>CM026203.1:7341858-7404358 GCA_014839995.1 Xenentodon cancila
CCTGCAAAGGATTAAAATGGCTATAGAAGACAGATGGATGGATGGGTGGGTCACCTGAAAGGAGATTTGTAATCCCTCTCGGTTGTGTTTTAAGATCCGGAGGAAGTGTGCATGATCTTATGTCAGAGTCACCAGTACTTCCCCTTTTTCGTTTTGCTTTTGTGGTGGTGAATAGATTTTTAAGAGGCAGCCTGTGGTCAGTCTGTGTGTAGACGGCAGACTTATGAATTTGTAGATTCACAAACACGCAGTCAGCTCAGTTGACGAAGCAGGAGCTGTCACGTAACATGTGACAGATGTACATAGGACACATTTGTGTTTTGATATGTAACTGCTGTGAACAGCTGATAAATGAGTGCTGTTCCTCTTGGTAGTTGTTTGTTGTGACTGCAGCTAAATGCAGTCTCACTTCCTCATTCCACCGCTCGCTTGCAGAAACAGTGGAAAGAGGGATCATCAGCAGCTGATGTTGCCAAAGAAGCTTGGCTGCATAGACCGAGTACGCCGAGTATGCAGTCAGAAAAAAAACGAATCACAGCACAAGTTCTTGACAGGAACCGTCGTCATTATCACTGCCTGGATTATTAATGTTTGATTGCTATTGGTTGGAATATAATTGGACTGCATTGATTTCCTTTATTTTTTTCAAACTTTCTATGCATCCTGTCCTGGGATGCGTTTCGTAATGAACTATGAAAAGAGGTAAACTGTCCTTCAGTTTCCTTCTCTAGGTTGGATGCTTCAGTGCAGATGACCAACAGATGTGGTAAACGTCGAAGCACGTGTACACGTGAAGAGTCTCATCAGTAGTTACGCCACCCTGAACAACGCTCGCCCAGCCCGAGAGCCACGGCTTCGGTTTTCCTCGGATTACAGTGCAGAATCAGGAAGTGGAAAATAAATATTATTTGGTCTGACCTTGTATGAGTCAGTCAGTCACAAAATGTTTTGTAAATTCAGCTCAATTCAATAATATAAAGAGTATTGAAACTTAAAAATCTCCTGGGTGCACAGTCAGACATTGATTTCATTAAAAGTCTGAAAATCACAGGCTCAACCGCCACAAAGGAAAGATGCAGGACTAATTTACACATTTAAAGTTTCTAGAATCTTAAAAAACAACCGAGTTCCAGCGTAGCCGCTTTAACGCAGGTTCAGGGAAGCCTGAAGAAAGGTTTAACAAGGCTAATTAAAGATCCAAAGATGACCATGTCAACATTGGCCTGATTCAGAAATTCACTATTGATCGTTATTGATATGTGTTGAGTACTAAACAAGGGATCAGGGGTTGTGCTTCAGAAGGTCATCAGAGCTGCCTCGTTGGATCTTTTTCAATATTTCACGTGAACGTTCCTCCTCACGAAGTGTCTCATTTGGGTCTTTGTCTCCTACTTCCGACCTCTGCAGTGTGACGTCCTCTGAGAAGGTGGACAAGGCCCAACGCTATGCAGATTTCACCTTACTCTCTGTGCCTTACCCAGGTAAAGTGGCGTCTTCAACGTTATTAAACAAGCGTATTACTAGAACATTAGCATCAACCTCTTCCGATGATATTGTTCGTTCAACATAGAATTTAAAACATAAAAGATGTAAATGCTGCCACTATCAGGCTGCCACTATTTGGGGGTTTTTGTGGTAAAAAAATGACAAGCAAGCTGTGGATGTAAGTTAAAATTAGAAGATTATGTGGTCATATTTTGATTGACGAGACAAATCCTCCGTAAATCTAATTAGCATAATAATAAATATAATAAAGTTAAAGGAGTAATATTAGGAGTAATATCAAAAAACAACAAAAATTGTGCTTTTGAAGTGACTACCTACTCAAAAACCTTTAGTTAGTGTGATAAATGTAAGGGCTTTTGAAGTTGTTGTATTTCGATAAAGAGGAGCCTGCACAATCAAGATTTCTTTGACCGTCGTGGATTTGACGCTGTTTGTGTCTGTGTTTCAAATGGCAGCAGAATAAAGTCAGCAGAGACGCACGTTGTTGCTTCTGCTAAAAATGAACCAAATGTCAGACTGTGTAAATATGTGTTATTTTCAGGGTGTGAGTTTTTTAAGGACTACAAGGACAGAGACTACACGGCTGAGGGTCTGGTGTTCAACTGGAATCAGGTACAGGCTCCGCCCTCAGTCAGCCTCCCTGCCGAGGTGAACTTGTTGTGATGATGCTCCTGTGTCTCCACTGACAGGACTACGTGGACGCTCCCTTGACAATCCCCTCGTGCTTTACTCAGAATTTGAACATTGACTGGACTCAGTACCAGGTAAACTCTCCTCCTCTTCCCTCATCCTGTTTTCTTGGTCTGATCTTCTTTCTCTCAGCTCCGCTGTGTTCTTGTTCACGCTGGTTGATTTGCAGTGGACGTAATCTGGCACGCGCTACCCAGTCCAGCATCATTCAACTCACCATTTCAGGCTGACTGCTGGCAAAACCTTCATATAAAGATTGTGCAGCTGTAAAAGACAAAGATGACGACATAAATAATGATTTCATTAAAGAAAAAGCTTATTAAACTTCTTATTTCATTGTAAATTCTGCACACATTGTGGCAGCTTTTTTCCAGGATTTATGGTTGGAAGGAGCTCAAAAACACTGAAGATGATATTTTTCTTGTTCCCCTGTATGAAAAATATATTCTCTCTCTCTCTCCATCTTTTTCTTTCTTTTTTTTGCTCTCTCTCCTGTTTGTGTGTATCTTCACCTCAGTCGTGGGACCTGGTGGAACAGACCCAGAATTACCTGAAGCTGCTTTTGCACATCATCAACAGTGACGGTTGGTTTACTCGACTAAAGTCGACCTGCACAGAACCCTTTAAACTTGCCTAGTTTCTGCACATGAAAGCGTCCAGTTGGGGTGGGAGTCACTGTGTCCTTCAGCACATTGTCCTGTAAAGCGGTATGACAACATTTCTCTGCCCCTGTGCACAAAGTGCCTGTAAAACGTTAAAGTGCAGCGTTCCTTCATTCACGGCCGTACCGGGCCGACGTTCTTCTGCCATCATACTGGCAAAACCCAAACTGTTCTGTTGGAAGATTTCAGGTTGTAAAATAAACTGGCATTAAATGGGCCCCGGATGACTCAGTGGGTTGAGTGGACACACCACATACAGAGGCAATCGTGCAGGCGGCGCAGGTTCGAATCCCAGCCCGTTGCTCTTTACTGCTGATATTCCACCTCTCGCTACCCAAGTTTCATGTCTAGACACTTTGAAAATAAAGGCCACAAGAGCATAAAAAAATTACATTTAAATGGCGCAACTATGAATAGAAAACACTCAGTAAGAAAAGGACTTTAAAGGCAAAGTGTTTAGTGCAAAACTAACCATTAACAAACTTGTGTCTTTTTAAGACATTTACTACTTTAAGCAATACAAGACCATCTCTCTGGACTATTTGACTGTTTCTGTGGACACGAGGGCTTCTTCAACCTCTCCTTTGGTTTCCTCACAAGGAGTTGGAATAGTTTTCTTTATGAATATGACCTGCTTGGTGTTTCCAACTGTAGTCCCAGTGTTTGAAAACCTTGATTTCGTGGTAAAGTCGGCTCTCCGGGGGAGAAAGAAAGATTTGCTTTGAAAGTAGCATTCAAACTGTAGTTTGACTCAGTTAGACATTTTCCTATCTGTGTGGTGTAAGTGGCAGTGGCTTTGCATGTTGTTTGGCATTTCCGTGGGTTTTATTTTAAGCAGACTGCATGTATGCATGTGCATCTGCATTTTCCACGTGATGTTGTTTGTGTCAACGCTACAGAATCAACATAGAAGTAGTGAAAGAAAAACCTCCCCAGCCACGTGTAAGTCACCTGTCAGGACTTAAACGTGGGCGGGCCAGTCTTTTAACTGCTCGCTGCCAGAACCCCACCTCCTTTCCTTTTTTAATAATGCAGAGATTCATCACTTCCCGTTTTCCAGTTTAATTTCTGCCAAGTTTCCACCACTAGAGGAACCTCGAAGTAGTGACACTGTGACGGGGTGGGGGTCCACAGCGATGTGGGAGAAGCAGCATGACAGCTGACAGGAACACACTGACACCTCATGTTGCACTTTGTTGTTGTTTCAGATGACAGCGGCCTTCTGGTACACTGCATATCAGGCTGGGACCGGACTCCTCTCTTTGTGTCCCTCCTCAGACTCTCCCTGTGGGCAGTAAGTTCTTACTTTCTTCTCCAGCTTTTGCTTTTAATTATCTGCAGGTGTCTGTAGTAACTTTACCCAGTGACTGGGAATCCCAGATTGTACTTAAAACACTATTAAAGTATCACCTGGTGAACGCCTGAACATCTTGGTGCAGCTTCTACGTCAACGTTCCCATATTATGGGATTTTGATCCTTGTTCATATTGACTGAGCACCACAATAGAATCAGAAACGAGGGCCTGTTGGGTGATGCAGCAAACTTTAGTGTTGCGTCCATCACACGCCTTTAAAAAGGCAGCTAGATGGCCTGAAAATGAGGAACTGGGTTAAGTCAATTTTGAACCTTTCAAAGTCAGGAAAAAGATTTTATGGGACTTTTTAAAACAAAAAAAAAAAAAAATAGATGCATCACTACACAGGAATCATACACTCATGTTTCTCCTGATCTCCTGTAGGACATATTTGAGGCACTGGAGCATCCTTGTGCTTTCTTAAGTAAAAATGATGTTCCTGTTCATAAAAAACAGGGCAAAAGTCTCCCACACAAACCTAATGTGACACTCTGATCAACAGTATTAATAGTGTGAAAACAAACGGCACCTGGCAGAAGTGTAACTTGCTCCTTCTGTGTACTTTTACAGGATGGTGCTGTGCACGCCAGCCTGGAACCTGCTGAGATCCTGTATCTGACCATTGCTTATGACTGGTTTCTCTTCGGGTAACAATTAAAACGTCATTTACATCATCATCTTAATGTCATGGTCAAAACTCAGAGCATCACAGCAGCCATGAATGTTTGCGTGAAACTGCTGATTGAGAAGTGACTTGGTGATGGAGCACCCTGGGACGTTGGAGACACCTGTTACCTCACTGGGAGTTTGTCTGCAGTGGCTTCCCAACGCTCAGCTCTTCGCACCTGTCGGTTGGAGTTTATGGTGCTTTCTGGATGGAAGTTGAAGCGAACATGGAAACCCAGTTGTCTAGAGTCTTGAGTTTTCTTGGGAATAAACACCACCTCCTTGGGCCAGGTCCTTGTTCGCATGAACCAGTACTAGAGAAGTCAGGCCACATGTGCCGTCCAAAGCCTGGTACAGGCCTCGGTCGTTTCTCCTCTCGACTACTGCTGCGGTGTCTAGTCGGTCTCCTGACGTGCACCGTGAAATCCTGTCAGATGGCCCTGTGCTTGTTTTTGTTCACCTTGGTGATATGAGCTACCAGCTTTGACTTCTCTGTCCATATTCAAGAACCCCTACAAGACCCCTCAGTCACCTCCTCCCCTTGATGCTTGGATTTCTCTCTGTCCTTAAGCTTGAATGAGGATCTTCATCTGTAAGATGCTTTACGTACATCACCTGAGAATATTAGTGGACAAAGGCTGAAGATTTTATGTTTCTAAACAAGAAAGTCTAAAAGATGAAAGCAGGATTCCTCATAAAGAAGAGGAGGAGGGGTCTTCCCCACTCATGAAGGAGGACAGAGGGTCATTGTTGTCGTAGATATCTTGCTGATGCCTACATCGTTCAAGTTACATTCAAACAGCATGGTCATCTGGATATGGACATCTTCCAGTGTCCTGGTTTGAAATGTCTCAAGATGGGCATCTCAAATATACCCCGCCCAGATGTACACAAACTAAGAGAAGCGATGGTGACTTCCTTTTGGCTGTGCACTTGCAGCCTCAGTCATCTGACCTCAACCCCGCAGAGCTCGATGCGCTGAACAAAATCTTGACCGAAGGATCCGACCCATGAGACAACTTCTCTGCAAATATCTCAAAAGTGCACGGAGAGAAGCTGAAAAAAAACTCACTGCCAGGATGGTCAGAGTTTGCAGAGCTGGGTTCAAAGTCAGATGTGGTGTTTTTGGTCCAACCACCTGAACTTAGTCGGGACTGGCAGTGTTCAGTACTTTGTCAGGAAATGTACTCAAAACGTTTTAGTCTGGGTGAATTTGCTCCAAGGCAAACGTCCAACGTGGTTTCGTTAACAGGAGTCCAGCTGTATTAAAGCTGGATCTTTATAGCTTTTCCTAATGTCATTTGTAGGCTTTTTAATACTTTTTGCTGCCCAGAATGGGGGCTGCGTGTACAGTAGGTACACAGTGTGCAGAGTTTAGCTGCTCCTATGTAATGAGCTGCTGTGATTTACGCCTGGGTCAGAACCTGGGTCCTCCACGCCCAAGCCCACCACTGTAACCACTAGGCCACCACTCCCTTTATCTGTTCGTATTTACAGGAAAATATAGAAACGTGCAGGATAGGGATCCCTTCTTTCCTGCCTGTATTGCTGAGGGAACGGCTGTGTGGAATGTAATGTTGTTTGTTTTTCCTTTTAGTCACATGTTGCCAGATCGACTCTCCAAAGGGGAAGAGGTAAGTCTCCATCCGTCTCATCTTGTTGTTCCTCCTTTCAGGGTGAATTCAGTTTCTGATCAGTTGTTCATCTGTACCTGATTGATAGTTTTGAATAAATTACAGTGATGTTGGGAGTTGATCATTAACTTATCGTCTCGGTCAAAAACATTAGAGAAAACTTCTTAAAAGCACTTGAGCAGCAGCTCCTGCCTGAGTCTGAGAATATCTCAGTATTTTAAGTAGCAGGACTTTTGTGCACTGCTGTGGATCTCAGGTGACAAACAGTGGTGATGGTTTGAAGTTAAAGAAACTGTAATATTGATCAATGGCTCCGACCATTACGCTTCAATGTGAATAAATGTTGTTTTTCAGCCTTTTCCATCGTTGTCACTGTTCAACACAACCAAATTGTGCTAGGCTGTCTTATTTGAACTTTTGGGATTAGATGAGGTAATATATGTTGTTTGAGTGCAATGTGTCCATCTTCAGTCAAAACTTATTCTCTCTTCCTCAGATTTTCTTTTTTTGCTTCAATTTTTTGAAGCACATTGTCTCAGAGAAGTTCTCTGCTATTAAGAAACAGAGGTATGGTATTCATGCAGCTGTTGCACGTTTCTCTGCTTTCTTTCTGCAAGTAACTTGGGAGTAAATTGATTTGTGTGCATTTCTGAATGACTCCAATTATTTTAATTTGCAGAAGGAAAAACTCCCACTTCAGAGACGGTGAATTCACTGTGGAAGACCTTTGCCAGTTGAGTAAGTCGGAGCATCTCTTACATGGCAAATATTTGATGAACAGAGCTTTTGTTTTAACATGTTAATGACTTAGTTCACTATTTTAGCCTCATTTAAAGAGGAGAAAGTCATATTGTGAAATTGCATCACATGGAAAACAATTTAACGGTTTTGTCACATACAGAAGACACCACAACTATGATTTAATACAAGATTCAGGCGGTGAACGGAGCTGCTGAAGCCTCAAGTGATGGATAAAGCTTAACACCAATTGCCGTGGGGTGAAAATGATTTGAAGACACTGCCATTGTGTTTTTGCCTCCAGTCTGATGCAATAAGGCATAAGAGAGGCAGTTTTGGAGCAGAGACGCGGGTTTCTGGTTATGAACGGCACCTTCATCTCTTTAGAAAGTGGCTGAACTCATGAACATGTTGCATCATAAACCTTTTTTTAACCTGTTTTTTAAAGGCTTTTAAGCCTCATCAGAACAGTCTTATCAACTTTTCACCCCAATTAGGTTTGAAGGATTAAAATGGATTTTTATAATGTACTGCACTTTTGATGAAATGATGGTGGGTTTATTCAGCATTCATCAAGATCACGCATCATCTGAATACTTAAAAAAAAAAAAAAAATCTGTGATTTAGGAAATCCACAAATCCAAAGAAGCTTGGGTTATATGGAAGGTGTAAAAAAAGAAGAACGGGACTCAAATAAACTTCTAGTTCTTTGTACACAGGATGAAACAAGAGATTTCATGTTTTGTGGGTTTTTTTCATCATCATTTCATTTGTTTCAACATCCAGTTTTGCATCTGAGACCTGTAACGCGTGCTAAAATAGTGGTGGTAAACTGCCGGTAATTAGGAAAGAAACCATACAGATGAGCAACAGATTACTGTAATGACAGACTGGGTCTGTTGGACCTCAAATCTGTCAACAAATGTGTGAGAAAATTATGGAAATGTTTAAAAACACTGCTCCTGAAAGAAGGATGAGAATAGGTGAGCGCAGAACATCATAAAACAAACATGGAGTAACGTCAGTGAGTGAACCTAAACTAGACACCTGTGATCTGATCCCTGCGTTCCTCAGGAGGTGATTTAACCACACCAACAACAGAGTGTGCTGGGAAACCTTTGTCCACAATACACAACTGCGTCCACAAGTTTCACTTTAAACTTTAGGGAGGAAATAAAACCAAGTCTTATATTAACCTTGTGCAGACGCCACTTGTCTGCGCCCGGAGGCATCTGGGATGGATCACCGCCTGGAGGAAGCATGTAGTTTAGTTTGGTAGTTTCCTTTGTTTGAAAGAAGTACGCACCAAATGCTTCAGACCATCAAGACCGTTATCAGCTACAAGTCCAGACGCCCGGTTCTGCGATGGTGTGGGGTTGGTTTGAGTGCACGCGAGAAGGTTCTACTTCTGAGATGTCAGGCTTCAAGCACAAACACCACACCGACTTCAGTGCAACATGTTCTGCTTCCAAAACGTGTTTCAACAAGACTGAAAATCCACATGTGACAAAGGTCCGGTTGAGGAGGGTTAGGGCATCTGACGATTTCAGTATCCGAACAACTACTGGAAGATATATAAATTTACGCCAGAATGTGTGTGATACTCTGAAGAACGGCTTCGTGTTGTTTCAGAGTCCAGGGATCGGGGCAGTGTGACCAGTCTGAGCAGCGACTTTTCCCTCATCACTGAGGAGGCGGCCGGAGCCTCGGGCCCCACCGCCGACACTTCGGACCTGTTCATCAATCAACCCCAGGCCTCCAACTGGTCAGTCTCACAATTCACTTTTGGCAGATTTGTTTGTGTCTTTCATTCACATATCTGTGTACTTGATGAGTGTATGCATAGTCCAACTTCAAAGGTTTAGTATTTTTAACAACAAAACGATCGTTTTCTGCGCAGCACAACAGTTGATCTTGACTGTGAATGTGGAAGGGAAACTGCTTGGTGGCCAAAGGGTTCCACCTGTTCTCTGCAGATCATTTGGCCCCGTTGGCGTCATTGAGCCATGTGCTGCCATGTGCTGCCATGTGCTGCTATGTGCTGCAGCGAGCGTTGGAGCGGTTGGGAATTAGCACCTCCAAATCTAAGACCATGGTTCCCAGTCAGAAAAGGGTGGGGTATCTTCTCCGGGGTGGGAATAAAGTGCTGCCTCTAGTGGAGTAGTTTAAGTATCTCAAAGTTTTGTTCATGAGTGAGGGAGGAGCGGAACAGGTGAGTGACGGGTAGCAATACGCGGCACCGCGGGGACTGCACTGGTCTGTTTTGGTGACGAGAGAGCTGAGACGAAAGGCCAGACTCTTTTACGGGCCAATCCACGTCTTTGCGGGCCAATCCACGTCTTTGCGGGCCAATCCTCGTCTTTGCGGGCCAATCCTCGTCTTTGCGGGCCAATCCTCGTCTTTGCGGCCCAATCCTCGTCTTTGCGGGCCAATCCTCGTCTTTGCGGGCCAATCCTCGTCTTTGCGGGCCAATCCTCGTCTTTGCGGGCCAATCCTCGTCTTTGCGGGCCAATCCTCGTCTTTGCGGGCCAATCCTCGTCTTTGCGGGCCAATCCACGTCTTTGCGGGCCAATCCACGTCTTTGCGGGCCAATCCACGTCTTTGCGGGCCAATCCTCGTCTTTGCGGGCCAATCCTCATCTTTGCGGGCCCAATCCACGTCTTTGCGGGCCAATCCTCGTCTTAGGCTGTGGCCCTCATCCTAAATTTGGATAAATGGAGGTTATTGGATGGAAGAATGCCGGACCACTTTGATGCATGCTTGCGGTCTTAAATAATCAGGTCTTTTATCAGCTCAGCCTTATACACTACAACAAATGACCCATTCGTCCTTTCATCTTCTACACTGCTTCATCCGGTTCAGGGCCTTAAGGATCTGACAGATGACTCCAACTAATTAGGCCATCAGGCCTCTTGTACCCTCGAGTACTTTGTCCTGCACTGTTATGTTTTTTCTTTATTGGCATTTATGTCTTCTCGATTTTTAACGACGCTTTTAATTGCAGACAAAACCTGTTGGTAGTAGGTCGTGGTGGTGCAGGACGGAGGTGTTTGGTTTAGGGCTGAGCACAGTTTAAGTTGGTTTCAGGGTTTTCGCAGCTGTTCTTACAGTAAACATTGGATGAGAAATCACTGATCCGTTCATGGGTTTCTCTTCGGATTTCTCAGGAGAAAAGTCCCCACCTCATCCCCTCAGATGGTCGTTTGGTGTAAACAGAACCCTCTGGAGGAGCAGTCCTCCCATCCCATCAATGAGGCTAGGTCATCAAGCTCCTCCTCCTCCAACCACTCAGAACACGGAGTCACACGCACTGGCAGCAGCCCGTTGGCTGTCCCTGGTCGAAGGTGAGAGGTCTCCGTCATCGCTGTTTCTACAAATGTCAGTGGCAGCCAGTTTTTAGGTCGAAATCAACAGGACCTGTGACTATTAAAGAGCTCTCAGTAAACCTGTAGGTGGTGCTGTAGTGGCTTTTGCCTCGTGGCCTCAAGGTTTTGCCTACTTGCTTGAGAACTGGTTGGGATAAGTGGAAAAAGTCTTCTTTATTTTCTTTTCCTAAAACCTCTGTAAGATTTCAAGCCTCAATGACCCAGTCACTCAAAGTTTTCTGTCTTTATTGAACTGGTCAAATCATCACCGTATGCGTGTTTACCATCGTAAGGACGTTGTGTTTTTCTGGTGCTGTGACTTGGATGAAGGTCGGACCTCCTCTGATGAGTAGTTTTTCATTCTTGGCCACACAGAGAAACGGTGTAAAACTGTAACATTGAGATTACTGACCTACGTGGAGATCCACCCACTCTTACTGATGTTGCAGAATGTGAGGCCTTTGAGATCAGGAGTGTTGCACTGGGATCATGCGTGACTGAGACTGCACCCAGTTGGGCTCAGTTGAATTCAATGTGACTTCATCTAGGGTTCAAAATAAAGTGGGGGATTGCCCATGTGTGCATTACCTTTTAGTTTTATGGTTTCTTTTTGATCCTTTATCTCAGGTTAGCAGCAGACTACACCCGGTCGGGGTCCTCCCTGTCCACAGACTACGGGAGTTGGCAGATCGTTTCTGGTTGTGGCAGTATCCACGACAACAGCCACTTTCCTCCACCTCTGGCCTCAGTTTCATCAAACTCTTCTGCTGTTGCTGCTGCCTACGACTCCCCGCTGCCCTTCAGTTTTCAGGACGAGGGGCCGAGTGGACGAATGTACGTAACTCTTGTCTCATACTTCACTCTCATGGCTCTGGGAAACTGGAGCCATGTTAGGACTGAGCAGACGCACACGCACACACACACGCACACACACACGCGCGCACACACACACACACACACACACACACACACATACACCCTCCAGAATGCGATTCCTCGTCCTAACCATCTTGTTTGTTTTTTCTCCCCTCTCTAGGTGTCCCTTCCCTCCTGAGCGTCAGGCCCGTCTGGAGGCAGTCCGGGAACTTTTCCTGGCGGCCTACAGCTCCACCGTCGGCCTCAAGTCCTCAACACCCAGCCCTTCTGGTGCCATCTCAGGCCTGTTCGAGCAGTTTGCCCGAGGAGTTGGTCTGCGCAGTACCAACGCCATTGTCTAAACTCTTCCAGTGTAACTTTGGACTATCCTCCAGCCTCCATCCATTCACAGCTGATCCTGCATATCTGGGGCCAGATGCATAAAATGAAGCTTTGTCTTTCCTCACAGATTTATTAAGCCATTCATATGTGTGGTTGTCTTTCATAAACGTCAGTCGTCACATAATTGTACTTGCAGGCCTGATTGCCGCTCCCCTTTCACAGCCACGACCGCGGGCAGATTCGTCCCTGACTGCAGGTAATTCATCATCTGCATTGTGAAACATTGTCTTGCACCACAAGTATATAGACACAACAATAAAAGCAGCAGCAAGAAAGTTGCAGTTTTACCGAATGTTAAATTCAACCTCTCATAAGAGGAAAATTAATTTGTCATAATTGGTGGTCTGAACAAAAGGAAAAATAAAAACTTGTCAAAGTCCAGAATAAAAACACAGTCAAGTTTGAAAGGAGAGACAAAAAACAAACTCACAGCTTTTACAGCAAACACATCATCAGGGTCAAGTGGCCTTCGAGCTCCACTCAGTAAATCTGTAGATCCTCGTTTTCGTATCACGTCTTCCAACAGCAGCAGTGCAGCCGTCCTTTTGAGCAAGTGTGTTTGGCACAGACTTTTTTATTTCCAAGAGCCACGATCAAGTGTTAAGAAACAAAGTCACTGTCAAACCTCCAGTTATGTAAAATCCTTTTCTTTTAATTCCCAGTACCAGACTTGCATCACTTATAATCCATAAACGTGAAGATGTGGCCTTCACGGTTCCTCAGTGCTCTTTTATTTTCATAAATGTGTGTTGGGGGGTTTGTGTTCACATCTTTTATGCATCTGGCACCGAGATGCAGCAAGTGCCAAACATCTCTTCAATTTAGGGATGAAGTTTATTTTCTTTTTTTAACTGACTTTGACCACCCTGTTTCTTTTTCTTTCCTCTGGACACTTAATTTTTCACATTCAGTGATGGTTTCAGCCATGGCATCAAAAAGGGATTCTGAGAAATGTAAAGGGCTGACAACTGATCTGTACTTTACAGGCAGAACATAAAGATTTCTTCCTTCTGCTCTTCCTTAATGTCTTATTTTTTAAGGTTTTTTTTCTGTCTGTTTCATGTCTGGTACGCAGTTTGCTTTTAGCTCTCTTGTTTTATGCTGCTACTGTTTACTGAGCCAATCCAGAGCCAACGTTTTCAGGAGGTGACGGCGAGATGGTGAAAACGGCACCAAGTGGGGGTCCGAAAGAGCAACGCCGCTTCGGAGCCATTTGAGGAGAAGGGGGGGGCGGTAAAATTCAGGAAAAAGCAAAATAAATCAGAAATTCTGACATTACAAAATCAGATTTAAGACGGCGGAAGCCAAACGGTGCCTGTCTGAGATGCGTGAAGTCGGGGTGTTGTTCAGGAAACGGCTGGATTTCAGCTGGATTGTGTCTTCATCACCATCCAGACTTTGAGGAGATTCCCGTGAACGGTGCTCTTCGTGTCTGTGAGCATGTGGGTGCTACTGATGGTTGCAGTAGCAGCGGAGGAAGATTTACCTCCCAAACCTCCAAATACAGGACACACTTGAACGTTTGTAGCTTTCCCTAACCGAACCTTCCCGAATCGTCCCCGCGCCTTCGCTGTTGAATGATCGATGGCTCTTGTTTCTCCATCGTTTATTTGCTGCAGTTTTATGTCTGGAGTTAAATGTTGAATGTCGTAAAGTCTTAATTAAGTGGTTCCTCAGATCGGAGATCTTCACCGGGAAGCTCCGGGTAAACCTGCTGTTGAACCTCTATACTTGTCACCACGCTCAGGCGGCGTCTCCTCCTCTGTATTTGCATCCAGGGTTATAGATGGTATCATTTCATGTTGGTATGCACTGTTTTATTTCATGTTAAAGCCTGACATGCACATCCTCTGAAAATGCAACCTCACATCACCAAGTTGGAGGCTGAAAAGCTGAAGTTAAATCTATTTTTGGTTTGTCTGATGCCTGCTGTCTTCTCTGCTGTTGCAGGTATTTAAATTTAAATAAACTGTGACTCAGCATTTGTTAGTTTCAAGTCATGAATGAACATCTCAGTTTCTGATGCCGTATTAAAAAAAAACACAAAATAAAAGAACAAAAGTCAGCGTGGTGCCACACCAACGCTGCTGCGCTCATGCAAGCTGCGGTGTTGGTAGTTATTCACAAAGACCGGCCCGAATGAAAGATGAAGCCCTTCTCCGGGACCGGTTACACACGACCACCAGGACCGCCGGGTCGGAGGGTTCCGGCTTGAAACTCGTCTGGGTTGCAGACGCCGGTCATAGAAACGGATTTCATAGTTTGCTGATTTGGACCGGATCAAACCTGTCATCAGTTTCTCAATCACAACTTACAACACAGTAGTTTATTCTGGTTATAGAAACCGTCCTTAGATGTCAAAGTGTCAGGAAATGACAGGTAAACGGGTTCAAATCCTGCTCACTTTGATCCGGACCTGAGCTTTTGGTTAGTCGGGTATTGATCCACGAACTCGCATGGGAACTCCGCAGTGTAGGAGGTTCGTGTTTTCAGTCATTTGACGATCATCTACTCTGAAGCAGAATAAGGCCTCGCTGTTCATTAGTCACGTGACGTCAGGTGGCGCTGAACATGGGAGCGTGTGATCTTTGGCAGAAGGTCGAGTTCAGGATTTACTTAAATATGTGGCCTCAGATGGGTCCGCCATTAGGCTGCAACTAAGGATTGTTCTGATTAGTTTGCCGGTCGACCGTGCGTCGAAGCGGCCCGCCCGGTCGACTAATCGGATTATAAATGTCATAATTGTTAAAGAGTTTGTATTTGTTTTTTTAAATTTAACATGAGATTGTTTAAACGGTGTACTAATTAACAACAAAGACCTGAAAGATGGACAGTAATTCAAGAAAACGTCTTTTATTGAACTTTAGATACTCGATTACCTGCTGCCATGTGATGTCACCAGAGATGGGAAGGAAGACTGATGGCTCACTCTGATGAAAAAACGTGTGACAATAGCGGGTGAATGTTATTGCACAACTCTCAGCAACGAAGGAGCTAATGTGTCACTCTTCTTTTTTTTTTTTTGCCAACAGTAGTTTGCAATTAAATTAGTTGGCGACTATTTTTATTATCGGTTTTTGTCGACTAATCATTTCACCCCATCCACCACTTGAAACAAAACTATGAACCGCTGCGTCTGATTTGTTTTTTAAATGACACGGATGGTTAATACACTTGGCTCAGCTAAATACATCCGTTTGATTATAAAATGTGGATGCATAATGTGATGCGCTGGGGTCATGACAAAACACTAAAACTTTACTTTGAGTAATTCAGAACTGTGAGCCACATTATTTAGCTGGGTCATAATCCTGTAGAGACAAAGCTTATCAGTGTGACAGGTCAGGTGATCCTTGGCTTTAAATGTGCTTTGGTTTGCCTTTTCACCAGGAAAGAGTTCACATCCAGATCTTGGATGATGTCACCTGTTTTGGTGACTCCATTCAATTGTTTTTGTCCAAGTCGGATGCAGTTATTGTATTTGTACTGAACCAAGTGGAAAACAAACTCGAGCCTTTAATCTGTGTGTCAACTGAAGTTGTTTGACATTGCAGAGTTACCCAGGTTTGACAAAAATCCCATTCATTAACTGACACACACAGGTTCTTTTAAGGAATATTACTTACAATAGACCATAGCTTTATTAATATTTGCCTTTTGACTTTAAGAGTTGTTTGTTTTCCACCGCAGCCACAAATATGTAAAAGTTTTTTTTAGAACTGTTATCTTTCACAGCCGGAGCACGAACGACCTGTACTGAGCGTGGACGAATGTAAAGTTAGATGCATGATTTAGATTTTCTTTGTTGAATACGTTTTGTTGAGCGTTTTATAAGCCCAGGCATCAGTGTAAGGGCTTTCAGCCGCTCCGGTTTAGATATTATCGATCTACTGTGATGGTACAGAGAAGCAGCGGATTTTTCAGAGTTATTCCTTGTTTGGCTCCAAGTGAAGGAATGTCGGCCTGATTTCTGCCAGTTTCCACGCAGCTTTCTCTCACATCCACTCACAAGCATCGTTCGGTTTCTCTCCGGTCAGTCTGCAGACATTTTCCACACCAGCTGCTCTCATTAGCAGATGGCTTTTTGCCAATCGGTTTAAATAGCTGATGCACCTCAGGACCTTCTGAGGAAATCGTACAGTTTTAGAGCCATTTCTAGTTTTTTAAATTCTGAGAAAAACAACCTGTTTTAAAAAGTTCTGACTGCAGAAAGTGCCATACTTGTTTTTGCAAAAGAAAAGAAAAGGAACAACAAAAAAGCTTCTTGCAGTCCCACGTTTGGTTTAAATGTGCATCAGGCTGCCAGGCAGGACTAGTCGTGGGCTGGTTATCAGCATGTCGGAGTATCTTGATTTCAAAAAGTCACTTTTGCGAAACCATTAAAAGAAATCTGTCACCGTTTGTCACCGTTTGTCTCATGTATGACTTGTATGACCTACAACGTCCAAGGCCCTCCAGGAATCTTCCAACAAGGATGCACCTCGCTTGTTGCCAAATTTGAGGCAACTTTGTCTTAAAATATGTGTTTATTTGTTGGTGAAATAAATACAGTAGTCACGTTATCAAAGTGGATAATATGGTTAATCAATCAGCTAATTTACATCCTCTCACATTTGGGTCTTTTCCACCAAGGTGTTTATCTGTGGAAGCTCCCTCCATATTCAGTAACGGTCTGCTGGATCTGGGATGTTCTACCGACTGATGTCCGTGTGAACATTTGAGCAAGTGCACGCAGCTGAAACTACCGAGTCCCTGTTCAGTATCACTCCCGAAAAGAACTGCAGTTGAATTACCGTCGTAACTGTGATGTCACGGTTCTTTATCAAACCACTAGGTTCTCGGAACGGCCCGTTCCCATCCAGGACCGAGTATATTCGTTCAGGGCTGCTGTTTTCCCGGTTAAAGATGACGACTTCCCAGCCGTTAACTTACTACGCTCCAATCACAGCAAGCAGCGAGACGTTTGCACAAAATGTTTTTCAACCTGAAATTGTAGTCAGTGAGTGAGTTCAGTCAGGAATAGGTGTAGAAGAGGGTTCACCGGCCTTCAACATAAGAACCAGGAAAGTTGTCTACCAGCTGTCACAATCGCGTAAAACGACATCGCATATTACATCTGGTCATCGTGTTTTTAACTAAGACGAAGCCAAAATGCAGAAACGTTGTGTTTGGCATCAGTTGGTTGTTAGTTATCCGTGCTGGGTGGTTCTCTGCTCCGCCACCACCGTGCTGGGTGGTTCTCTGCTCCTCCACCCCCGTGCTGGGTGGTTCTCTGCTCCTCCACCACCGTGCTGGGTGGTTCTCTGCTCCTCCACCTCCGTGCTGGGTGGTTCTCTGCTCCTCCACCTCCGTGCCTGATGGTTCTCTGCTCCTCCACCACCGTGCTGGATGGGTTTCTGCTCCTCCACCACCGTGCTGGATGGGTTTCTGCTCCTCCACCTCCGTGCTGGGTGGTTCTCTGCTCCTCCACCACCGTGCTGGATGGGTTTCTGCTCCTCTATCACCGTGCTGGATGGGTCTCTGCTCCTCCACCTCCGTGCTGGGTGGTTCTCTGCTCCTCCACCACCGTGCTGGATGGTTCTCTGCTCCTCCACCTCCGTGCTGGGTGGTTCTCTGCTCCTCCACCACCGTGCTGGGTGGTTCTCTGCTCCTCCACCTCCGTGCTGGGTGGTTCTCTGCTCCTCCACCTCCGTGCCTGATGGTTCTCTGCTCCTCCACCACCGTGCCGGATGGGTTTCTGCTCCTCCACCACCGTGCTGGATGGGTTTCTGCTCCTCCACCTCCGTGCTGGGTGGTTCTCTGCTCCTCCACCACCGTGCTGGATGGGTTTCTGCTCCTCTATCACCGTGCTGGATGGGTCTCTGCTCCTCCACCTCCGTGCTGGGTGGTTCTCTGCTCCTCCACCACCGTGCTGGATGGTTCTCTGCTCCTCCACCTCCGTGCTGGGTGGTTCTCTGCTCCTCCACCACCGTGCTGGATGGGTTTCTGCTCCTCCATCACCGTGCTGGATGGTTCTCTGCTCCTCCACCTCCGTGCTGGGTGGTTCTCTGCTCCTCCACCTCCGTGCTGGGTGGTTCTCTGCTCCTCCACCACCGTGCTGGGTGGTTCTCTGCTCCTCCACCTCCGTGCTGGATGGGTCTCTGCTCCTCCACCTCCGTGCTAGATGGGTCTCTGCTCCTCCACCTCCGTGCTAGATGGGTCTCTGCTCCTCCACCACCGTGCTGGATGGGTTTCTGCTCCTCCACCACCGTGCTGGATGGGTTTCTGCTCCTCCACCTCCGTGCTGGGTGGTTCTCTGCTCCTCCACCACCGTGCTGGATGGGTTTCTGCTCCTCTATCACCGTGCTGGATGGGTCTCTGCTCCTCCACCTCCGTGCTGGGTGGTTCTCTGCTCCTCCACCTCCGTGCTGGATGGTTCTCTGCTCCTCCACCTCCGTGCTGGGTGGTTCTCTGCTCCTCCACCTCCGTGCTGGGTGGTTCTCTGCTCCTCCACCTCCGTGCTGGGTGGTTCTCTGCTCCTCCACCACCGTGCTGGGTGGTTCTCTGCTCCTCCACCTCCGTGCTGGATGGGTCTCTGCTCCTCCACCTCCGTGCTAGATGGGTCTCTGCTCCTCCACCTCCGTGCTAGATGGGTCTCTGCTCCTCCACCTCCGTGCTGGGTGGTTCTCTGCTCCTCCACCTCCGTGCCTGATGGTTCTCTGCTCCTCCACCACCGTGCTGGATGGGTTTCTGCTCCTCCACCACCGTGCTGGATGGGTTTCTGCTCCTCCACCTCCGTGCTGGGTGGTTCTCTGCTCCTCCACCTCCGTGCTGGGTGGTTCTCTGCTCCTCCACCACCGTGCTGGGTGGTTCTCTGCTCCTCCACCTCCGTGCTGGATGGGTCTCTGCTCCTCCACCTCTGTGCTAGATGGGTCTCTGCTCCTCCACCTCCGTGCTGGATGTGTCTCTACTCCTCCACCACCGTGCTGGATGGGTCTCTGCTCCTCCACCTCCGTGCTAGATGGGTCTCTGCTCCTCCACCTCCGTGCTGGATGGGTCTCTTCTCCTCCATCACCGTGCTGGATGGGTCTCTGCTCCTCCACCTCCGTGCTGGATGGGTCTGTGCTCCTCCACCACCGTGCTGGATGGTTCTCTGCTCCTCCACCAATGTGCTCGATGGTTCTCTGCTCCTCCACCAATGTGCTCGATGGGTCTCTGCTCCTCCACCACCGTGCTGAATGGTTCTCTACTCCTCCACCTCCGTGCTGGATGGGTCTCTGCTCCTCCACCACCGTGCTGGATGGTTCTCTACTCCTCCACCTCCGTGCTCGATGGGTCTCTGCTCCTCAACCTCCGTGCTCGATGGGTCTCTGCTCCTCCACCTCCGTGCTGGATGGTTGGTATGAGACGTGTGTGATGTAACGCCTCGACTCTTGAGGATACAACTAGACGTTTTGATGGTGCTTTTTCATGTCCTCAACTTTGTTCCCATGTTCCCAAGCTTTCCGAGGAAAACCTTTTCCAAACAACTCTGAGCGAATGTTTTAGATGTCAGTCATCTCTAACTGTGTGAACCAAATAGTTTGAAAATGAGCTTATAGCCTTTCTGCGATTGATGGGCAGTAACAATGTTCCCTTTGAGATCATTGCTGATGTCTTTCTTTGTTAGCTTTATATTAGCACATACCTGAATAACCAGAACGTCTGCTTTCAGGTTTTTTTATACCTTTTGATGACCAGTTAATCAATCGCCTGTGATTGGCAGCAGCTGGTTACTGCCTCTTCCTGTCTGGGAGGCAGTGAAGTGTTTTACTTTTACCTCACTTAACGGCGCAGTAATCGTAAATCGTCTGTTGTTGTTTGAGGTTTGTTCGTTCACTGAATGTATTTGGTTCAATTTGGTATTATATGTCAGTGAAACTGGCAACAGAAACGTTAGTTTCCAGGGTTGTTGAAGAGTCTAAAACCTTCTTTTGCACTCTTCTGTCCGATTGTCGCCGTTTCTGTCCACTTTGGTGTCATTTCTGCCTGAATCTTACGCGCAGCTTCTCTCGGGACATTTTCACAAAAAAACATAAACAAGGGAGACTAAATGATTTACCTTTAAATATATCTATCAAAAACCACTAATGCTTTTTCCTTTGTTTTATTTGTTTTACAGTTTCATATCATATCTTTCCAATTGATCTCAAATGTTAAAGATAATTCTCTCCTCTTTTTAGGTTATTGAAAAGCTGCATTACACTTGACCATCCACAGATCAAAGTAACGGAGCGTCATAGCCTAGTGGTACAGTGGTGGGCCTGGAGGACCCAGGTGTGAGTCCCTGCTGGGTCAACGGCGAATCACTGTGGGCCCCTGAGCAAGGCCCTTAACGCCCAACTCCTCCCCCCGCTGCTCCCCCCGCAGCCCGCTGCTCCTGGTGGAACTAGTGATGGTTAAAGGCAGAGGTCCAATTTCGGGGTGTCGGGAGATAAACACTGACAAGAATGACGAAGCTTGAAAGGCTTCCAGAGGAAAAAAAACAAACAAAAAAAACTTAAAGCTCTGTCACGCAAAGAACAGATAAGTGGAGACAGGAATCCGAATTTGAAATGGTTTCTGGCTGCTCTGGCTGCTCTGGCTGCTCTGGCTGCTCTGGACTCGGGCTCAGAGGCGTGTCTGATGGTCTGTACTAGTCTTTATGAATCGTGAAAGGTTTTTGCAGGTTTTCCAGCAACATACTCACATCCAAACACTGGGCTTCATTCATGAAACCGTCACACATCTGAGTAGATTTTTCTCATATTTCGATTCCTTATTAACAACCTGAAAACATGAAAACCAGATTCGAGAGTTCGTGTCAAACTGGGATTCGATTGTACGAGCGCGAGCACATCGATGAATGGGAGTCACGGGCTGCGTGACGGGCGCCACCAAGACAATCGTCTCATCCAGGACGACTAAGAGAGATTTCTTCAAAGTCTTTTTTGTTTTTTTCATTAGTATTATCTAATTTACGCGGGACCTCATACAACTTTTAACCTAAATGTTAAATGCATTTGTCTACATACATCTGTAAACAGAGATTCATCTCAGTGGCATAAAATCAACAAAAGTGTTTTTCTCATGTTATGAACAATTGTTCCGTTTCCTCATCCCAACACGTTTGGAGTCTGGGAGTCGTCCTCGCGAGCCACCTCTTGACTGGATCACCGCAGCTCCCTCCTCTTTGGCCTCGCTCACAAGTCCCTCCATAAACTTCAGCTGCTTCAGAATTCTGCCCACATCATCACCAGAACCCGTCCACCCGACGGTCCAGTCCACTCCAGTCCTGCAGCCTCTCCAATGGGATCCAGTCTTCCTCCTGTTAACCTCAGATCATCCCCGTCCGTCTCTGTCCACTTCGCTGACCCCCCGACCCGAACCCATCAGCCACTCTGGAACATACCACCATCTGACCTCAGAAGTACCAGTTTACTGGTCCCCACTCAAAACCCATCTGCTTAAGACGGCTTCTCTTCCTGTCTACAGTTGTGTTGCCTAAGTTACTTGGGTTTTTTTTTTTTTTTGTATCTTGTATCTTATTATTTTATTTTTTATTATTTATAGTATGGTATTTTATGGTTCTCAGGACTTCTGAGCAGCTAGTGGGGCAACATTCCTCTCCTAAAACTCCAGCAACTGGTCTTCTCACTTCCCAGACAGACTGATTTTGGATTTGGGGTCGTAGCTGCTTGGTTGCACCCTGGACGGGTCAGCAGTCCCACGCAGGACCACTCGGAGAGAAACGGCTAAACGCACTGAAACTCAGAACTATGGGCAGGGCAGGGCAGGGCAAGTTTATCTGTATAATACAATTCAACAACAAGGTGACTCAAGTGCTTTACAGATATATTAAAACATCACATAGTAGAAATAAAAGCATGATTTAAAGTTTAAACAAGAAAAACGAATAATAGATAAAATCAGTGGTTCAAATGTTATCAAGTTTTGAATTTTAACCGTAAAAGTAAAACTGTTTCAAATTTGTGTCTTTCTTCACGTGCAGCTGATAACAGGTGAGTCTCCAACCTGGATTTAGTTTCAGCTGATCTGAGGTTTTCTGGGAGTTTGTTCCAGACATGTGGAGCAGAGAAGCTGCAGGAAGCTTCTCCACGTCTGGTTCTGACTCTGGGAACTGATAAAAACCGGATCCAGGTGACCTGAGGGGTCTGGAAGTTCATACTGGATCAGGAGGTCACTGATGGGTTTTGGTCCTGGACCATTCAGAACTAGAAAAACCCAACATGCAAGCAGGTGGAGGACACGCAACTCCACACAGACAGGCCCCGCCCAGCTGCGAGGCAACACGCCTCTTATCTAACTTTTCCGTTTGGAAGAAAACGTTTGTCTTTATTCAGATGTCCTCGCTAGAATCTCGGAGAACATTGGTGACCAGAAGACGATGTGAAGTGTCTTCTGTGTGTGTAAAAACACGTCAATCCATCCCAAGTCTTCCTCCAGCTCCTGTCTCTGTCTACTGTACAGAAATCCACGAGCTGCGTTCACGCGGAGCAGGAATTCCTAGTGGAGGTCTCTGCCTCCACCTGGCGATGGATGAGAGGGTGAGCGTGGACGTCCGCGTGTTTCCCCGCGTATCTCTCGCTCTCCTCATGAATGAACGCGTCATGTTCAGGTATGTTTCCTAAGCTGCTGCTCTCCTGCGAGTACCAGCTGCGCAAAAACTACCGGAGCCGCCGACGCACCATCTCATCCACGGCTGCACAAGAACACGCACGAACGCACAGATTACAGCTCGAGAGCAAGCGCGCATAGGTGAAGTTCAAGGATTAAGAAGTGATTTGAAAATAATCATTAAAATCAAGACGGAGCCTCAGCCATGGCATCAATCGGAGATTTTGACCCTCTCAACTCCACCGTACCGGCGACAAAGATTGAAACCACCGTGTCGTGCAGGTAAGAAACCTGTCTAAACCAGCATTTGTGTTTGTCTCCGCACGTTTTTGTGGATGTTTGTAATAAAAGTCAGTTTTACCGCTACTGTTTTAAGGCCATCTGACATTCTTGCGCGTAATTTTTAGATTTCTGTCAGTTTTCGACATTTCCTCATGATTCTCATCAGTATTGCGCTTCTTTATATTGCAACTCTTTTCTTTTCTTTCTTTCTTTTTTCCTCACGGAAGAATTTACATGTGCTGTGGGTGTAGAAGTGCGTGGGAGTGCAGTAACTAACAGGAGCAGGATTTTCTCTGAGTGCCCGGGAGAGCGCCACGGAGCGCGACTCTGTCAGAGCATCCACGCGCGGAATCTGCAGAAAATACACAGAGAGCGGATTAATGCGTCCAATGTTTGCTCTAATCAAGTGTTCAAGTAATTAAAAGGGACCAGTCTTGAGCTGTGTTGCTCCTTTACCACACACAGTCTGTTATTAGCAGAGAAAAAAAAAGAATAAAAAGATTTATTTATATATATATATATATATATATATATATATATATATATATATATATATATATATATATAATAAATGATCAGTACACATGCAATTTTAGGACCAAATACTTCTGTCAACAACAGAAGGTTGACAGGTTAAACAAAAAAAGAAAATGAAGAAAAAGCTGGAAAATTAAAACATTAATGCTTTGAACTATTTTCACAAAATGTAGACAGCGTAAAAAACTTAAACATGCTTCTTCAACATAAAAACAAATGAAAGATATAACATATGTATCTTGATTGTTGCGCATTTGACTTATTTAAGCTTTAAATTGTGTTTCTAAATCATGAAACATGAAATGCTGCCACTCACCCCTGCAGGGGCCGTTATCAAGCTCACCAGAGGTGCCATGAAGGTCAGGTGGCTGTTCATGAAGGTCAGGTGGCTGTTCATGAAGGTCAGGTGGCTGTTCATGAAGGTCAGGTAGTCGTGCACGGACACGAGCAGAAATTCACTGCTATAAAAAGCCTAGAAGGTGTGCAAAGGAATACAGAATACTGCTTCATGACAAACCAGTGTCAGAGCTTCTGGATGCACCTGAGCACCAGCAGAACCAGCAGAACCAGTTCATGATGAAGATACTTTGACACACCAGCAACTTCTAAATGTTTGCTTTGACCAGCATTTGTAGGATACTCAAACACTGGAAATAACTTGTAAAGACTGCATTACCCATCATGTCTTAAAACGCGTCATAAAAGCAAAACATCTCCTAGTTGCCACAATGCACAGATATGTAACATCGTATGAGACGTGGAGGTTTACTGCTGGAGTGTGCTGCCGACTCCAACATTTGTGTTGAAGGTTGTGCCCTCGGAGCTGCACAACATTGCGGGGGAACATTGGGTCATTCCTCTTTCCAGGATCGTTTTGTTGGTTGTCTGCTGTGAACAGCTCTGCTGAGCTCATTCCACAGCATCTCCGAGGTCGAGGTCTGAACTTCGACTGCTCTTTTCCTTTCTCTGAAGACAATCACTTCCATGCTTAACATTCATTTCCCCTCAATGATGGCCCGTGATCCGGGCTCCAGATCCGGGCTCCAGATCCGGGCTCCAGATCCAGGACCGAGATCCGGGCCCGAGGTCCGGGCCCTGAAGCAGCAAAGCAAGGACATGTCATGACACTGCTTCTACAATGGGATGATGTCTTGATGTCAGCACGTTGTTGCTCCATATATACATTTAAACTTTTGTTTAGTATGTCTGTAAATCATTTCCCTAGAAGTATTTGGATATCTAAGTGTTCTCAGGCAGGCGGCAGGTGCAGGGCTTGGAGAGCAGCGTCACAGACTCCAACAGATGTTACCTGTGAGCTCTTCTGATGTCCTCGAGGAGTCTGCATCACTGAACTGTAACTGTGCTCTGCTGGACACCCGAACACTTAAGGATACTTTGCATCCCGTCCAGCCTCACGCACACCAGCAGCTCCTGAGCATGTTGTCAGAGATGCTGCTTATGAACAGGAAGCTTCTAATGTTCATCTGTGTCATTCAGTGTAGCTCTGAATCACTCTCCAGACTCCAGTCCATCAACTGAAACCTCTGACTCCAGAAAGAAACCAGTGTGAGGACAAAGTACCGAGCGCCCACATTAGTGAGTGTTTTTAAGGAAGACACAATAGATGAAAGTTGTGTGCTCAGTTTAAGCACGTTGTGGTTTCTTCCTCTTGTGGGTTACATGATGCAGACGTGTTGTGTTGCTGAGTGAACCAGTGGAAGTTCACTTTGTTATATTTCCAATGTTTCGGATATTTCTGAATGTCTGAACCTTCAGTGGGCAGACGTGTTTGTAGTTACTCTGTGTAGTGAGCTGAATGTTTGAGGTTTGTAGTCTTTCACAGTCCTGGTTTACCCGGCCCACTTTCACTATTGTGTATTTCTATTGGAAAAATCAAGGCAAGCATGTTTGTACTTTGACTTAACGGGTTTCAAAATGTACATAACGCAAATTCCAAGAAGTATTTTCAGTTTGAAGTGCTGCACGTTTAAGGGACTGATGTAGTGTTGGTTTCAGCAGTGAATACTGGTTTACTTTTGTCCTCTGGAATGGGAACGAATGCTACGGGACAAAAGACTAAAACACTGCGATGTAATGTAATGTAACGCAGAGAGTGTTATTTGAACTGCTATGGACATCACAGAGAAGATCTGCTTGATGGAAAAGAAAAGTTGTTGCAAGAGGTCAAAAGTCTAAATGAGAGCCAGGTTTTCTATCCGTAGGAGACCGCGACAACCGGAGTAACATCGGAGAATAATTCACTTGTTTTCTCAACGTACGGTGACAAACTTTCATAGTGCTGTTGGAGAACTGTCACAAACCTTAAACCAAACAAGGAAGGAAAGGAAAACTCTCCTTTAAGAGGGAAGAAACCTGTATCAGGACCTGGATCATAACGGGGGACCCTCCCGAAGACCAGCCGGGTAGAGCAGGAAAAGGGAGGCCATCAGTTGCCCCGGCAGCTGATCATAAGTTGTCTTGGTGGTTGGGTCTTGGTGACTGTTTCAGCAACAAGCGGCCGGACTGCTCATCATGAATCCGTCTTGGAAACTGGGCCAGCCTGAAGCCGTTGAGAATATCATCGATTGACACCCTCATCTCACCTGCTCCTGCTCATCATCTACAGCAGACTTTATTTTGGCGATGGACAGACTGGGCACCTAGCAGCGGCCCCCGAGGACGTGATTTGCACCGGTGCATCCTTCTCGCCCGGGGCTACGTCCATCTTTACATGAACTAAGTTCCTTACAGCTGCTGGAAACTTCTCTGAACAGCAGCAGCTTCTCCGAAGGTAGCCTTTATTTCTCTCCGTGGAAGGTGGCAACCCTACATCACGTCACATTCAAATGCCCCTTTCAGATTGTGAAAAAATCGTTGAATAGTTGGTCCTGAGCTGTAGAAACAAGTTCTCACATATTTGAAGCTTAAAACATCCACAAGGTTTAGGAGTGTTTATGGGAATTTCTGACCGTTCTTCCAGAAGTACATTTGTGAGGTCACACTGATGTTGGACCAGAAGGTCCTGGCTCTCAGTCTCCGATCTGATTCATCCTAAAGGTGTTCTGTCGGGTTGAGGTCTGGACTCTGTGCAGACCAGTCAAGTTCATCCACACCAGACTCTGTCATCCAGGTCTTCATGGACCTGCTTTGTGGACTGGTGCACAGTCATGTTGAAGAGGAAGGGACCAGCTCCAAACTGTTCTCACAAAGTTGGGATCATGGAATTGTCCGGAGGTTCTTGGTCTGCTGAAGCCTTCAGAGTTCCTTTCACTGGAACTGAGGGTCCAAGTCCAGCTCCTGAAGAACAACCCCACACCATAATCCCCCCTCCTCCAAACTTTACACTTGGAACAATGCAGTCAGACAAGTACCGTTGTCCTGGCAACCACCGAACCCAGACTGGTCCATCAGATTACTGATGGAGAAGCTCCGTCAGTTTACGCTGAGCGAATACTTTTGGCAATATAGCGTATCTCCTCTTTGGTCTTCCTCTCGGCCTCCTGCCTGGCAGTTCCCAACTTGGCATCCTTTTTCCAATAAACTCACCATCCCTCTTCTGTACATGTCCAAACCATCTCAGTCTGGCCTCTCTGACTTCATCTCCAACACATCTAACATGTGCCGTCCCTCTGACGGTAATTGTACCATCCACTTTATTCCTCTGTAGCTTCCTCGTCACCAGCACACGGTCAAGCATCACTATCTAAGATCTCGTTGAACATCTGGTCAAAAACTCTTCTGCTCCTTCTCCCAGACACTTCCATACCTCCACAGGTATATCATCAGGACCAGCTCTCTTTCCACTCGTCATCCTCTTTTCAGTCTTACTAATCTTTGCTACGGTCACCTCTTCTACTCTTTATCCTCTTTCATGTTCTTCATTCATCACCTCTTCAGTGTTCTGTCCATCTTCCCATCACACCTCTGGCACCTGTCAACACATTTCCATCTCGATCCTGAATCACCCCGGCCTGCTGCACGTCTTTCCTATCTCCGTTTCTCTGCTTTGCCAACCTATATTAATCAATCTCTCAGGTAATGGTGCAAAAACTTTGCAAGAATTAAAAGGTGTTGCTCTTATTTGCCAACCTCAAAGAAATTCGTCATGAAACTGTGTCATATTTGAATAGTTTTTAGTTCATTGTGTATTGGTTGTATATCCACTCTAACCTAGTTTTTTAACCTCATTTCAGATGCAGTAGGAAGCTGTTTTTGGCTAAAAACCTTTGATAAATTCACCTCTCACCATGTGTTCATTACCAAACAGTACGCAGACTTAGTGGGTGAACGTCGCAGACCATCTAACAGAGGTGCAGGCCACCACAGGGAGCGACTCGTACTGAAGCAGAGCCACAAAGGGGGTTGGAACCGGGACGAACATGTCACTGGAGAAACCACTACGTTGTCCTGCAGCCAATCAGCGTATAAATAGCAATGGTTTGCATAAATGATAGTATTCTAACAAATAATAGACATTGTTAGGCGGTTGTTCTATTACGTTCTTATTCCCACATGTGGGAAGTAAAAAGGACTACACACTAGCTGGTGGTTGTGAAAACGAGTGACCCCCAGTGACCCACAGGACCCCTCCTAGAAAATACGTGGAGACTCTAAAGTCGTCCACGCGCCTGTCTTCTTTCAGCTGTACAGAAAAGCCACACGTCTGTCCCTGCAAAATATGTGGTCTTGAAGGCAACATGTGCTGATCTGCTGTTCTGCATCAGTGCTGCCATCACATAGGTGTAAATGATCTGTGACAAGAGAAAAGCACTGGAACGGCGTGCCGCCCAGAGCCTCCACGACAGACCCCTCCGGTAAAGATCATAAATACTGATTCATCTTCTTAGTACAATGTCCATTTTGTGATCCCAAATGCTTGTGAGCTTCAAGAACTGATGCTGCTGCTAGTTAAGGTTAACATCAGATTTCTTGGCACAGCCAAATTTTAAGTGTCATTTGTGAATGTAGATTCACAAATTCCCCTGTTGATCGCATGACAAAGGTTCCCCACAATAATCCCTCGTCTGCGCGGTTATATCAGATATTTATGAGCGACTCACGGATGCACTTTCATCTGAGGGAGCAGTAATGACGGGTTTCCATCTCGTTCCTCTTCTCTACACACTGAATTTCCTCCAGATTCTCTAAATAGTTCAAATTTATCAACGCATTTAAAAAAAAGTTTTTCAAGCAAAAATCTGAAGTGAAGGAGAACTTTCAGTCGTTCTTTGAGGAACGTTGTTTTTTAAGCCTCGGATGCTGCTTCTGTGGTCGGTAAAGTCATTAAATCACTTTGTAAATTCACTCCTTTTTACTCCTTTTTGCTTCATACCAACATTTTTCAGAATGTATTAAAAAAAAATGAAAAGCTTCAATCGTTATGAAAAATCCAAATGTTTGAAATCCTTATTTTTATTTATTTTTGGAAGTCATTTTCTGTGTCGTCCCAACGCTCTGATTCGGAGTTTGTTCATCATCTGGGGTTTAGTCTCCTCCTGCCCTCGTCTACTAACCAGCCACGCTTCATCACTGGAATATGAGTCATTACACTCACGTCGTCATTAGGAATCTGACAGCAACTGCTCCGAAGGCCGCGAGCCATCCTTCATCGGATCATCGGATCAGAGAAGTGAGAGAGCAGCGACTGTAGGACGCACAGCCTCATGGGAAAACAGCTCATTGTGAATACTGTGAAGGAGGGGAACGATTGCAGCAACCAAAGTGAAAAGAACCAAACTGTGACGGCTCCGTGGTTTGGTCAGAACATCTCCAAAATGGCAGTTGGATGTTCTGGTTTTGAGTGGTTGGCAGCTCAGGAAAGGAGTTCTGGTAAACCAGCACCCCAAGTTCACCCAAACTGGGTCGAACTGGACAGAGGAAGGAACGACCTCAGTTCTGATGTCACAATGTCTTCACGAGGTTTTGCTCAACAACAGAAACGCTCTCTTTTCAATCGTGTCCGTAAAGCGTTGTGAAGGTTTTAGGGGGAGGAGTCAGCCACTCCAGTCAGGCCTCTAGTCTGCAGGATGCATCCAAGCAGCCTGGCGTCTGTGCTGAATCCATCCGGAAAAACGGGACAGACGGTGCTGGTATGCTGGACTGCCTACACGGCAGTCTGTTGGTGAACTGAGCATTGATTACCGGCTGTTAAATGCTCCACCAGAACAGAGAAACTTTTCAAGCTCCCAAGGCTGTGAGAAAACGCCCACCTCACAGAAATGTGAGGTGGGCGTGGTTAGAAAAGCAGAAATATCATCCCTGCTTTTCCGCTGCATCTTCTTGGCATTTGCCAACAGTTCAAACACGTCATTCACCTCCTTCAACTCAGAATCTGTCATCGGCGTCATTGCCGCTGCGCCGCCGCTGCGCCGCCGCTGCGCCGCCGCTGCGCCGCCGCTGCGCCGCCGCTGCGCCGCCGCTGCGCCGCCGCTGCGCCGCCGCTGTTGTTTCCGTTACGGCATGTGTGCAGGGTTGCCAGTTCCACTTCTTATCAAAAATTTTGGCTTTGCTAGTCTCTAAAGTCTCTAAAATATCAGTATAGCAGACTGCGGGAGTTTTAGAGCTGTAGCTTGTTTCAGGCTTCGGCATCACTCCCGCCCGAAAATCACAGCAGCTCATTACATAGGAGCAGCTAAACTCTGCACACTGTGTACCTACTGTACACGCCCCCCCCCCCCCCCCCCCCCCCCCCCCCCCCCCCCCCCGTTTAAATAAAACGTGACATATGTGACATTATGTCAGAGTAGGCTTAATATTATCCCGCTCACTCCCTGCCAGCTGCTTCGTGACTGTTGCCCTGAGGGCATCTTGACTGGAATAATTCATACTGATCCATACTCTCACCATGATTTCATCATTCAAATGTCTGCCGTTTAGTTTTCTTGTGAGATCTGGCAACCCTGTACGCCTGATGCAGTGGAGGCTTCTGGGAGGACTTCCAGGAGTTCTGCACTTGGGTTTCTTGTCAAGTCCCGGCCAGAACGAACTTAGGTCTTGTTGTTGCCACCTTGACAAAAAAATACATTTCTCTGTTCTTGTGGATGTAAAATCGTAAACACTGATGTCGCCTCAAAACATTTGAGAGCTCCTTGAGGTAGATCGGCTGAAGGAGCTGGGAGCCTGGTGGATCATTGCAGGACCCTCAGGCGTCGGTCCTCTGGGACCCACAGTCCCAGGTGTCCCTGGTGTAACAGCAGTAGCCGCCAGGGGCGTGACACGGTCCCGGCACAGCTCTGGTAGCACTCGTTTCAGAGAACGATTCAGGAAACCAGTTACATCACAGAGGGTCTATCCAGTTTTATAAAGCCTATGGATGTGCCAATTTCAAAATCAAAACATTGCTCTGCCCACTTCTGTGATCCAGCAAATGTAGAATAATATGAAGTTTGGTGGCGATAAACATGCAGAAACCAGATAATTGTGCTGTGATCTGAAGAGGCGACGGTCCTCTCACAAATGTAGATGTTTCTGCAGAGTGTGAGCAGCACCGACTAAACACCATCCCAGTGGCATGTTGGAGGGAGCGTCATGATGTGGGATTGCTTCACGGCTTCAGGGCCTGGAGAACCCTCAGTCATTCACAGGAAAGTTGTTTCCAGGTTGACCAAAATCCCCTCCAGGATAATGTCAGGCGGTCCGTCCAGCAGCTGAAGTGTAGAAGAAGCTGGCTAATCCAGCAGGACAATGAGCCCAAACATGGAAGGAAATATATCACAGCAGACTTCAGAAGAAGAAGTGGGTCCAGTCAGAGTCCAGACCTCAACCCGATAAAAATGCTAAAGCGGTCGATTCACACCAGACATCGTACAAATGTGTCTGAGCAAAAGCTGCACAAACCAGGAGGACTTCATCAAAGGACACACAGGTACCTCCCGTTTATAGCTCCTCCAACGAGCCTCCCTCAGCCAGCACATGAGACATCCTTCCAAATGTTTAGTCAAGAAGAATGTCTGGGTCAAAGGCGGGAGGAGAGAGGAGAGAGGAGAGGAGAGAGGAGAGATAAGAGGAGGCACAAATTAAATAAACGAGTCTCCCGCCTCCCCCGTCTTGCCCCGTCTCCTTCCGTCTCCCTCCGTCTCTCCATCTCCTTCCGTCTCCCTCCGTCTCTCCATCTCCTTTCGTCTCCCTCTGTCTCCCCCGTCTCCCTCTTTCTCCCCCCGTCTCCCCCCGTCTCCCCCCGTCTCCCCCCGTCTCCCTCCGTCTCCCTCCGTCTCCCCGTCTCCCTCTTTCTCCCCGTATCCCTCCGTCTCCCCCCGCCTCCCTCCGCCTCCCTCCGCCTCCCTCCGCCTCCCCGTCTCGCCCCGTCTCCCTCCGTCTCCCTCCGTCTCCCTCCGTCTCCCTCCGTCTCCCTCTTTCTCCCCGTATCCCTCCGTCTCCCCCTATCCCTCCGTCTCCCCCCGCCTCCCTCCGTCTCCCCGCGTCTCCCTCCATGTCCCTCTGTCTCCCCCCGCCTCCCCCGTCTCCCTCCGTCTTCCCCCTCGTCTTCCGTCTCCCCCCGTATCCCTCCGTCTTTCCTGTCTCCCCGTCTCCCTCCGTCTTCCTCCATCTCCCTCCGTCTCCCCGTCTCCCTCCGTCTCCCCGTATCCCTCTGTCCCCCTCCGTCTCCCCGTCTCCCTCCGTCTCCCCGTATCCCTCTGTCTCCCTCCGTCTCCCCGTCTCCCTCCGTCTCCCCGTATCCCTCTGTCTCCCTCCATCTCCCCGTCTCCCTATGTCTCCCTCCGTCTCCCTCCGTCTCCCTCCGTCTCCCTCTGTCTCCCCGTATCCCTCCGTCTCTCCCGTATCCCTCCGTCTCCCTCCTTCTCCCTCCATCTCCCCCGCCTCCCTCCGCCTCCCTCCGCCTCCCTCCGTCTCCCTCCGTCTCCCTCAGTCTCCGCCGTCTCACCCCTCTCCCCCCGTCTCTCTAACAAACACCCACACATCTCTGCAGTTTGACAGGGGTTCACCAGTCTGTCATTAGTCCTAATGGATCGTGTTGCCACAATTACTGTAGATACTTTGGTCATTTATTGAGCCTGAATCACTTCGTCTTTGAGTACTGCTGATAGAAATTTGAATGGTGTGGTTAACTATCCACGCGAGTGGCTTGGTGAGAGTGATTTCCTTATTCTTGCTGCACCGACACATGCAGGTGTTGTTCCAGTCTTCACCTTGCAGGAGATGCTGCTCATACAAAGAATCAGAAACGGAGTTCGATTGAGTTTAGTTGTTCAGAAGTGAGTTCCAGATTGGTGCCACATCAGTGGCAGCCTGTTGCCGTAGGTCTGTTCTTATTCTCTATTCCTTTATATTTTCTTGATATTATTTTTTTTAATCAGGCTTTTCTCTTTTAAAAATACATCTTTGTTAATATTTGTTTTGAGTAACAGGACAGTTGTTTACTTCTGGAAGCAGCTGACTGAGTTTTCCCAAACACCAGAGATGATCTGGTGAGAGGATGGATGAGACAATGTTGGGGAAAAGTAAACGTGCACATTCCCTCCAAATGATATTGAAGATAAGTAATTTATGATAGTTTCTTCCACTAACCTTCACCTCCGTCTTAGGTGTTTTATAGAGTCCAATACCTCGCTGCGTGGAATTCAGACTATGAGTCCAGAAACTATAAAAAGAGCAGTATGTATTAAATTCATTATATATCTTATAAAGAGGACAATTATGAAAACAAATCCAGAACTTTCTAAAGTCCTGCAACACTTTCTTTCCTTGATAGCAAATGTTTTGAGTGTCTGAAGCTGCCGACTCAAAAGGTCACTTTGAGGCATACTAAGTTACTACTCGGGTTTGTTGGGTAACTTGACATCACTACGTTCAGATTATCCATCTTTCCATTTTAACGGCATTATAACATTACATTAATTACACCAAAGACAAAGCTGTAACTCCCATTTAAAATAACGTACATCCTGGCGTAAAGAAATCTGGAGTCTGTATGAGGTTTTGTTTTGGATGGAGATTATAGTCGGGGTTGGTCAAGTGACCCTGAGCCTTTCCTTTAGTTATGTGGTGCTACAGGCCCAGACCTCTGAGGTGTCCTCTCGTTGAACGGGACCTTTTCCTATGCAGAGAAGTACTAAATCATTTAATTCTCTCTGTAGTAATAAAGCCATTTGAAAATATCAAACAGGCCCAAAACTGCCTCGTTTAGCTGTAAGCCAGCCAGAATCTGTAACTTATAAACTTACAGAAGGTTTAACCACATCACTGCCTTGGGCTAGGTTCCCCTGAAAAGCTGCTGAGTGGGCGGGTGTGGACTCACTGGTAATTGGATATGATTTTGGTTGGAGAAAACATTGTTCAGCTCTCTCCATGTTCCTTTGAATATGAGCCTTCACTTCTCATTCATCAGCATCATCGCGCTGCAGCAAGCAACAAACACAGCGACCAGCTTAACTCCTTCAGTCGTTCCAGATTGATTTTCTTCTCTTTTTCTGTGCAATCTTTTTGGTCTTTTATTTATTGGCAGTTGACAAACAGTGAAAGTGGTGCACTACTGCCATCAGGTGGTATGGAGTTAGTTAGTGGTAGTTTGCCAGGTCAGTGGATCCTAACTGGTCAGGGACTGTACTTTCCTTGCATATTTGGATGTTTCTTGCTCCAACACACCTGATTCAAATGAGTGGGTCATAAACAGACTTGTGCAGACCTTGATGACACGCTGATGGGGATCCATTCATTTTAATCAGGTGTCTTGGAGCAGGGAAACGTCTAAAACATGCAGGCAGCAGCTCTTGAAGACCGGAACTGGAAGACTGCTGGAGACACAAAGGCTGAAAGGACCGAGGAGGCGGTCAGTCCTATTACAGCTCCAGCCTTTTGGTTTACCCCAGACCACCTCTAATGGAAACCTGCCTAATGCGCCATGTAAACCACCTAGATGGGATGAATGAGCCACGAGAGAAAATTTCCTTATAGGGAGGAAAAACAGTAGGAAGAAGTGTCATCCTAGACCAGTGATGATCTGTCAGACTGAGTAAGATTGGTTGTTTCTTAAATCAGTGTGAACAAGGAAGGCAGAAAACAAAAAACTACTGACCCTTGATTAGTGAACAGTTTGGACTGAAGTACATTCAACAAATCCACATGCTTCATTGATCCGTTGAAGGCGTCATTGTTCCATGGCATCTTAAAAACTCTGTTTGCACCCACCACAGAGTGAAGGTGTGTGTGCGTCACTCACACCAACACAAGACATCATTTAAATGTTTAATGTCAGATAGTTGGTGTGGACTGGCAGGCTAATGGCAGAGATCCCAACAAAACCACCAATAAGAACCAAGCGTCAAAGCAGCAAACAAAAGCTAGTAAATAAAAGTAATAAATAAAACACAGGCCATTTTATAAAGAAACTAAACACGTTCAGTTCTTAAACCACTAAACGAAGACGCGCATTCAGCATGGTCTCTGTAGCTTGCTCAGGTAGGTGTCTAAGGCTGTCACTTATGTGGCGGGTCGTCGTGTGGCGGTTCCATGTGTGGCGGGTCGTTGTGTCGCGGGTCCTCGTGTGGCAGGTCATTGTGTGGCGGGTCGTCGTGTGGCAGGTCGTCGTGTGGCGGTTCCATGTGTGGCGGGTCGTTGTGTTCTCGTGTGCTGGTCCTCGTGTGGCAGGTCGTTGTGTGACGGGTCGATGTGTGGCGGTTACTTGTGTGACGGGTCCTTGTATGGCAGTTCCATGTGTGGCGGGTCGTCGTGGGAAGGAGAGTGAGGGTGCTACATGGTGAGGTCAGTGTGCTGAGGAAAATGCGGTTTCTACTTCAGTTTTATTTGTAAGGCACCAGTTAGTGGCCTAGAGACTCAAATTAATCCTGATATCTTTAGGCTGAATATGAAATACATTGTTTTTTATATATACATTAATCTAAATTGTAAATTTAGGTAAATGTCACATATTTGATGTGATTAGAACTCTTATAAAATGTTTTTAACTTGCCAGATTTTGCTCAATAAAGCTCAGATGTACAAATAACAAATGCAAACAATTGCAGTCACAAACCTTTACTCTTTGAATGTTTTTTGTTTGTATCTAAAAAACAAAAAAACATAATTTGCCTATTTTGGAGCGTCGGGCAGCTCAGCTGGATGAGTGGGAGCCCTGATGTACGGTGGCTCTATGTCCTCACCAGAGGTCATCCTTTTCTCTCTCAGCTTTTCTCTGGCCCTTCACTCTAAAAGAGACCACTAGTATAAAAACAACAAAAAAACATAAGAAAAAGAAAATATATTAATATTAACATATTAATAACAGACATATCTGTTCTCCAACAGAACATTTTTTGGATGGGATGAGTCCCCAAAACCATCCCTGCCAACTACATTAGCAACTAAAGTGGTTGGACCTTGCAGGTACGATGTAAGTGTGACTGGTGACTACGTCATTGTTGGTGGAAGATGGACTTGGTGGGAGGTAGTGATCATGTAAGTGGAAGTTCATGTTAACATGTACAGTTAGAAGTAACAAAAGTAAAGATCGTAGCTCAAAAACGCCAAATGACATGTTTTTGGAAACGTAGCTGTAGTCTTCCTTTTTAATGTGTTTCTGTGAGTTTGGCCTCTGGGCTGGTTGACACGTTTAACGTTTCTCTGTCTTCCCATGCGTTCAAAATGACTCGTCACTGACATCCGAAAGACTTAATCTCATCTTAAAAAACAAATACATTTAATATCCATTAATAATTACCCCCCCCCCCCTTTAAATTTATGAATAAAGTCCTGTTTTATATTTGTCTGTATATTTGCTGCACAATTACAATATTGTGGTTATAAATGAACACATAAGTGCAAATCATTACATTAAAAAAAATCATATTACAACCAATATAATTTTAAAATAAATTCTTTTAAACTAAGAGACATGAGAAATGCAGTGAACCCACACCTCCTTTGGAAAATGGTTCTGAACAGATGAGGAACAGATGAGGAACAGATGAAGTACAGACAAAGAACAGACAAGGAACAGACGAGGAACAGACGAGGAACAGACAAGGAAAAGATGAAGAACAGATGAGGAACATATAAAGTACAGATAAGGAAAAGATGAGGAACAGACGAGGAACAGATGAAGTACAGACAAGGAACAGATGAAGTACAGACAAGGAACAGACGAGGGACAGATGAACTACAGACACGGAACAGACGAGGGACAGATGAAGTACAGACAAGGAACAGCCGAGGAGTATATGAAGTACAGACGAGGAACAGACGAGGAACAGATGAGGAACAGACGAGGAACAGACAAAGAACAGATGAGTAACAAAAGAAGTACAGATGAGGAACATATGAGGATATATAAAGTACAGATAAGGAACAGACGAGGAAATGATGATGTACAGATGAGGAAAAGACGAGGAATATATGAAGTACAGACGAGGAACAGAGGAGGATCAGACAGGGAACAGACGAGGAACAGAGGAGGATCAGACAGGGAACAGGCGAGGATCAGATGAGGAACAGACGAGGAATAGAAGAGAAACAGACGAGGAACAGACGAGGACCAGACGAACAGACGAGGACCAGACGAAACGATGAGGAACAGACGAGGAATAGATGAGGAACAGACAAACAGATGAGGAAAATATGAGGACATATAAAGTACAGATAAGGAACAGACGAGGATCAGACGAAGTACAGATGAGGAGCAGATGAGGAACATATGAAGTACAGATGAGGAACAGACGAGGAACAGATGAGGAACAGACAAACAGATGAGGAACAGATGAGGAACAGACAAGGAATAGATGAGGAACAGACGAACAGATGAGGAAAATATGAGGACATATAAAGTACAGATAAGGAACAGACGAAGATCAGACGAGAAACAGACGAGGAACAGACGAATAGCAGACAAACAGACGAATAACAGACGAACAGATGAGGAACAGACAAATAACAGACGAACAGACGAGGAAGAGACAAACAGATGAGGAACAGACAAGAACGGACGAACAGATGAGGAACAGACAAACAGATGAGGAATAGACGAGGAACAGACGAACAGACCAGGAACAGATGAACAGACGAGGAACGGACGAACAGATGAGGAATAGACGAGGAACAGACGAACAGACGAGGAACAGACGAACAGACGAGGAACAGACGAACAGACGAGGAACAGACGAGAAATAGATGAGGAACAAACGAACAGATGAGGAACAAACGAACAGATGAGGAACAGACGAACAGATGAACAGACGGGGAACAGACGAAGAACAGACGAGGATCAGACGAAGTACAGATGAGGAGCAGATGAGGAACATATGAAGTACACATAAGGAACAGACGAGGAACAGACGACGAACAGACGAAAAGATGAACAGATGAGGAACAGATGAGGAACAGACGAACAGACGAGGAACAGACGAACAGATGAGGAACAGACGAGAAATAGATGAGGAACAAACGAACAGATGAGGAACAAACGAACAGATGAGGAACAGACGAACAGACGAGGAACAGACAAACATATGAGGAACATATGAAGTACAGATGAAGAACAGACAAAGAATAGACGAACAGATGAGGAACAGATGAGGAACATATGAAGTACAGACGAGGAACAGATGGGGAACAGATGAGGAAGAGACAAAGAACAGACAAGGAACAGACAAGGAACAGACGAAGAACAGACGATGAAGAGACAAAGAACAGACGATGAAGAGACAAAGACCAGACGAAGAACAGAAGAGGAACAGATGTAGAACAGACGAACAGATTTTGTTCAGTCTACGGTTACGCATGAGCGTCACTCCAGACGCTGGTGCTGGTAGTCAGGAGGACAGCGGTTTCAGTGTTACAGTGCCGTGACAGCGCCCTCTAGCAGGCTGCATATGTCGACCACCCCTGCTCGCTGCTACGATCGCAGTTATTGATTATCATCCCATTTTCCAGCCATGCCCCACAGAATTCATTCCTTTTTCTTTTGCACTTGTTTATTTAAGGTTTTTTTTTGGTTTGCTTCTCATTTTTAGAAACTGCGACCTGTAAGTAGACTTACATTGAGCACAAAGACTTAAATATTGCACAGGTATAAGCAGCAGCGGTTGAAACTCGCAGTATTTCTTGTATATGCTGTAAGGAGGTAAAAGCACTAAGTCAGCTCATATATTCATGTTTATGTGTAAGACATATTTATGGTTGTCTTTGTAATAAAATCACTGTGATGATGAGCAGTACTCAGAACTCTTAATTAAATACAAATTTGAAGACATAAACATCAGATAGTTTTAAGACACAACATAAACATCATATTTGATGTTGCTCAGTGAATCACTCAAAGCGTAACGGAAAGAAAAAGAACCAACCTTCCCGCACAGACATGTGACCATGACAACCGGTCAGCAGCCGTCTGCCACGCTGATGTGCTGAACAGCTGGACAGCTGACGAGGAAGGTCTAAAAAAAAAAACACATTTACTGGCACAGATTATTTCATTAACATTATTATTGCAAATAGTTCTTTTAGTTTTATATGCTTATGCACATATTATTTGTGTGGACCACTGCTGCACTAACGTGCATTGCCACTTTATAATTCTGACTATACAAAGTCAAAACGTAAGGATTTTAAACCTCTTAAGATTCGCACATCATTCATATGAGTTTATATTAGGTGTATATCTGAAGCAGAACTCCTGCACTTAATGACCTAATCCAATTACAGTTTGCAGTTGGATTTATCAACAAGGATTTACGCGTTTGGGGCCAAAATCACATTATTGTCATCAGCATTCAGAATCTGAAGAGACAGTCCTGCAAATGGTGCAGCCGTGTTTAAAACAGGTTCAGCACACGTGAAGATCCAGTCTCAGGAGGTGGGAGGAGGTGGGGTTCAGCGGGTAGTACGTGTAGTGAAAGCTCAGATGGATCCTTAATATGGACTGGATATGGAAAGCAGAAGAAGTAGTATTAATGAAATAATAATACAACACTGACAACATTTCATAATTAAAGTACAGTCTCATCTCCACTGAAACTGCATCAGAATAATTATTACCAGTTATTGCTCCGTCTGCGCGCCAGTCCATGACAAAAGTAATATCAGGGCACTTTATAGATAAATTAAAAGTGTTAAATACAGGCCCAATTTAACACAAACCATTAAAATTACAATTAGAATCTAATTACATTTTCTTGAACAGATTATACCACTCCACATCAGGACATGTTGGCAGACTCGACTGAATCTACTATTTTGGAGGACAGAATCTCCAGATCGGTACCTTCACCACGTCCAATTGTCTTTCCTACTCCTGCTTCAGGGTCTTCAATCACAGCTGCTGCAGGTTACCCATGAAGCCTTTGGCAGGTATACTGTAGGACTGAGCCTCAAATGAGCATAACGTCAGGACTTTTAGACAATACTGCACACGTGGTAGCACTTCCACTGCTTCATTTCAGCTAGATTGCAACAGGTGACTGTGAACCAGCTTTGAGAGATGGTGGGAGTGCTTTTAATGGCATCCTCTGAAAGAATCCCAATAAAATGTATACCTGCTGGTTCTTGTGGAGTCCACCCTTTGAGTCGAGTTGTTCACCCTCCAAATACCACCTGCATAAACAATATCAAGTATCCAAACTCACAAAACCCTAAACTTGGGGGATGGGAGCTGGACTGACCAATTATTTATTGGACAAAGGAGCTCAAGTTTATCACCTCCATCTTTAAAGACATTTCCTATATAAAGAGACTTAAATAAAAACTGACATCAGAGAATTAACCAGATGTCATGACAAGTGATTTCTTCTTACGTTGGTAAAAACCACAAATCCTGCAACCAGCAACCAGGGGAGTTTTGTTTTCCCTAGACTCTGGTGTCCATGAATCCAGCGGCGTGAACAATCCAGCAGATGTGTTGCTCCAGCGTTCACAGGCCTGTCCAGATTCTGGTCGCACAAACCAGAATCAAAACTTCATGATCTCTTTACCGTTGTCTATTCTACATTACAAAAAGCAAAGTGAGAGAAAAGCCAGATGACAAAATGAGATCAGCAGATGGCTGAGCTCATATCCTTTATAAAAGTGATTTTACCGTGTGATTGCTGATGTCGGACCAATGAACGACAAAGGTGGAATGAGCGATGAGCGTGATGGTGATGGTGAAGCCAATACTGCACTTTTTACTGAGTTTTATTTCTGAGTTTGAACCAAAATCTCAATTGTTTGTGTTAATCGAGCCATGTCACCTAAAAGAAAATCAGCATGTTGCTCTTGCTTTCTAATATAGACTCTGTGTCTTTAAATGAGTTAAATAAAACCTCAGATGAACAACACATTACACTGTCACCATTTATCCTAGAAAAACTACCAACATGCAGAAGAACACACCAAGAAGACCTGAAATGAGAAGACTGCTACATACTTACATACCTTTTAAATTCTCTGCAAACCACATTATGTGACAGGCATGTAGGGAACTTGGCTTTGACCTCATGTTTGTAGTCAGCAAGCCGAGTGGCAAATACGTCAAAGACCATCAGGGAATGTGATTCATGTTTGCCGTTCAGTTTACCAGCGAAGGAAAAGAAGATCAAGGCCGTGAGAGTCTGCCAAATATTTGTGGGTCCAGAGGAAGATGAGGAGAATTGGTGAGAAGGAAGCAAAAGAGCCCAACGCAGGGCTCCAGCTTTACTAAAGGAAAAACAAAAACGGACATAAACCTTGTTGTGCACAATGATGACAAAGTAGCACTGACGAACAAGTATGAGCGGACTGCTGATGTAGGTCTCGCCTCCAACAGGACTGGACCACACCACCTGGGCCTTTCAGACAAAGATGTATTTCAGATTCAGACACCTCCACACCCGTTGTTTGAGTGTTTGAGTTAAGGCAGATGATGAACAACGAAGACAGGATTTCAGCGTAAAGGAAGGGAAATTTATTAAGAGTTTAAAAAGCCATTTGCTGGACCCTGTACAAAGTTAAACAATTATGGGTTAACTAGGAGAGGGGCTGGGTGGCACCAGAAAATTACCACCTTTACCACTGAATGGTTGAGGATTGTTTCCTGTCTGGGAAAAGAAAGGAGTCCCCGACCCCGAGCTGCCTCGGGGATTACTTACAACTCCCTGACAGGAATGAGGATTACTCAATACACAGTACAAATATCAGATCACTAGCTGGGCACCCAACACCAGCCACACCTCAAATGCTGCAAGAGGACCCAAACCAAACAACACACATCTCTTCCATCTCTTCCTTCAAGCCTTGGTACTTTCTTGGTACAGTTTCACGTGTTCCTTCTTCTTGATATTGCTGTCGCTTGGGATTGCTATGTAATCACCTCTGCTCTTTTCTGGATTTTGTTGGCCACCACAATGTCTGGTGGGTTGGTGTGGTAGAACTTTGCACTGACAACGGCACTGTGAGAAGCCCGAGCTAGAATCACATTAGTTTAGTCTTTGATCAAAGACAGGAACAGCACAAGTCAAAATGATCTTGTCTCTGCTGCTCTGCAGCTGCACCGAACCTAATGAGCGTATAAGACACACAGAAACAGGAACTGCCCTGAGAAAGGAGGAACCATCCTTTGCTGCTGAGAACTGCTAAGGCAGAAACTGGTTTAGATTGGTTCTTATTAATGGAACATGATGTGCTTCTCTTTCCAAGATTTTGGATGCTATTGCTCCTTGTAAGTACAGACAAAGCTAAGCCGGACCCCTGGATCAATGACAATGTGCTCTCAGACAGTGTTGCAGACAGGCAGTCTTGGTTCAGGATCTGAACTGTTTAAAAACAGTTTAAATTTGATTAATAGATTGATTTTGTTGAAAGGGCAAGCTTCTGGCAGCTTCAGCTCTTTGCAAAAGTCAAGCTGTTCTTGAGCCATTGTGACCTTGAAAAAGCCATTAATGCTTTCAGTAGTTCCAAGCATGATTATTGTAACACTCTTTACTTTGGTATCAACCAAACGTTGCTGCGTAGCGGCAACTTGTTCAGAATGCAGCGGGTCATCTGTTGAAGTGCTTGGAAACACAACCGCATCACTCCGGTCCTATATTCCCTACACTGACTCCCAGTTGTAGCTCTTGTTGTCTGGTTTTAGAGTTATAAATGGCCTTGCTCCTTCATATCTATGTGTTGCTTTAAGTTTCCATTAACCCAACAGAACTTTGCGTTCAGCTGGCCAATACTTTCCACGGATGAGGGTGAAAAAGTGGGGATGATTGTTCTTTTGTAGTCACTGGTCCCAAACTCGGGAACACGCGTGCATCCATAATATTAGGCATCAAGGGGGCGTGCAAAAAGACATGAACAGGCTCTGTATCTGTTTCAAATGTAAAGAAACGTTTAAAGTATAAATGGGCCTTAAGAGAAGTTATAAAGCTATTTCAACAAGCATGATTCCAAAGTGTGTAGGCTTAATCACAAGTGGAAAACATTCAAGACAGCCTTCCCAGAAGTGGATTCCCCAGCAAGTTCACAAATGTTTAAAAGTTGTCAAAATACTGAAGAAGACTTGCCAGGAGCTTCATCTCTCTAAAAACAACATGGTAGGAGAGCTTTGCAAAGTTGTGTCTGAACAACCTACAACAGTTCTGGAACAATATTCTTTGGCTGAGCCAAAAGTATAAATGTTTTCTTAAAAAACACAAATACTTCATTCTTAATTTTAAGCACTTTGGACATTAATCCCAAACCAACAAATCTACAACAGAATGACTGAGAAAGAAAAGTCAAGGTCCCTGTAGTCGGACGTCCCGATGTGAACTGAACTGTGGTAGGAGCACCACAGAGCTTTACATGAATAAATGTTTGCAAACGTCAATAAAGCAAAGGTACATTTTAAAGAAGAGCAGACCAAATTTCCTCCACAACCACGTGGAAGATTTATACAGAAATAGATACTTGTATTAAGTTTAGGTTTTTGCTGCTAAACGTGATTTAATCTGCTATTGAATCGAGGGTGTATTTTTTTTTTCATGAACAAATACTGGCACCGTGTTATAAGTTATTAAATATGTCAGAATTTACTTTCCCAAGACCACCTAACATTCAGGAAAAGACCTCAAATGCAGATGAGTTGCAAGATGTAGTGCAGGAGAAAATTGGGGAACAAAAAGACCTTCTTCCCCCCGAACTTCACTGAGAGTGTGAGGTGGGAGCTGGGATGGACGAGCTTGTAGCTCTAAAAACAGATAACGTGAGAATCATGTTTTTCAAGCTGTGGCTGCAGGAGTGTGGTTTGGATCCCAGCATTGGGAGGATACAGGTGGACTAAAGTCTTTAGACAGGCTGACAGAAGTGGGGCAGGACGGCTGCAGCGCTTGATAACAACAGACGGTAACCCAGGTCATGTCACTGTGAAGCAGCGGCTCTGAAACATCTGCGTTTCCAGCCATACTTTCACCGAGCTGCGGGACCTGAGATGTCCTAACTACATACATGTTACCTAATCCAAAACATTTTAGACCTTTCAGTTCATTTATCTATTTTTATTAGGAAACTACTGAGCACACAATAAAGTTTTGCTTTAGAGATAATTTAGTTCAATTCCATTTGTTGTATATCTGTTTTTTTTAAATCATGTCCTGCTATGTCAAACCTTGTGAAAGATAAAAAAAAGCTTAAAAATAGTGTGTGCTCGCTTTTTCAGATGACACAGTATCTAATATAACCCTTTAATGTCTGACATAAGAATTAATAACCACAAACATCTAAATTTTTTTTTATTTGAAGTGCAGATTAAATATTGAAATGTATTTTTAGTTTAGGTTTGTATAAAACTAGTTTTTTTGTTTTTTTATGTGGGTGGTTGAGACGTCTCAGAAATTCATGTGTGAAATACGATACATCCAGCATTATGGGGTTAAATTTATAAACACCAACAACTGGAGTGTGTCTAATTTAGTTCAAACATTTATTGGCTCAGCAGCAGCCAACAGCATAAAATACAATATAATCATCAGATGCATGAGAATTAAATTAAAGGCAACATTACATGCTATCTGCAGTTGCAAAAACCTTGTTTTTCTAAGAAAAATCATTAATATAACATAACTCTCATGTATAAACACACAAAGGCTGTTAGTGGATTAGTTAGTGACAATACAGAGGCTCCAAGTTACTGAGGAGTTCTGACAAGTTGGGCATGTATTATGTGTGTCAACAGCTGTTCCAGATGTAGAAATGGGTCAGACAGTGTTGAGAGAGGAGTGATGTTGTTCTGTTGTGTAGCAGTTTCATGCAAGTGTAAGTTTCTCTGCCAGTGTTGCTCTGCAAGTTCCACTTCGACAAACAGAGCTTGGCAGCCGCCCTGCAGCCGCCCTGCAGCCGCCCTGCAGACGCTCTGCAGACGCTCTGCACTTTCTTCAAGTGCAGCTGAGAACAGGTGAGTCTCCAACCTGGATTTAAGGAAGCTTCTCCATGTCTGGTTCTGACTCTGGGAACTGATAAAAAACTGCATCCAGATGACCTGAGGGGTCTGGAAGGTTCATACTGGGTCAGGAGGTCACTGATGTATTTTGGTCCTGGACCATTCAGAGCTTTACAGACCAGCATCAGAACGTTGAACCCTGTCCTCTGACGGACAGGCAGCCAGTGTAGAGACCTCAGAGCTGGATTGATGTGGTCCACTGTTTTGGTCTTAGTGAGGACTGGAGCAGCAGAGTTCTGGATGAGCTGCAGTTGTCTAAGTGATATTTTAGATGGACCTGTAAAGATGCTGTTACAATGATCAAGCCCACTAAAGATAAATGCATTGACTATTTTTTTCAGGTCCTGCTGAGACATCAGATCTTTTAAACCTTGATATATTTTGGAGGTGATAGTAGGTGACTTTGTTAGAACCTGTACAGGCTTCGGTCTCCTGGTGACATTATAATATATATCTGTGTATCATCTGCATAGCTGTGGTTGTTTATTTTGTTGTTCTTTATAATCTGTGCCAGTGGGAGCATGTAGATGTTAAACAGAATAGGTCTCAGGATGGAACCTTGGGGAACTCCACGTGATTGTCTGCTCAGATGTGAAGTTACCTATTGACACAAAGTACTTCCTGTTCTCCAAGTACGTTTTGAACCAGATTAGTACAGTTCTGTAAAGACCTGCCCAGTTCCCCAGTGGTTTCAGTGATATATTGGGGTCAACTGTATCAAGTGCAGCACTGAGATCCAGTAAAACTCAGACTGACATGTTTCCACGTCTGTATTCAGACATATGTCATTAAACCTTTTGGTCAGAGCCGTCTCATTGCTGTGGTTTCGTCTAAAACCTAACTGGAAGCATCATAGCAGATCATGTCAGATGTCCTCCAGGTCTCTGCTGTTAACGGGGTGAAACTGTGTCGTGGTGTTTAAACCGGTTTTCGGTGGACACAGTTCACTGAACCTGCTCCTGACGTTCCAACTGCTGGTCTCATATTTTGGATTTAGTCTGTAAGAATTTGTCAAAGTGGTTGCAGTTTCTCCATGGAGACTTCCTCCTTCCAGAGATACCTTTACCTTAATGGGAGCAATAGTGTCCAGAACATTTACTCACTGCTGTTGACACATTTGTGTGACTGAAATCGTCCTCTCAGAGAAAACACAGGACTGATCAGACCGACCCACATCCGACATATTGGATGTTAAATTCCCCAACAATAATGACCCGGTCAAAATCAATGCAGATCAAAGACAGCAGTTCACTGAGATCATCAGAAAAGTCTGGACAGTATCTGGGAGCCTGTAAAGATTAAGAAACAGGACTCTGGAGGAGGCCTTCAGCTTTGCAGTCATGTATTCTTTCAAAAAACCTCCAGGAGATGCCTGCTGACACTGAAATGATTCATTAAATAAGACTGCGACCCTCCTCCTCTCCTCACTCTGGCCTCACTGATGAAACTGGAACTAGGAGGGTCGACTCCACGATAACATCTGTTCTCTTATTTGCGTCCAACCAAGTTTCAGTTTAAAACATCAAATCGCCAGCTGTTACTGATTTTGACAGATTTGCTTTTATTCAATGGTGGGTTGTAGGCTGTCAATATACAGTTTGTCCACTGCAACTACTGCCTTTTTTTCTTCCTTTTTATGTTGTCTCCTGATTTGGACCTGAACTTTTCTTCTGTTTAAGATCTCACAAGGATATTTGTCATTAAGGCCGTAGCGGTTCCTCTCAGGTTCTTCTCCTGGCGTTGTACCAGCTGTTTTTGTTTGTAGTGTTCCAATTTAGCCACATTTAGCTTGTACGATGGACTCTGTGGAATGTGATGTCTTGATCGTGTCGGCTGGGATTTTCAGCTGTTTCATCATGAAACATGAAATCTTTGATCAACTTTTGTTTGTTCTGAAGTTCCAGGGAACACCAGGTGTTCTCTCATGCTGTGCGTTTGTAAATCAAGGATAGCTTCTTTCTTTGTTTTCTTTCGACGACATCGATGTGACAGAGTCTCAAAGAGTTATTTTCTTTAGTCAGCAGTGCAACCTGCTGTTGACGGAATTCCAGGGTCAGGTAAAGTTGGAGATGGATATTCGCAGATTCCCAATTCTGCGGTCAATAACTCCTAAATAAGGAGACGTAAAAGCATGAATGTTGCCTCTGTCCAAGCACTGACACACAGACAATGAGCTACAAGCCAGTTGTCATCAAAACGAGACCTATTCTAAACTCCATAAAAGACGTTGATGTCAATGCAGCTGGCTGCATGAGGCTTGCTTACGGACCGTCTACAAATTGCATCCCCAAATAAATATTAAAAAATAACTTCACTATCGCCAACTGCAGTGTCGCCAAGATAAAAGCAGGCACACATGTTGTGTTGAGGAATTGAATGACCAATGTGCACCTGTACCTTGACTTGGTGGTTGGCACTGCTCCCTCCCAGTGAGAAGATTCCTGCTCCAATTCCCAGCTTGAACCTTGGTTTGTTTGATCTTTGCATGGTTGCTGGGTACTTCAGTTCCCTCCCACAACACATATTTCAGGTTAACTGAGGGATCTTATTTGCAAAGAGTATGAGCCCACGCTCGTTCATATGATCAGTGACCTCTTGTTTTAAAAGAACTTGTTTTAAAACAAGCATGTCAGCATATTGCCATAAATTGTTTGTTTGTTTGCTATATTACCAAAACATTTTTGAATATTTACAAGGCACTTCTGCTCTTTGTTATACATTTCACTTTAAACCTGGGTGATGATTTCCAGTTGAATATCAGTTAATGAAATACTCAGAACAATAACATGGTCATTGAAATCAGCTGTTTCTCATTCTGACGTTCTTTGATTTTGAAGAACTGTGAGGTGGCTGGCTGATAGTTCTTAGTACTAACAAGCTGGAGACCAGGTGTCAACTCATGAAGCAGCTTGCAAGGGTGAAACTAATGATACACAATTATCAAAAGGTAGAAAAGGGTGGAGATTATTAAGAAGACGTTCAGCACTGAGCATCATTCTGGCTTTGTGATGTAATTATCATCATTTTTGTCACGCATCCATCGCTCATCCTTCCTTGGGGAATAGCATCAGCTCCCATTCCTTGATTCCAAGTAAGTTACTTCTTGATTTGCCAATTTCTTTTTAAAATGGTGTCATGAGCAGTGTTACTTTTTATATAATTATATTAGGTCATGCTAACTGTACTCCTAAATGTCTTTATTAGATTAGAGCTTGTGTGTTTGGATTACTAAATATTTTGGAATTGTAGACGTAGTCGGATATGCAACTAGTCAACAGTAATTTTATACACAACCCAACTGAATATGTAATTGTAATTTGTTGTAATTTCTGCCACTTATGCATTTGCAGGTTACAGTACTGAACTTACTAAAGGAATCTGACACTAAGTATCACAAGATGCCTGGCTACTTTTTTTTACTACTTTTTTACCTACGGTTAGAGACCCTCTAACTGCATCTAAAGCTGAGTGCAGCAACTCTGCAGTGTTACTGACAAGGGTCTCAGTAATTAGATCGTTTACTAATAGACTTGAAACTTAAAGATTATATATTAGGTAGTCTACATCTAACTTCTAATTGGCACTAAATCTGTATTGATTTTTAATTTTACAAGGTTATTTTGACTAAACACTTATCTATTGTGCTTGGTGAAGTTTTGTAAGGTGGGGAAATAACACTGATTCTATTTTTCTTGGCACCTCGTTAGAATTTCAAATTACATAACTTATTTTTATTAGCAGACAATTCCTGGAGAAGCAGCGGAGAAGCGTGTAAGACTGCAGCTCTGCATCCTGGCCTGGACCCTGGATTGTCAGGGGGGTCTAATAATATCAGCCAGTTTTCTAGAAATCAGAGCTGCACCATCCCGGGTGGGATGAATGCCGTCTCTTCTAAGCAGACCAGGCTTTCCCCAAAACTTCTTTAAATTGTCAAAAAAAGGCCACGTCGTCTTCTGAACACACAGAGCGATGACCTGCAGCTAAACCTATCATCAACGGTCAGATGATATTTTCTTTGGTCTTGTTCTCGTCCTGTCTGTTGTTGTTGCTTAATATTGTTTAATATTTTTTCTTTCTGCTGGCTACACAACAAATACACATTAGTCACACCATCATCCTTTTTTAACGTTCCTTTTTATGTTGAGACTTTTAAACAGTTTCCTTCAACAATGAGGCAGTAGAGTCCGTGTTAGTTTATACATTAAATTGATAAATAAGATCAAATCAAAAGAGTAAATTGTATTTATGATAAATAACAAAAATATGCATCTGGCAGTGTCGTCACATATTACACTTATTGCATATTAACATTAGACAATGATGTGAGCCACTGTCACTTAGTGATGTTAAGTTTAACCTTGTGGTAAACTCCCATGTTATGTGGGAAAGTCATGTGATCTCTCACCATTACTCCTACAGAAAAACGTACTCTTTAAACAGTTAATTCGGTGGAATAAAGGATACAGGACAAGAAGAAAAACTGAGTCTCTGTTGGTTTAATTATCTCCTTATCTGTGCACATAGACAGAAGCGGGTCAGACAGCAGAATTACAGCCGAGTGGACTATAATGGGACCTAAAGCTCTTTTGCTACAGATAATTAAAAAGACAAAGACACTGATTTTAAGTGGTCAAAACTATTACTATGTAAGGATGTAAAGTTAGACTCCCGCTTCAAACTCTTCGTATGAAGTTCAAAGCTCTGCTTCTGTCTTACCAAACACTTCCCCAAATGGCCCTTACCAACCTTCATCCAGAGCCACACTCCCTCTCAACAGCTTCGTTCAGCCAGTAATAGACGCCTGGTGCTTCCAAAATCAGTAGCCGGACTCTTTTCCTCTGTTGTTCCCTGATGGTGGGCTGACCTACTAGAGTCTGTCCGATCCGCAGGTGCCCAAGCCACCTCAGCTGACTCCTCTCTCGCCGCAGCTCCACCCCGAGCTCCTCCCGAATGACTAAGCTTCTCACCCTGTCTCTAAAGGAGCGCCCAGCCACCCGGCGGAGGAAACTCATTTTGGTCACTTGTATTTGTGCTCTTGTCCTTTCGGTCATTACCCAAAGTTCATGGCCATAGGTGATGGTGGATGCGTAGATTGACCGGTAAATTGAGAGCTTCGCCTTGCGACTTTGCTCCTTCTTCACCACGATGGTCCGGTACATCGACCACATAACTGCAGACGCTGCACCAATCCGTCTGTCAATCTCACGCTCCATCTTTCCTTCACTTGTGAACAAGAACCAGAGACTTAAACTCCTCCACTTGAAGCAGGATCTCTCCACCTACCCGGAGAGCGCAAGCAACCCTCTTTCATTGGAGAACTATGGCCTCGGATTTGGAGGTGCTGATTCTCATCCCAGCCACTTCACACTTGGTTGGAAACCATCCCAGCATATGCTGAAGGTCCTGGCTCGATAAAGCCAACAAGACAACATCATCTGCAAAAAGCAGAGATGAAATCTTGTGGTTCCCAAACTGGGTCCCCTCCGGTCCCTGGCTACGCCTAGAAATTGAGTCCATAAAAATTATGAACATAACGTTTGGGCCTGCCAGGTCTGTCCCAATTCCTCCTCCAACAGCGTGTCCAACTCACCACCAGGTGGTGATCAGTCGACAACTCAGTCCTTCTCTTTATTCGAGTGTCCAGGACATGCGGCCGCAGGTGAAACGACAACTGACAACAAGTCAATCATTGACCTCTGGCCTAGGGTGTCCTGGTGCCACGTACACTGATGAACACCCTTATGCTCAAACATGGTGTTTGTTATGGACAGACTGTTACTAGCACAGAAGTCCAATAACATAGCACCACTCGAGTTCAGATTGGGGAGGCCGTTTCTCCCAATCACCCCCCCTCCAGGTTTTACTGTCATTGCCCATATGAGCGTTGAAGTCCCCCACTAGAACAATGGAGTCCCCAGTTGGAGCACTCTCGAGTACCCCTCCCACAGACTCCAAGAAGGCCAGGTACTCTGTACTGCTGTTTGGCCTGTAGGCACAAACGACAGTAAGAGCGTCCAGCGCCTCTTAAGGAGCTGGGTTCCAGAGCCCAGGCTGTGTGTAGAGGTGAGCCCGACTATCTCTAGCCGGTACCTCTCAACCTCCTGCAGAAGCTCTGCTCCCCCCAGCAAGGTGACATTCCATGTCCCCATTGCCAGAGTCTTGGTCCAGGGATTGGGATGCCGAGGCACCCCGCCACGACTGCTGCCTAAACCACATTGCATCGACCCTTCATGATTCTTCCTGCGGGTGGTGAGCCTACTGGAAGGCGGTCCCACATCGCCATTTCGAGGTGAGCCCGGCTGGGTCCCATGGGTAAAGACCCGGCCACCAGGCGCTTGCCCTCAAGCTCCAGGCCCTGGCCCATCACCCAGGACCTGTTTATCATGGGAGACCCTACCAGAGGCGTTATGCCTCCGACAACATAGCTCCTAGGATCCTTCGTGCACACAAACCCCTCCACCATGCTAAGGTGGCGATTCAAGGAGGGGGCCAAGATGATGTTATGATTTTAATTCTAAGACATAGTTTTATTGAATAAAAGAACTGTTGTAGGATGAAGGGAACAAAAAAAAAAAACCCTCCAGCACTGACATGACAGCACCTGCGTCCTACTGGTAATAGTAGTAGTGGTACTTTTCCACCAGTGGAACCAGTGGGTCACATGACCAAATGCTTGGTCCATAGTTTTTTGCCGTCTAAGTTCTAGTCCTGCACATATTTGAGTTGTTTTCACTCTAGTTTAAATGCTGCACCACAAGAGTATCAGTCTCTGCAGAACATCATGTTTCTATGACAACAAGCCTGAAGCCAAAGTAACATATGGGAAATTATTAATGACTGCTGATTTTAGTTTTTTATTGTCTGTGTGTCTGTCGGTCTGTGATTCTGGATTATGTAGCATTAAAAACAATTACAAAAGTGGAGACAAGCTACACTGCTATAATTATGTCCTGTACTTTACTTTAAATAGTTATACGGTTCAACAAGAAAATTAAAAGTTTATCAAATTAACAACAAAGATCCTGTGGATGGGGCAGTGGGTGTAACTTTCAGAGATAAAATAAAATAAAGAGCATGTTTGACTGAGTTTTTCATGTTATCTTGTGAGCTGCTGTTTTGCAGATGTGACTGCTGCACAGCGCTGTTGGCTTCATTTTAAAAACTGACATTGACAACACTTTTACAGTGAAATGCCATGCAGGTCACTGAGCGCAGGGAGCCAATACATCTCAGTAGGAAAATGTCAGTCCACAAACTTTTGTGCTTCCTCCACAACAGGGTTGTAAGGTATCAAACACTGAACTGCTTTACAAGCAAAACCTTTGAGTTCTAAATGAGATGAAGTTACGGTTGAAGGAGTGGATGTCTGGCCTCGGTGTAAAACCACGGCGCCAAACATACTCTCCTAAACTCTTCAGATGAAAGCAGCAGGCGTAGCTGTTTATTTATCTGATTACTTTGTTTTTCCACAGGAAGGAAGTCCTCTCTAGGGATTTAATGTCACTTGTGTTTCATAAATGTGGAAGTTGTCGCCTTAACCGAGTGAAAATCGGGCTAACAAGCTGCCCCTAACGAGTTCCTCAGTTCACTGAAAGATTTGGGGAAATCTTTGAAACAGATGTGTCTGGGAGCAGTGGTAATATTTAAGACTTAATTCTACATATCTATGCACTCTATTTGTTGAACTGGCTTAAAACTAAATGATTAACAAAAACATTGTTCCAATGTGCGAAGAGGATGTTTAATGTGGTTTAATGTGGTTTAATAAACTGATCATGACCATCTAAACACACAGCAGGTTACAGAACCTTCTATCTCTGTCACGTTCTTTCCACAAACTAAACTTTTGCATCAGGTGACAAACACGGAGCTGTCAGACTGAAGATGGATATCCAGCTGCAATCAGACAAATGTCTGCTGAGAAACCGACCTCGGCGACTCTATTTTGAGACATGTTAAGTCGTTGGGATTAAAGGGACAGCTCTAGGTTGGTTTACATCATATCTGTCTGATATATTCCAGTTTGTTCATGTTCATGAGGTTTCTTCAGTACAGACGAGGCTCTGCTATGGTCTCCCACAGGGTTCAGTTCTAGGGGCAATCTTGTTCAGTTTATACATGCAGCCCTTGGGAAGTTTTATCATTAATGTTTATTGTTATGCTGATGACACACAGCTGTATTTGTGTATGAAGATTAAACAGAACCATCAAGGACTGGACATCTACTAACATTGCTTCTAAATAATAAAACAGAAGTTCTTGTTTGTGGTCCGAAACACCTTAGGACGGGATTAGATGGTGTTGTGATGACCAAATGTAGATCTGGAGGACGGGTCTTCTGCTATCAGGAACCATCAGTATGGAACCAACTTCCAGTTTGGGTGAAGGAGGCTGACACCACCTCCACCTTTAAAACCAAACTTCAAACGTTTGTGTTCAGTAAAACATCTAGTTGTTGTAAACTTTAGTGTGTTAGGACCAGTAGTTACAGCTGCAGCTGCAGGACCAGACTAGAGCAGCTGGTCTTCAACACAGCTTCATCTGGATCCGCTGCTGTAGACCTGCTGCAGGGGGACCCCAACATGATCCACTGACCTGCAGTCCCACCTCTGACCACCTCAGTGTCTGTTGTCTACACCTGTTTAGATAGCATCCTCTCCCAGAGTGATGCAGAAAAACTAATTCACACGTTTGTATCTTCTAGACTAGATTACTGTAATGTGTTGTTGGCTGGATGTCCAAGTAATTCTCTGAACAGCCTCCAGCTGATCCAAAATGCAGCAGCGCGAATGCTGACAGGAATCAACGAGACCATGTCTCTCCAGTTTTAGCTTCCCTCCATTGGCTCCCTGGAAAATTTATAATCCACTTCAACATTTTATTACTCTTGTATAAAAGTCCAAAATGGCCTAGTACCTCAATATTTGCAAGACCTGATAGTACCATATGTTACTAATAAAGCCCTCTGTTCCACCAACTAAGCAGGTACCAGTCTGATGGACAGAAAACTCTCAGTTCTCCAGTTAACAGATGATTATACTGATGGATCTGGTCTTTGGTACCTTTGACGGTGTGTCTGTGTCTCTTCTCTCTACTTCCTGTTCTACCTGCTGGTCTTCAGCAGGAGGGTCCCCCCTTATGATCCAGGTCCTGGTCCAGGTTTCTTCCCTCTTAAAGGAGTTTAAGCTGTTGTTTATGTAGAAATTGATCAGGGTCATGTTCTGGTCCTAAAGACAACTTGTGTTGTATTAGACACTATATAAATAAAATTTAATTAAAATTTAATTGAACTGCTCACTTCTGTGTATTTTGGACTTGTGATGGATCGGGTATCGGAATTCTTTTGGTGCAGTAAATCTTGAAAACGAGTTCCTACATTTGTTAGTTTATTGAGTTTAACAATATCTGAAGTGTTCATGAGAAATGTAATACCATTAATGGGCTTTTAATTGTATACTTCACTGGCCTTGTTGCCACTGGTAATTTCCAAGATATTCCTTTTAGTATGGAGTAGTTGATCTACATACAACTGGAAACATATACAAGATAATCTGAAAGTGCCAGGCTTTCCTCATACGAGTCGCTGTCTTCCTGATGGATGTCTTCGGTCATTTGTGTCAGTGACTCTGTCCTCAGCGACTATGTCACTTGTATGTTAACACACCCAACACTCTGCTTCTTTTCAGACTTAACGAACTTAAAAGACATTCTAGGGTATCGACTCTCGTGAACTGAGCTGCTTTACGTTTTGTATGCAGACAAACCACCTTAATTAGTGGCTTCTGGCGTCTGTCTCAAAGGGTATTGGTTGTTCATGGATGTGTAATGTGTACCTAGACATGAACAGCTGTAATTGTTTATGCTATAAGCTTTGTCCATTATCGAGGCTTAGATTAAGATAAAATCACACTTAATGGCAAACTAATGCAGAAATCCTCATTTTTATCTGTTGGCTTAAATATGACAATGTTCATCTCTCAGAGTGCTTTTTCTCTTCTTGCAGAAACCTGCTAGACATGGACACCTTCTCAAAGTCTGATCCAGGTGACTTCTTTCCACCATCACATTCTTTATATTTATACAGATTTTGCATGATCTTTTCTGCTCTGGTATACTTTTCTCATTTCCTGAATGTGTTCAGTTTCATGCTTTTTTTAAAACACAACATCTGTGTTTGTTTGCAAGCATCTTCAAACAGTTATATAAAGTCTTTCAAAGTGTTTGTCACGGTAAAGAAAACGAGTCTTTGAAAGTCTGCTGCTCAAGGGTCAGCCAGTAAAATGTTTGAGCCAGGTTGTTTACCAGTGTGAGAGATAGTCAGTGATTTCTAGCTGCATGTGGTGTGAAATAAGCTTTTGTTGCAGCAGTAAATGCGTATATTTATACCCATTTCTGACCCCCAGTCTAAATTGGAGATATTTCCAAAGGTATCAACCATTCTGAAAGTCAGTGAATAAAATCCTTTGACACTCTGGTCCATTTTCTGCTGGGGATACACTCTCAGGATGCTTTGCTTGGGCTGAAATCCTCTTTCCACTATGAGCTTTCTTGGCTCAGATTATACCACTGACTGAATTTCGAAGGTTATATTTCAAAGGTTGGATAGACTCAAACACTACATAAAAGAATTGTATTCCTATTTTTTCTTTAAATTGTGCAATAAACCTTTCCCAGTGATATGCATTAAATGTTTTATACATTATTCAACATTATGAAGAATATCCTCATTAAAAAATGAGGACAAGATCCCCAGGGCCCCTACTGTGCATATAAAACAGTCTTGTAGAAGGATCTCGGACCCTGCCTCTGACCCAACTTTAGTCGTGTGTCTTGTCACTATTCCACTACTTCAAAGGTTTCAGGTCTGGGTAAAACAAATCTCCTAGCAGCAGATTTGAAAGACTATGCTCTCATGTCTGAGAGTGAAAGAACCACAGATAGACTGTCTTGCATGCAGTCAGTCCACAGGATGAAGGCTCCTATATGACACGTCCTGTAGATGAGTCTTCACCTGGATGGAGGTGGTGAATCATCACACCATGATAGAGGGTAATGACTGAGCATCAAATATGTCCTACCCTCTGAAAGGGAGGGGGCAGTGGATTTGCTGTGGTCACTGCCCCCCTTTAGGTCTTTCATCTTCGTGTTTAGAGGCTTTAGAGACCCAGGCGGCTACCACGAAAGGACAGGGTATATATTCTAATAATGTCACACATTTACTGACACTGAAACTGAACTTGATCTATCCCAGTGAATGTAGAGTTGGTCTGCAGTTAAAACAATAAATGAAGAAATAAATTAAATAAGGAATTGATAATTGCTGGACTGGAAATGAGCAGCTATGCAATCATATTCACACACTACTTTTTCAAGTTTTATGCAATTGTCTTTTTTATTTGTTGTTGTCAGCCTTATTTTCCGGTTCTGTATTCTAGTCATCTTTATTCACGCTTTCTTGTATTGGGACTGGATTTTCTAATGCACTCAGTGAGTTTGAAATAAAAAAAAATCAAGATGTGATCAAAGTTTAGACTTCCAGCCTTTATTTTAGAGGTTTCACAAAAGCATTTACCATCTTAAAATTACCATAATTGTAAGCAAAGTACATACATTTCTAAGGGTTTAAAAGTGAAAAAGTATTTGAAGAAAATAGTAAACACGTATAACATGTATAATTTTAAGGAGGCTAAATATTGCTGCTTGTTCGTACGCTTTTCTGCCTTTAATTATATCTTCAGTTCAGTTCAGTTTAGTTTATTTCAATTCAGTTAATATCAGTTCAATTGAATTTAACTAAGTTCAGTTTTAGTTGATTTAAATTCAACTCACTTCAGTTCAATGTAGTTAGTTTAGTTTAGTTAAGTTCAGTTCAGTTACGTTTAATTCAATTAAATTTAGTTCAGTTAAATTCAGTTTCATTTAATTTAATTCAGTTTAATAACACCTTTTTAATCCCTGATGGGAAATGAGATGTTAGTAGCTTTAATGATCTAGGTTTGTTCAGAGTCACCGTGGAGGCTTCTAGCTGTGGACAGGAAGGATGTCCTGCAGCGGATCTGAAGCCTCCGACTGAAGACACTGCTGTTGAATCACTGGTGTGTGAAGAGGAAGAGGTGTTCTCCATCATGTTTTTCCTTTTATGAAGCATCTTCTTTGCACAAGCAGCTTGCGAGAGGAGAGCTGCAGAAAGGAGCCTTTATTTTTCTTTTTCAAATCAGTATTTTTATTTTTTTTTTTCTTGAAGTCGTTGGTTCCGATCAGATGATGGTGCCCATCAGATGACCACAGATGAACTGCATCTTAAGACTTATAGAAAATTTGCAACATCTTGCTGCAAACACTGACATACCCAAGTTTCTCAAGAAATACAGCCTGTCCCTTTATGTCGACAGAATCAGTGTATCTCCAGTCCAGTTGTCGTCATTGTGAACACCGACCAAACGGGCCATCAGTTCTCTACTCAGTTTGCTGTTCACCACTGAAACACCCCACAGCTACAGAGTAATCTGAGTATTTCTGCAGATGGCAGGACTCTGTCTTGTACTGGAATTCTGAGGTGTTCAATGTGAACAGAAATGGTGAGAGTACAGAGCCCTGTGGTGCTCCTTTGCCGCTGACCACCTGATCTGACACACAACCTTTCAGTCTCACTAACGGTGGTCTGCTTGTCAGGGAGTCCGTAATCCAGGTGATTGTGGAGGCGTCCACCTGGGGCTTCTGTTCACCTGTGTTTGATATCATCCTGACTGTTTCACTGTGATAGTGTGCAAATAAAAAAACAGTAAAACCTGCTCTACCATTGTCCAGATATTTCTGGACCTAAATGTAATTTTAGCGTAGTTCCTAATTCAATCTTATTTAACAATTTAGTTTTAATTCATTTTTTAATTTGACAACGTCAGTTTATTTGTAATTCAGTCCATAAATGATTTCTTAAAATCTATTTCATATTTCTTAAGTTTATCGCGTGACAATATACTTTCAGGATGTTAGAATTTTAATAACCTTGCACTTCATTTATCTGGTTCCTCATTAAAAATCCACAACATTTATGAAACACTCCTGTGATCGTCTTCTCTATTTTTCAGTCCCTCGTGGCCTCTACTGAGTGTTCTTGTTGATGGAGTGGGCTTGGGTTGAGGGAAGGATGGAGTTGGAGTTGGAGTGCTTTTTATTTATTTTGACTATTTACAATTTAAATATTTTCTGCCAGTAACGCTTCTTGTGCTACATTCAATTGCAAGAAAGTTTCACAAATAAAGTCTGACTGATGTAAATGAATGAAAAATATGTTTTAAAGCAGTTTGTAGTCCAGGTTAAAGGCAGCGTGTAATTGTGGAGCATTTCCATTCATATGTCCTCCTCCACCAAATGGAGCCAGTTATCCAGCCGTTGCTAAAAAACCCTCAGCCTCCTGCCTCTTTCTCTGGTTTGGTATTTATTAATTTAGCTTGACCCTGTTTCTTCCTCTTCCATCTTTCTTCTTCCTCTCCTTTGAAGATGAGAGCAGGGAGAATTGGGATGTACTGGTCCCAGTATAGGCTCAGTGTGGTCAACTTCCCTCCTCCCTTAGTGAAGCAGAAACACAATTCCTTTTGTACGCCATCTGCCATCACTCGGAGGTGGAGAAGGAGACGAGAAAAGAGACAAGAAAGAGGATGGAGAGGAGTAGGGAGGAGGGGTGGAAGGGGAGTAAAGTAAAAGAGGAAGATAAGTGAGGTGAGGAGAAGAATAAGCAAAAAAGAAGGAGATGGACGAGGAGCAAAAAATAAGAACAGAAGAGAAAGATATGGGGCAAACGATGAGAATATGAAAGGAGGAAATCCATCTTATCCTTGAGAAACCACTAGCAGAGGGAAGGAAGGAATAGGAGGGGGAACAGGAGGACGAGAAGAGAAGACAAAAGACTTGACAACGAGGAGAAGAACTGGTGAAGTGGAGAGAAAAACATGGAAGATAAAAAGGAATAATTGGACAAGGAGGGATGAAGAGAGCTAAAGAGATGAAAAAAATGAAAAAGAAAAGGGGGAAAGAGGACAGGATAGGACAGAAGTGCAAACAAAGGGAGGAAGGTAACATGAGAAAAAACAGAGGGACTACAACATTTGACCTGGTACTCGTCCATGTCAGAACTCTGCCAGTCCCTGCGACTGGTGGATCCAGGCGGGAGGAAATAAAAAAGTAGCTTTAGTGAGGAAAATGCATTAAATTCTTGCAAAAAAAAAATAATCTGAGACCAGCAGCAATGAAACTTTGAAAGCAGAGACAGGAGCAGTTTTTAATGGAGGTAGTGTGCTGCTTTTAAACTTGTTGAGGCGTAAGGACATCCCGAGTGTTTCAGCAGCAACACACGGACACACGGTGTGTTCCTAGTCGGAACGATGTGCAGCGATCTATCTATCTATCTATCTATCTATCTATCTATCTATCTATCTATCTATCTATCTATCTATCTATCTATCTATCTATCTATCTATCTATCTATCTATCTATCTATCTATCTATCTATCTATCTATCTATCTATCTATCTATCTATCTATCTATCTATCTATCTATCTATCTATCTATCTATCTATCTATCTATCTATCTATCTATCTATCTATCTATCTATCTATCTATCTATCTATCTATCTATCTATCTATCTATCTATCTATCTATCTATCTATCTATCTATCTATCTATCTATCTATCTATCTATCTGTTGTTTTGGATTGTTGATGGGTTGGTAAAGTTTTACCACTTTGTAACGTCACCTTCCTGAGATGAGGTGTGGGAAATGGAGTGATCAGTTTCAGTTGCCTTTCGTCTCATTCTTTCTCCAAAACTGAGGACGTGTCCTTGTTTGTTTTCAATTTTATTTAAAAGCTGTCAACACATTCAGGTTTCACACACACAGAAAAGCTCCTCACTCAGCATATCACACTTTTTGTGCCAAATCATTATAACTGTTCACGACAACTGTTTAAAATAACAGCTCCTTTTCCCCTTTATTACATTTTTATTCACAATTGCTTTTTTTGGGAAATGTGTTGCAACCCTTTAGTTGTATTTTAACAAATGAAATGATGCTCATGAGAAAAATAGATGAATATATATATAGTTCATTTTGGCTGCAAGAAAATAAAAGCGCACCTAAGGCTTCATGAATAAACGCAGAAATCATTTGTCAGTGTGTCAGGTAAATTGGGGGAAACTGTTTTACATGTCAGAATGATTAAGATGATGAAGGTATGCCAGTCTAATCAGGAAATGGGTTGCAAAAAAGTCTTTAAGACATTGCTCGGAAATAGTGACGATGTAAACAAAAGCACATAAAGAGATCAAAGGAAATAAAGAGAAAATAAAAATAACAAACTTTTCCTAATAAATCTGTCTAATAAACTAAAGCACAATTAAATGATTATTATTACTCAAAGTCATGGATATCATAGGTTTATATTTCAGGTTTTGGTTTTCTAATGTTAATATATATTAACATGAAGTCAAAGAAGAAAAAGGTCATTTGTGAGAATTGTTATAGAGGTCAATCTGGATTATTAAGCAGTAAACTCGCTTCTTGCCTTCTCATCTACATGCAAAGTATTACAGAGATAAGAAGGCGTTTCTTTAAACATGCAATATTTTTGGGTTTGGTCTTAATTCGTGTATTTAAATGCTCGGACTTGTGTTAAACAGAAGCTTATGTAATTACAAAGTTCAGCCAAAAGTCAAACAGAAATCCTGGATCCATGCTGCTGTCGGAGAAACCCGCAGCTTCACACGTACAGGCCGATGTCCGCTGAAGCATCCGCCCGCTGCCCGCCGCCCTCCGCCCGCCTCCAGTGTTTCACTTAGTTCCCGGCTGGAATCGGAACAGACTTCTGTGAGCTTTGCTTCAGTTGATCAGAACATCATCCAACACTTGACCGAAACACATTTTGTACTTGTAGCAAACAAGAAACAAAAAAAAAAAGTAGAAAGGAATTCATGCAACGGAAAACTCGGTGAGATCTCGGCTGCGTAAACGTTCATTCTTAACCAACCAAGCCCCTTGGCCGAGCCCCTCTTTAGCAACATTACACTGTCTGAAGGAAGTGGCTCATAAAATCCCCACATTTATGGTCACTCCTCAAGGCAGATCTGCTCCGTCTCCTCCACACTACAGACACTTTAAGTCAAAACATGTTTTCTCAATTAAGATCACATTTGAATGTGACCCATTTCACACACTGCTGTGGAAGTATGGTTAGGGCCATTCGACTCAGTAGTCTGGTTTTCCTCTTCACATTGGCTTCTTTTCTTTAGTTCCTCCAAATCAGAGTAAGAAGGAGGTGTGGATGAAGTGATGCGAACATCATGTTTAGTGCCCGCCATGAAAACCTGTGGTGGTATCATAGGTGGGGGCTGCGTCACTTGGTCAGGCGGAGGTACAGCAAAGATCTGTGTCCAAAAGCCAAGGTCAGCTGGCCTGATGACTGGATGAGCAGTTTTCCTTCAACAGATTTATTTCTTCCCACAGTCCAGTCACAGTATCATCCTAAAGACTCTGATTTATTTCTGTGCATAATTTAGAAATATGTTAAGTTGTCTTGATTAAAAAGAGAAGTGAACTGTGGCATGAAAACACACACGGTTGATTATTATACAAACCGGGTTTTACATTCAGCAGATTTGCACGTGCAGAATCAGTTAGACCAAACACATCTAGACTTTTTTTCTTCTTTACTTTTTCTTCTGTGTAGTGTAGACTAACAACTCACTTTATCTGTTTACAGCTGTTATTCATTTTTTTATTAAAATTAAAGCCTGGAACATTCCTTATTGCAACTTTATAAATATTTATGATTTGTTTTTCTTACTGTAAGTTATGCTTGCTTCAACATAAGTGTACTTCTTCATTGTTGACTGTATTTGAATCATGATTGAACTTCTTTTGTCCTGTAGATATTGACAGTGTTAAAGTAACTCTAAATCCTGCATTTGTTTGCTTGTTTTTCCAGTGGTGGTTTTGTATGTTCAAGGTCTGGGCACAAAGGAGTGGAGAGAGGTGAGTGAGCTGCTTTTCCAGCATTAGTTTAGACATAAATGCTTTGCTGTCACTGTCAAATTGACACAACATTGGTTGGCTGTCAAATACAATATATGCTGCCATGGTACGACGTCATTTCTGAAAAATTCCAATGCCATCTGTGAGGTAAATGAAATGACTGTAAATACCGCTCCCTGCAAACAAGAACTCACTATTCATCCTTTTCTGAACGAGTATGTCCTACATATATACGCCTACTACTTCTAATGTACAGGCATCATCAGCTTGTCGTCAGGGTCTGCACAAGTCTGTTAATGACACAATCACTTGTATCAGGTTGTGATGAAGCGGGGAAGCAGGGGAACGTCTAAATCATGCCGGACAGTGGCCCTCAAGGACCGCGGATTCACATCACTGTGTGGAGCAAAATGTTGCACAACAGCCACAATTATCTTTTTATTGTAAATAAATGAATGTTGGAAAAGAATATTATCTTCTCTGTGAGGAATGAGAAGTCAAATATAGACATTCACAACTTAGAAAACCATTTGAGACTCTTTGGCAGGTGCGTGGCGGTATAATTATTAAAAGCTCAGCTCCACGCTTCTGTCTGTCACTCTGACTCGCTAAACTTTGTGCCATCATAGAAAATCAGTCACCTCAGTGGGGACCCACACACACACACACACATATCTCAGCAAGGTCCAATCAGCCTCAAAGGGGAGGATGCTTTCAGCCGAGCTGTATGCATTTACACGCTGACACTCCGACCCACAGAAAGGACAGTGGCGGTCGATG
>CM026203.1:7409358-7674358 GCA_014839995.1 Xenentodon cancila
TGATTATGTGTGTTTGTGTTTTTCTGTGTGTTTCTGTGTGGTTATGTGTGTTTGTGTGTGTTTGTGTGTGTTTATGTGTGTTTATGTGTGTTTGTGTGTGTGTGTGCTTATGTGTGTTTGTGTGTTTGTGTGTGATTATGTGTGTTTGTGTGTTTATGTGTGTTTGTGTGTGTTTATGTGTGTTTGTGTGTGTTTATGTGTGTTTGTGTGTGTTTGTGTGTGTGTGTGATTCTGTGTGTTTGTCTGTTTATGTGTGTTTGTGTGTGTTTGTGTGTGTTTATGTGTGTTTGTGTGTGTGTGTACTATAGAACAAGGCTGAAGCAGAGGAAATGAACAGTTGCTGAGAAAAGTTAGGAACTGAGAGAAAGACACATCCAGATGGAGATGTCTTTATTTATTTTTGAAATTACATGAAATGACATGCTTTTTATATCGTAATAGTTTAATTTCTTAGAGTCAACACAAACATAAAGTTGTTCATCACAAAAGGGCACCAGAAGGCGATGTGATTGAGATGTGAGTGGACTCAGGAGTCCTGACTACAGGAGCTGTTGTTCTCATCAGGGTTGTGTAGGAGACAGCGCAAGTTAGATGTTCTGGAGAGAAAGTCAGAGAGTCCGGACTGAGGTGGTGTGGACATGTACAGAGGAGGGATGGTAAATATATCTGTGGAAGGATGCTGGGACGGAGGCTGGAAAGAAGCCCAAAGAGGAGATGAATGGATGTAGGGAAAGATGACATGAAGGTAGTTGGTGGGAGAGAAGAAGATCATTATGTACTTATTTACTTAAACAATTTAAAACATTTATTAAACATATTATTTTATTCACGTCTGCAGAGTAGATGATCTACTGTTCGCTCTGTGGTCATATACATTACTGACACGGCTGCAGATGACAGGAAAAACTGATCCCGACACTGAAGCTGTCGTTTCATCTGCGCAACTTCCAGTTAGCAGGGATGCCAAAGAGAGGGCGTCGTCCGGCTATGCTCTTTACATGTGACGTCGCACTAACAAGGAAGAAGTTGCACATTATTGCGCAGATTATTGTGTGGGTGATGTGTGACGGAGGGAGGAGTTAGAGTGTGATGGCAGTGGGGAGGAGGGCGTTCATGCTGCTGAGTCGAGTGAAACTATCAATATCTCTGTTTTAACCACCTGGCTGACTATCTGGGCTACACTGAGCGCATTAAGTTAACGAGAATAAAAACGTGACAGATGGTCCAAGTTCAGCAGATCATCTGCACATGGGTCAAAATGTGCAGCGGGAGCTTCGATGCAGAAGTGACACATGAACATGGAGACTTAAAACTAAAGACACGTAGTTCTCATGATCTTTGCATGGATGTGACAGCAGAGCAAAAACTCTCAGACCTAAAATGAGTCCGCACCAACTGCACTCAGAAGGAAGGTCACAGAGCGACTGAAGGCCACAGTCGGCATGGTCCACGATGGACTTGAGTGTGGACAATGTTCTCCTTTCAGCCACGGCCTCGGAGCTGTCGAGATCCTCGCCGCCACTGAGCTCGCTTTTCTGATCAGCTTATTAGGTCTCTTTGTTTCAGCCGCTTTGATGCTGCCACCTCGTTGTCCAAGCGAGGCTGGACAATGACGAAAGACAATAAACTACATCCCTCTGTTCAAGACTCCACAAAGAGAGGGATGAGCTCAGGGTCCTTATTGATCTGCTGAGATAGAGATGTGTTGGAATAGCTCCATGCTGTCGTAGTTCGTTCATAGGATCAAGTTACGAGCGCTCAACTTTGGTGTCATGGGGAGAACAAAAGAAAAGAAGGAGCCCAACACACTGGATAAGGTGATTTTACAGCAGTATGCCAAACTTGGAACGACTAATAAAGCCGCAGGCCCGCTACAGACAATGTGCTGCAGAACATAACCAATTAAAATTGATAAAAAAGTGAGACACATTTCTAAAGGCAACCTGCTGAGGAATTGAAAAATAATGTTTCTCAACATAAAATAGCAAAACATTAGAAACCGTCATCATCTAAAGTCCACAATATCGCAAAGTGCTTCAGGCATTGGACAGGAGTTTATATTCCTGAACGATGAGACTGAAAAATAATAGTAATTTTCTGTGCTCCTATTTGGGGAAAGTCTTGCTCTTTCAGCTGGAAAATATGAATATAAACAACAGACATGCCGCCTGAGCGTAAAACACTGTTTAGGCCCAAACGTAGGACTCAGTGTGGAGCTGATGCATCGCGTCCTGCCTCCCAGAATGTGCAACCACAGCGTCAGAGAGAGAGAAGACAACAGTACTCTGTGCTTCCCTTCTTTTTTTGAATTTCTTCATCTTCAGAGAGCTGTAGTTTTGCTGTAGTACCGTGGTGTACTCTGGAGCGAAGACAAAGGTGCTCAGGCCAGAGTAGATGCTTACCCTTATGCATATGGCTTTGGCGTGACAGCCGCTTCCCGTCTCGACACCATCCTCCCCAACTATCCAGGTCTTGGGACTGGTCCTACGACTGCCTGGGCCAAAGGTAGTCAAGGTGGGGTTCCGCCCGTCACATGCCAGTCAGCTACGCCTCATTCCCCTCCACATGAGGGTCCAGGACACGAGGTCTCAGCTGTTCGCTCGCCACGGCATAATTCATGCTAGACAGGATGATCATGACGTGGCAGGTTGTGTAAATAATGAATGAAGTGTAGCTGCAGAATCACATGCTGCTCTTGTCAGCGTCTGGATTGTGGGGACCTGCTGCTATGATATTAACCAAACTGCAGTCAAGAAAACAGGGTGACATTTGACTTTTTTATCTTCCATCTTAGCAGAGATGCTCCCACACTCGTACTGCTCATACTAGTGTTTTTGTTTTAGCAAATTTACCAATCATTACTTTTAAATTAATATCAGATAGAGGATGTCTATTAAATAATAAACAAAATCCTGGAATTAAGTTTAAAGTGCAGCCACAAATATGTAAAGTAAAATCCCATTCATATTTGACATTTGAACACATTGGGGATCCATTTCTTGTCATAAAACTTTATTATGACTTGTCAGTCTCATACCATTTGGAACGAGCAGCTTTCCTACCTGGGAAACTGACCTTTTGCTCCAAATGGTCAGTTATGCAGAACAATCCAATAGGCAAGTGAAGCCTGTAGTTTTGTCCTTTACTACTCTGCTTTCTGGCATTTTTGGGGAGAATTTTTCTCATTTCTAAATTGCAGACTCCAAAGTTTGCTGCTGCGGTTTATCCCTCTTTCCCTTTGACTTGCTTTTTAAATGCTTTATAAAGTTTCTTGTGTTATTTTTAGCAACATTTATTATGCCTCTAAAAACCGCAGGGGTTTTCCAGGTGGGATTTACAAGACTAAAATGGTTTCAAATGGTGTATAAAGTACAGCATCACTGACATCAAGACCTTCATATGCAGCAGTATCAGTGAGTATTCAAATATTGGTGTAAGAACAAGTTTAAGTGAAAAACAACACGTGAAAGCAGATTGCGTTTATTTGAATATCAGAATGCAGTTCTTCACATTTAGTGTTTCAAAGGTGTGTAAAAAACATGTAAAGATCTCTTGTCTTGTAATTCCCATGCTGGTGGGTTGTCTGTCCTTGTTTCACACGGTTTCACTGCTTATTCAGTGCTGAACACTGTGCATGTGTCTTCTTTAATGGACATTCATCTACGTGGTTGAATGCAAACAAGACCAAGAGATTCATGCAGTCCTGACTCAAACATGCTGCGGTGAAAAGATGCTCCACTGGAGAAGAGTTTCAGTGGGACTGTGACTGCACTTCCGGACACACATTCCTTTATGAAAATGCTTCAGAAGGGAATGAAGTTTTGCTTTCCTATGTAGGTGCATATTTGTCAAAGTAACCATGGATAAGAGACACATTTCCAGTTATAACGAGATGAAATACCTCAGCTGTGATGAACATATTTCCAGAATGTTTTAAAATTAGTTTTGGATTAGCAAGGACAGTGTTGCTTCAGGTTATTCTTCTATTCAGCACAAAGACAGTGATGCAATCGTTTCCAACGCCTGAACCTGTTTGTACAACCCCGACTGAGAGCACAAATGGTTGTATCCGTCCCTTATATGGGTTTAAAAGAGGGAAACAACATTTGTTCGGGTGTTTGGGATCTCAGTACATCTCCAAAGTTCTGACGGAGAACAAGCGTGTGTCACTTGTGTGAGGCGGCCAAGGTCCGAAAACCTGTCACCTATCACAGGTCCAGACCAGAGTGGACCGTTACCACCAGCCAACTCCACATCATGCTGCATTTGCTGTACCTCTGAAGTGGTTTACTGGTTTCATTAGAGGCACAACCTGCAGAGAGGCAGGCAGAGTCAAGCTGAGCGACTCCACCCTTCAACCAGCTGCTGTGGACGCAGCTGGAAAGACATTGTTGGAAAGGAAGCCATCCTACTGTGTCTCTTCAGCATTTTGACCAAAACATGTCACCTAAAGTTCATGGAAACATCAGGAAATTGTGTGAGTCTTTAGAAAAAAGTTCATTTTTTTTCTCTTTTAAGCTATCCAGCTGTGATGGGATGACGGGAGGTCTCAGAAACCCAAAATGCTCAAGAACAAGAGAAAGCAAGCTGGGAGTCATTTGTGTTGTTCATGAGTGATTTCTGGCACTGTTTTGTCCGGTTTACCTCCACCTTACTTCAAATGAATATGCTGAGCTGCACACAACCATTTGTACTTCTGCCTACACCCACAACAGCCAGTTCATTCCTGTCCTGTAGTGCCAGTATTCACGTTATGTGAACGGTACAGGAGGTGGAAAGCCGCCGCACTTCAGTCTGCAGCGTTTTGGGAGGCAGTGACAAAGGGAATACAGTTTGACGAGGCAATACAGAAAGGCATGATGGGCCATCTGACGGAGCGCTCCAAATAAATAAGTAAATGTGCCAGAGTGGAGAGAGAAAACCCACCGAGTTTTCAGCCACAGTGGTTGCAGAAGCAGAAGCTGGCTGGACGGGTTATTAATGAACTTTGTCACTGGGGTCAGGAACTACTGGGTAAACCCCGCTGCCAGGCTCAGAAACCTGGAAGAGCCTTCAGCTGTCAGGTGAGCATCTTTCTCCTGCGGAAACTTCTTCATCCAGCCTGGGAAACTCCAGCAGCTGTGGGGAAACCAGGCCAGCACAGCTGTGTGTGCTTCAGGGACAACCAGGTGGAAGTGTTATGTTTTTTATTTGGGCTTTTCATCACCGTGATTTATTCCACAGCGTCTGAATAAAGTTGTCGTCGGAGACATCAGGGACTGGGTGCTGCCTGTGGGCCGGAAAGTGGAGGAAATCCTTTAGATTTCGTAACTAATGTTTCATGAAGGCACACACGGGAGGGAATACTGCAGTTTCCTGGGATAGTCCGGGAATGCACGTCTGGAGAGTAGAATCAGAGTAAAGGCGGAATCGTCAGCATGTCTTTGTACAAGTGCTCAGTATCTGTGTGAAAGTGGCGTGTGATTTTAATGTGAATACTTCACTTCATTAGTTGATCAGAGAGCAGAGCAAACCTGGGGGATGCGATGAACAGAAATCTAACATTTATTTTCAGCAGCCACTGCAAAAAGGAGTGGAAATAAAGATAATTGAGTCAGTTTGTGTGTCACAATCCATTAAACTGACTGATTTACAGTGTTGTGAGGAATAAAAAAAGCAGGGGCTCTCTTCAAGTATTTGCTGCTTTTTTACTGACTTTAAATGAACATTTTTATTTCATGTGTCACTGACATTTTCTTCCTTGTCTCTGTCTCTAGTTTGGTCGGACTGAGGTAATCGACAACACGCTGAACCCCGACTTTGTGAGGAAGTTTGTCCTTGATTTCTTTTTTGAGGAGAAGCAGAACCTTCGCTTTGATGTGTAAGCAGGAACATCTCCACCTTTTCCCTCCACAGCTCCGCTGTTTCTTCTGTTGTAGTCTGACGTTAGTAAGTCTCATATTTTGGCCCGCTCATTTATGCTCATTTTTGATATTTTTGAAAGCATTTCCTTTGGATGGAGTCATGTTGCTCAGATGCCACAAATCCGCAGTTATCCGGGATGTTAGAGGTTTCTGAATCTTGTGCACAACATTCCTCAGCGTTTACACACTTTTGTTGATTTTCCTTAAAAGTTTTGTCATCATCTTCTCATAATGTATAAACTATAATCAAAGGATACTGTGATGGGTTTACTTTTTTTGTATGTAAAAAGCAAAGAAGAACTTGTTTTCTTAAGAAGTTGTTATCAACTAGGTTGTCGAGCAATTCAAACGTTCATCAGGACATGACGGTAGGCAGCTAAAGTGTCCCAAAGGCCTTTTTCATCTAAAAATATGAGTTTCATTTTCATTTGAAGGAATATTGGATTATTGTTATGAATCTCCATCTAGTTGAAAGCAACTTTGGAGCCGGTCCCAGTCACCTCCTACGATAATCGTGTTCACGCTGCGACACGTTACACATCAGAAACATTGATATTTGTGAAAATATCCAATTACTTTACCTGGGCAGGTTTGACTTAGGGTCAGGGTTGTCCTCCAGTTGTCCCAGTTATTGCTTTTCTCTGTCCTGCTTTGTAAACACATGGCTGTATAGTTGAGGTCAGCAGTGACACTAAGCTGATTAACCTCCTTGCAAAAGTTCCCTTTTTACTGCTATAATGGTGATGAATTAAAATGAATTAAAAATGGCAGGCTGCACTTGCTGCTTCATGTACACGGTTCATCTGTGACCCTTCATGGGTCCGTCGTAGTCACGCATCCTTCTGCTGTTCAGCACCACAGGAACATGGCATTCCCCTTTTGTCCCCTCCTGCATCCACACTGCGCATGCTCAGGATCGAATCCAGGCTGTGAGCCAGTTTCTCGAGTGTTTTTAAGCGCAGTGACTCTCAACGTCTGTCAAAATGCACTTCAAGTTAGAGAACATAACATTTCCAACTGCACCGCCCCTGGGATCCAGTGTGATATGCAGTTTGCCATCTGCATGTCCATCTGCATGGATCTGAATATAGCACAAACTGTGGCTGCTCAGTCTGACTGAGTCCTTGTCTTTGTATTCAGCCAGTAGGGTCACTATTCTCACCAAGATGTTTTAACGCAGCATGTTTCACTTTATTCATGATTGACTTTGGTGTTGTATGTTTGTGTTCCTCAGTTAAATAAAATGTGAATATTGTACAATCACATCAGTAGAATAAATGCCTCCCATGTAAACTCTCTATATAACTAGTTTATTGCCCTACGCGGTGGTACTTGGAAAGCTAAACCTTTTCCTAGGTAGTACTTACTGTAAAAAGTTTAAGAACTACTAGTCTAAGGTAAAATTTCATCACTGCTTCATTTTCAGATAAATCCAAAAACACAAAAAAGCACAAGCAGACATGTTTCATCCTACACACCAGTTTTGTTCATATTTACCCTCATTTACGATTCTGCCCCACAATTAGAGGAGGAGGGGAGACTGGTCTTCCTGGTCTTCATCTCTCCTCTCTGCAGCCACAGCAGATTCTGCCAACTCTAGTTTCTTTCTTCCCACAAGTACATAAGCCCCATTAGCCATAGAATGTCCTTGAAATGTCTCCTTGATTCTCTGAAAGCCTTGTTGATGGGTAACTTGTTCTTCAACTCTTCTTTTGCTCTTTCCTCTTTGAGGTGAGACAGGAAATGCCCAGGTCTATTAACCCCCCTGTGCCAGTAAGTTTGATTCCAACACAACCCCGAGTGCTTGGTCGAGATGAATTCATCAGGTCAGCATATATGGAGCTATGGAGACGTGAGGATCTATCTCAATGGACCACTACCTCAACAAAAAGTCTGAAAAAGACAAGGTTACAGGTTCAGACCAAATCCAGCCTGCTGAATGACATTTCAAAGAGGTGGTGCTGTCCATCCTGTAGCACGGACTTTGGCATGGAGACAGCAAACACCTTGTCAGAGACATGGACGGTAGCACTTGAGGTGTGCCCTGGTTGACTTTGGGGACTTACACTGCAGAACCATAAAGTGCAGGTGCTGAAGAACTTCATTTGGTTTGGAGTAGGTTTCCGATGAAGGCTAAGGAGCTGGGGACTGGCTGGCCGAGGAGCTGGAGATCACCTGCCACCTTGTGGACTCCTATGACCATCAGAAGCCAATAAACCAACTCTTCCTCAGCCACATCGTGGTTTTTCTCCACCTCCCTTGTGAAATATTTGAAAGGTTAATGCTCCTACCCACTGGGTCCATTAATGAGTTTTGTGTACTGTCAGGAGTGGAAGCGCATCGGTATTACCGGTATTATCAAGTGACTTGACAGGTAATCACAGACGAACAAGGATGAAAAGGAGAAACGAGGCTGCACAAACATGTAAACACTTGTGACTAATAAGGAACAAGTAGAGATGATACGAAGAGAGAGGGAGGAACTAACAGATAACCCCCAAACCCGGCACAGATCTTTGAATATGAAGCCGCTCACTGTGGAGACCACAGATACGGGGGTGTACGGGCGGAGCAGAGATGGACTTTTACCCCTTCCACTCTTTGAACACTGGATCAATGCTCTGCAGTTTCAGAGCGCAGAGGGGTCAGGTAGACGAGGGAAGACTGCCTTTCACATCTTTCCTATCGATCTGAGCAACCCAGCAGCTTCACTGCTTTGACCGACAGCGTACGCTCGATACCGCATACGGAGCACAGTGACAGGTGGAAATACCTGGTGGGTTTTGGTTCAGCACTCAGAGAGGAGAAAGTTTAATTAATCTTTTGTGCTTTCGGTCTTTAGTTTTGTATTTGCAACCTAAACGCAAATTGGGATGTAATATATAAAACACTTGCTTTTGTGCTGTGTATTCCAGAGTGAGTTTTATGCAACATCAAGCTTTATCAAGACACATGCGGACCATTAACAAGCAATTACAAAATTAATTATGAACAAAGAAACTACATTTTAACAAGCATGACTGAAATGACTGGTCTTCGTGGTGGTGTTGTGGTTCCCTACAGATGAAGAATGTCCCTGTAAATAAAAAAATATCAGTGATTAGTGGTCTAGTTGGTGAACCGGACCTCGAACTCACTGAGCCTCTCCTCCACAGCTACGAACAAACTCCACTTCACACTCTTACTGTCGTCACTAACGGAGGCAGAGGAATAAGTGAACATTTCACACACTGAGCAGAAAGAAGGAGAAACGGTGGAGAGGAGGAGGCCATGCTGAGAGGACAGGAGACGGTACATGTCCTGGTGACTGGTGGAAATGAAAGTTACAGAAGGGAAAAGGTGCGAGTTCTCGGTTTAAAAAGTTTACCAGATGTAGTGCCTAATTACCAGAAAACAAGCTAGGCCATGGTGAGAGGACAGGAGACGGAGCATGTCCCGCAATATTTAAGACCTGATGATTCCTCATGTTCCTAACAGAGTTCTCCGTTCTCAGAGTGCAGGTTTACTCGTAGTTTCTAGAAGATCCAGATGTAGATTTGGAGGCGGGTCTTCTGCTATCAGGAACCATCACTCTGGAACCAACTTCGAGTTTGGGTGAAGGAGGCTGACACCACCTCCACCTTTAAAACCAAACTTCAAACGTTTGTGTTCAGTAAAACATCTAGTTGGTGTAAACTTTAGTGTGTTAGGACCAGTAGTCACAGCTGCAGCTGCAGGACCAGACTAGAGCAGCTGGTCTTCAACACAGCTTCATCCTGGATCTGCTGCTGTAGACCTGCTGCAGGGGGACACCTGCAGGATCCACTGACCTGCAGTCCCACCTCTGACCACCTCAGTGTCTGTTACAGACAGTTCTTTCTCCTCTATATCATAGCCTCCCATATTCATATGTCCTCACATATTCAGGACGGCGGACTGATGGGAAGATTCTTAGGAGGTTGTATGACAGTGTAAATTCCAGCTGGAGGTAGACAAGAGGCATACAACTACCACAGCTGTGGGAGTCGACAGCTGGAACAGGCGCTAGAATCCACACCTGGCACTGGAATTGAAGGAGGTTCCAGTCTTGGTGTTGGATCTGAGGAGGACTCAGCAGCCTGACGGGGCAGGGCCTGCGGGGTGATAGACGGCTGGCAGCTTCTCTTTTTTTCTTGTTACTTTTCACCATTCCTCCTTCACACCATACTTCCCACTTAAAATAACTTTCAGCATCGTCCAACACCGTTCGTTATGTTTTTTGTCATTAAATGTCATGCTTTCATGTAATTTGTTAAACAAACGAAGTGATGAAATGCAAGGACGTGGTTAGAGTGCTTCTGTGTATGGTGCTTCTCAGATCAGGTGAAGACAGCTTTAACTTCATCCAGACCACCTTGGATGCTTAAAAGTGTCAAGTCAATAACTTTTCATATGGCTGCGTAACAGCCAATTGAATTTCAAAAGCCAATAAGCTTAAATGTGCAGCATGGAGGCTTGATGTTTTTATTTTTTACTTATCTCACACGTTGAAGGTTCCTGGTTCGAGGTCCTTCTGTGTGGCGTTTGCGTGTTCTCCCGGTGCTTACATGGGTCTCTCACGGTTCTCTGGTGTCCTGGTGCCTGCATGACTGCCCATGGGAACGTGTGTGGTTGTTTGTCTTGATGTGACCTTGTGATGGACTGGTTTCTTCTCCAGGATGCCCAACGACAGTCTGGGCTGATCCAGTAGATCCCTGTGACCCTAAATAGGATTAGGTGGGTTTAAATGATGGACTGATAATTACAAAAATAAAGGACTGATATTTGCGAAGTTTACATACTCCTATCTTCATAATGGCTTTTTTAAAGAATGTACCAAACTTTCAACTAACTGACTAGTAGGAGTTTTATGATGAGACAAGGCACTTTCTTCTGATTTGTTGGGTTTTGGATCTGTTGCTGGAATCTGTCCCACCTATTCATGCTATTTTTGTATTTTAAAATGTCATAAATTCAGATAAAACTCTAAGTGAAATCTAAAAGAACAAGTGTTACGACTTTCACCTCATTTACATTAAACTCTTCTACCACCAATGCCGATGAAAACAGGTCAAAATAACGTTGTTTGGGGGCCCCGGTCAACTCAGGGGGTTGAGCAGGGACTCCATATCCAGTGGCGGTGCCCTCGTGCAGGTTCGAATCCCGGCCTGTTTCTCTTCCCTGATGTCTTCCCATCTCTCTCTACCCATTTCCTGTCTAGCCACTTTCAAAATAAAGCCCACTAAATCCACAAAAAAATAAACAAATAATAACTTTGATTGGACAACCTGCTTCAATCTTACAAGTCAAATGTGTTGGTCTAGTTCAGTGTCACCTTTTAGCCTGTATTGTATGATGTAAAGACCAAATTACTAATTTCTAAATCCTGTAAAATTGTGTCCATACGAGGTGCTACAGTTTGGATGTATCAAAGGAGCTGCTGAAACAAAAATCTGAATTTTGGGAAACTTTAACGAAGCTTCAGTGGTCTGCTTAAAGCAAATAGTGACAAGTGGATGAAGCCAGTCAACCATGGGTTTCAGCTGATGCTGGACTGCTTGGACTCCTGGACTCCAGCCGGTCTTCTGCCCAGCCCGTTTTGGTCTGTTAAAGAGTAATTATGAAATGGATGAGACGATGAATTACTAATGAGAACTTTGAGACTGGGCCACATATCTTCTTGTGACCTCACTTCATCACTAAATGAGTGATCGGGGCTGATCTGGAGAGGTCATGATTACCAGTCCAGTGTGAGGAAGAAATACCACAGATATCCTGCATCTACAAAGCCCTCACATACTTGGATCTATCTGCAGTTGCTGCTATCACCTGCTGGAATTCAGGCATCCCACTCAAAACAGAGTACAACAACCTTTATAAAGTCAGTCATTTTTTTTTTTTTAGGAAAACTGCTATCTGTGTGCCTCGTGAACCGCAGGTCTTCTTCTGTCCAGTCACGTTTGATCTGTCACTGAAGTGGTGAAAGCATTTACAAACTGGAGAAACGATTCTGTTGAGCTCCGTCTTCCTCTGGCTTCTCTACAGGCTTCAGAAAAACCTTCATGGAAATGGAACAGGAAAAGAACGAGACGGAGGTCCAGAGAGAGATAAACAGCCGAAGCACACACATTGTCTGTGTCATGTTCTTTGATGACAAGTAAATTTTCTTCAAAAAAGAACCAGAATCTCTTTCAAAGATCCCTGGTGAGGGTTTTAAAAAGGACATCCTCAGAGAAACAGAGGCCCTTAGAAACGAAGGAAACGAAGGAAATGAAGCAACACGTCTGCCAGGGAAAAACTCAGACAGCACCTTGATCTCCAAAGAGAATCGGGTTTCAGTGCCTCTTCACATTAGTAAATGTCTTGTTTTTTCCTCCCTTCTGACTCACCTGTGATAAAAACAGTATTCAACTCATATCTGTTTTTTCTTCTCTTGTCATCTGTGTTTCTGATGTAATTGTTTTGAGTTTCCATCTACACTTTTGTTGCATGATGCTTTTTATTGGATTTCCACTGAAATATTTTGTTTTTGTTTAAATTTTAGGTACAACGTAGATACTAGGAGCTCCAATCTCTCCAAACATGCAAGTAGCACTTAATGTCTTCACCCATTAACTTGGTAATCTTCATCCTCACATTTTTCCCCCTTAAACCTTTATATCTGATTCCTTTTTTCAATTAGTAAATGGTGAATTATATCATCCTTAATGATAATAACAACAGTAATAATACATTCATAATGACAGAATCCTTTCGTTTCATCATTCCGACAGTCTTCCAGTGTTTTGGTCAAACTTCATCCACAGGGATGTTGTTGATGTTGTATTGTAGTTATTGCTGTCAATCTGCTTGGGCTCCAGTGATCACTGCTTAGTTTTATCTTTTTGTTGTTGTTGTTTTTCTCATCTAAATTGTGTCTTTTTTCCTAAATGCCTCCTTACCTGCTGAGCAGAAGGTAAGCCAACATCTTAAACCCTTTACCTACTTCTCCAGATCTCTTTTTAAAGAAAAAAACAGCGAGAACTTGGAGGAATAGTCTTCTGTGTGGCGTTATTGATCTCTAACATTATCTTTTTTCACTTGACTGGAGAACAAATTACACTAAAAATGCAACATAACATGTTATACTCTTTATTTGCATTGCTTCTCAGAATTTAAAAAAATGTAATTTGGGGCTTTTTAATTCAAGGTTTGTTGAAAATAAAAGGTGTACAGAAAAAAGACTAGTGAGAGTCAATCAAGAACATCACTAAGAATATTAAACAGAAAAAGGAAAATGGCTCGAAAGAGATTCAGAAGTAGATTTAAGGCCGTGACATCTCTTTGAGCTGATGTGGATTTAAGTAGACAGTTTTAAAGACGTCGTTCTCTGTTTTCTTCATGCAGGACTTTCTGGGTCAGATATTCTGTACCTTGGGAGAAATCATTGGCTCTCCTGGTGGCAGACTGGAAAGGGCACTTTCGTAAGTACAAGATACTCGTTATGCTCTTGTTTCTCACTCCTAAAATGTTGTGTGTGTGTGAGCGTGTGTGTGTGTGTGTGTGTGTGTGTGGGAGGGGGGGTGCATGGATAAAATTGTGCAAAGCTGCAAATAGTCAAAAGTGCTTTGAAACGCTCCGTACGGTCTCCGTACACCTCTTCCATCTCTCTCAGTGGCTGTGCAAATCCGGCATTTACAAGACTCACAGGGACCTTTTATATTTAGCTTTTGTAATTGAGTCAGTTGTTTGATCAAAAATATTAATAATTATAAATAAATAACAATGATAATAATTAAAGCAGTCTATCCAGGGCCACATAGAAAGACAGACAAACAACCAATCACACTCACATTCACACCAAGGGAGAATTTAGGATGATCAATTAACCTACCCTGCATGTTTTTGGACTGTGGGAGGAAGCCGGAGTACCCGGAGGGAACCCACGCAAGCACGGGGAGAACATGCAAACTCCACACAGAATCGAACCGGGAACCTTCTTGCTGTGAGGCAACAGTGCCTCACAGCAAGCCACCGTGCCGCCGTGCTGCCCCCCATCTGATATGACTTTATTTTTATTCATTATACAAGAATTAATAATTTGGACTGAATTGGATTTTAACTTGGATTTAAATGGAATATGTATAGTTCTGTAAACTTTGAGTGCTTTTCTGTGTAAAGTACACACTTTGTTGTCATCCCAAGGTATAGTTGGATGGGTAAGAACCGGTGTAGAGGTGGTTAATGGACTTGCGACATGAATTGCTGCCGTTACTCTTTTTTCATCTGTGCATCAATGATTTAAGACATTTAAGTAACAAGGAAACATTGATTTATTTGTAGTAACATGTTTCTTCATATGCAACCAGGGTTCCAAGTAATGCAAAATAAATCAATTTTTCTAATCGGGATTTAAGCCATTTACCAACAGATGTTTTGATCTAATATTCAACTAGCCATATTTGATGGTCTTCTTGTTTGGTTTGGTTAACTTGGTCTTCTTAGTGAATTTCTTCCTTTGCATTGCCCTTTTAATGAAGGGGGAGCAGATGCAATAACTTAAATAAATTAATTTAATTCCCTGAATTAAATATTTAATCCCCTCCCTCCAAATTTCTCCTGTGCTTCACCCGTTAAATCAGTCAGATTGGTTGCATAGGCAAGAACCGACGTCTGTTGTCACAGCTAAAAATTCCCCTCTGCTCAGAACTGAAGACGTGACTCGTACAAGTCAAGCGACAACGTGCCTTCAGTGTATAAAAGATGGAACTGATTTGATCTCTGTCCTCTTGGGCGGTGGAAGTTGGTGCTGCAGCTATCTTTTGACACACAGCCTCTTGTGGGGGTCCACTTTAGGCTTCAAATGTAGTTGGACCATGAATAACAGTCAAAACAAACACTTCACACAACATTGCATAGTCAGTGGAGGGTTGACAAAAGAATTACTAATCAGCTGGCACGCTTTATTAACTTGCATGCCTAATGGGAATTTTGCCTCTCAGATGTAAAGCTCTTTATGCCAGCAGTCGGCCTGATGAATTATTAAAAAGCCATATGTAGATAGAGGCTTGATGTTTCTCACATTTAGCATGCGATTGACACAGAAAACCGGTGTGAGCTCAGCTCTTTGATCAGTTCCTTCACATCACTTTTGCGTCTGAACAGATGATTCACACTGATCTGTCACTTCACTCGACGGTACCACTGTTCTCAGCCCACCTAGTCCTTAAACATCGGCTCTGCTCGTCTGACAGAATTTGAAAGCTCCAGTTGCTAATCTCAAAGAACCATCAAAGCCTGTAGTTTTGCCTTTGATATGTTGTATGAGTTCCAGCGGGAGGGTTTGATCTGATTGTCACAAGACGGTACTTGTGCACATCAGATTTTTATTTGTTTTAAGGTTTTGGTTAAAAAAACACTATGGACTTGCCATTAACATACGTCCTGAGAAATCTGACCACCGGCGGCCAGAACTTAGACCATGTGTGGTGTTTAAAAGTGCACCTAAATGCATCTTAAGTGATCAGATCTGACCTTCCTGCTTGATATCCACAAAACACATCATTTTCAATTGTTATCGCTAATTACATTGTTTTGAATCATTAAAGCCAGCAGCTGGAATCATCTGCTCAAAAGAAAAAACAAACAAAAAAGGCCCAGACACAGCAAAAGAAGAACTATTTAAGGAAAGATCGGCCACAAACACGACAAAAAAATCGAAGTTTAGATCTTTTATTAGTTTTGCCCACTTGTGATTGGTATTTACACTGCAGGTCTTGACGGACAATTACGATTATGGCCTATAAACAATTCTATTGAAATAGTTTCTTACTTATCAGGTTTTAATAGTGACACATTTTTTATTTCTCCTTTCACACTGGTTAACTGCCGAAGAAACAACCTTGTAAGGTAGAGGAGCTTGCTACAAATCTGGAAAAAGTTAATTGCATTGCCTACCTAAAGTTCTACAGCATGTGAGCGTTTATATTACTACGTCATCAGTCGCTTCAGTAGTAGTTAACTGCTTCAATAGAACCGGGGAACCTTTGTTATTCTTCTTGTGAAGTTATATAAGTTACTGGGAAAAGTTGAGTTGTCTGCAGATGCAAATGCACATATCCAGTTCATATGTGATGTATTTCCAAATATAAGTGGTGTTTAGCTGTAACTGTGGCTTTAATTCAAGACCTGACCAGGTTCTTTGTTCCTGTGTGGATGACGTTGTGATGCTGTGGCTGATCTTAGGACAGGGAAGTTCTAAGTTAGGTTAGGAGAGCCTTTAAGGCACATACTGCATTTAGGATATGATTTGGACCAGTTTTTATGAAGACATTAATGTAATTCCTCAACATAGTTTGAAATGAATTTTTCATGCCATCTACTTTGGCAACCACTGGACAAGTCTCCGTTACGACTCACTGTATTCTTTCTCTGTTGTGTTTAAACCGTGCGTCCGTCCGTTTCTCCGTCCGGCCGTCCGTCCGTGTATACTCACTTCTTCCAATCAGGGTCACAGGAGGTTGGCACATCTCTTGCCATTCAATTCAGGAGATACATATTCTAACAATCACACATACATACACTCACTCCTACAGCTGGTTTAAAAATCACTCATTAGATTAAGATACAGTCATTAGAACGTTGGAAGCAAACCAAAATGCCCAGAGAAAACCCACGGAAGCACTGGGAGAACATGCAAACTCAGAAAGGATTCTCTGTTCGACAGGACATGGCCTTTCAAATGACAGCGAAAAACGACATCTTTCATTATTTTTTTCATCCTTTGATTGTGAAGTGCTTTTCTTCTCATGTTGACCTCTCCAAGTGCTTTTTCACTACAAGCCACATTCACTGATGTAAACACACACATCGCTCGCTGATTATTCCACTACACATTATTCCTGCTGAATCTATCCATTGCATTTTCAATCATACACACAATTACACACTGATGAATGCTCATGTGTATGTAGGCAAAGTTTCACTTATCAAATTTTGAGACCCTGTGAGGAACTCTTGCATAGACTAAATGTTAATTAATCGAAAGAAAATTATATAATCATCTCGATTTTATCACATATGTGAAACTAGTATTAACACATAGTTTGTCTTACATGCAGTGTGTCAGACATGGTTTGTCCTTTAGACACCAAGCCACCCAAGTCTGTGTGCACAATTTAATTCTCATTTGAATGTCATATTATCTCTTTTCATATAAGTAATTTAACACTGGGAAAGATGAACGTAAAGCGAACTTGCAGTCCAGGACTGGAATTCTGCACCCCTGATCTAGGGCAAGAGTCAAATATGTGTGGAGAGTCCCATGAATCCATCCCTCCAGCCATCTCCTTTAACTCCACTGGAACACACCAAAGGTTTTTCCAAGCCAATTGAGAGAGGTCAGCTCTCCAGAGAGTTCTTGGCTATGCCCTGAGGCCGTCATCAGATGTGGGACATGTCTGAAATGCCTCCTATGTTAGTTTCTGCCTGGCAAGCCTAGGCCATCTCAGCAGACCGCCTGATGTGGAGACGCTGTGACTCTGTCCTGCATGACTCATGACCTTGTCACTCAGGGTTAACTCTGCCACTCTTTGATAAAAGATCATTTTAGCAGCTTGTATCACCTCATTGCTCAATAAAAACACATATGATTTTGAAATGGGTGAAATGGGGATGAGCTGGAAAATTGAGAGCTTTGCCTGTCATCTTTGTTCTCGTCACCATGAGAAGCTTGTACAGGATTCACATCAATTCAATCCCAAGTTCACAACCTTCATTTCTCCACATGAAGCAGCAACTGATTCCCAACCCAAATTGTGTAACTCTGACTGATCAGCATGACGTCAGCATGGAGGTGCTGATTCTGATGCTGACTGCTCCACACCAGCCTGCTAACTGCCCCCGTGACTGAAGAGGACAACATCAATAACATGTTGACCTTTTATTGGCTACACGTAACCCAAAAATGTGTTAAATAAAACCAATCAAGCAAAACATATGTGAAACCACAAGAAAGGCCAAAATACATCTAAATGAGAAAGTGGAAAAAGTTACAAAGTAGTTTCACACTTTTTTGGGTGGTTACTTCTTCTTGTACAGGCGACTAGGATATTGTGCTTGTTTGTAAGTAAACCTTTCATATTGGCGTTTCATCATCTGTCTGAACAGGTCTTCAAAATGATTAAAATATTTGTAATTTTCTGGACAAAAACATTGTATTATGTCCTTTGCAGTACTTTTCTATGTTAGTAAAAGCATTTTTGCATTAACTGCCTTTTCCTCCCAGCCTCTTATGCATGTTGGTATTTTGGCTTGTCTAAGGCTCAGACTGGCATAAAAATGGAACATAATTTCTGCGGTGGGGTGTTTGATGTTGGTCCAAACAAATGATTAGATGCCACAGAACACCACCCACTGTCTCCCTGTCACACCCATGGTAGCAGGGCCATGCTCCATCTGGCATAAATGATGGAGGGGATCTTTATTTCCCCACTCTTACACAGTCAAGTGGGTGAGAATGTTTTCACTCGTGTGTGTGTGTGTGTGTGTTTGTGTGTGTGTGTGTGTTTGTGTGTGTGCGTGCGTGCATGCGTGCGTGTGTGCGTGCGTGCGTGCGTGTGTGTGTGTGTGTGTGTGTGTGTGTGTGTGACTGTTTTAGTGAGTTTTTTATATATGACAGCCGTGTGGATAAACAAGGTCCACATTAGTGGACCAGGGCACACTGATGCGAACTGTGAGAGACACCAGAGACATGTGAAAAACTAGAGACATGGACTGACATGGACATGGATTGACATGGGGGGACTAGAGAGGACAACAGAGAACAGTTGGAATGCTACGATGCAAACAACCGAGATGAAAGGGGATGCGTGGCGAGGATATGCAACATGGGCATATTTTGAAACCCTACATCCAGCTTAACCAGAAAACACCTGGGTGACTCAGTGCTCAAACATCTGGAAGTGGAACTTGATATCACAAATAGAGATTAATGAGGTACAACAATAACGCCGCGGCAAGAGGGAGCCAGGACGCGACGTCAGGGGGGGTATGTCATCATCCCACTCTTGGAATATGGGTACCAAGACCCAGATCACCTGAACACAAGGGAAGCATACCTGAGAAGCAAGACCAGTGCATAGCTGGATGGCTTAAGCCGGCATAACATCTTACCAAAGGATTAAGTATCTTCTGAAAGGCTTCTTGAAGATGTGAATGCAGTGCTACTAACAATACCTAGTGGCACCTTCAAGACCAATCACCTGGTGTTTTGGCTACCCAACTGGGAAGGTAGACAGCGCAGGAGCTAGGAGATTAAATAGAGTTAAAAAGAATTTTCCTTACTAAACCATAAAGTGTATTGTCAGTGGCGGGATATAATGTCCAAGTAATACAGGTAATACATCCAAGGCCGAGATGAACAGTACTGGGCTTTAGTAAGGCATTGATGCAATAAGACCGTAGCAATCTTCCAGAACAAGAAGCAGGCTTCAGATGAGCAGATGAGCACAGCAACGGAAGGAATTTAAAGTAACACCAGAGGAACGAAGCGTTAACTACTTGTTGACAGAACAGTTGCCAAATACTGTAAGTATGACTTAATGACTTAAGAAGTCCTCCAACCGTGTTAGAACTACAAGGCAACTTGCTCATTTGTATGAGTTGGGACAGACGTTTATGTTGAGACTTGGTTTTACCAGTTTTACCATTTCTAATACAGGTTGCTGCATAGCAGGGGTGGACCGCCCACCAGGAAGACAGGCAGTATCCGTGGGGAATGATAGATAACAATAGACCAACTAATATTAAAACAGAAAAAGGGGCAAAATTGCAATTTAAAATCAATTGTTTTGCTCAGACTTTGATGAACGGATCACCGACAGACTTCTGCAGATGATGAGGACAAACTGATGGTTAACCATTGATTTGAATCATAGGCAGATGTGTTGGGGCAGAAGAACATGTAAAACAGGCTCCTGAGGGATCTCCGTAGGATGGGTCCTGAGAAGGAAGAACATCTAAAACAGCGTCCTGAGGGATCTCTGTAGGATGGGTTCTGAGAAGTAAGAATATGTAAAACAGGCTCCTGAGGGATCTCCGTAGGATGGGTCCTGAGAAGGAAGAACATCTAAAACAGGGTCCTGAGGGATCTCTGTAGGATGGGTTCTGAGAAGTAAGAATATGTAAAACAGGCTCCTGAGGGATCTCTGTAGGATGGGTCCTGAGAAGTAAGAATATGTAAAACAGGGTCCTGAGGGATCCCTGTAGGATGGGTTCTGAGAAGGAAGAACATCTAAAACAGGGTCCTGAGGGATCTCTGTAGGATGGGTCCTGAGAAGGAAGAACATCTAAAACAGGGTCCTGAGGGATCTCTGTAGGATGGGTCCTGAGAAGTAAGAACATGTAAAACAGGGTCCTGAGGGATCTCTGTAGGATGGATCCTGAGAAGGAAGAACATGTAAAACAGGGTCCTGAGGGATCCCTGTAGGATGGGTTCTGAGAAGGAAGAACATCTAAAACAGGGTCCTGAGGGATCTCTGTAGGAGTGGTCCTGAGAAGTAAGAACATGTAAAACAGGGTCCTGAGGGATCCCTGTAGGATGGGTCCTGAGAAGGAAGAACATCTAAAACAGGGTCCTGAGGGATCTCTGTAGGATGGGTCCTGAGAAGGAAGAACATGGCTTTAGAAATGGATGCATGGAGGTCCTAGATTACCAGAGGAGACTCTGTTATTTAAACATGAGTTCTTCTCATGGTTTCCAATATTTAACAACTTTTAGTAATAATTTTAATAAATATCGACAACTGTACTAAAACATTTAATAAATACTAATAACAAAGCAGTACCCTTTCATTCCCTCCAACAATACTTTACCTTAACGTTTTGCCTGAGTTTGAACAAAGCTGACAGACAGACATTGTGTGCTATTACAATTGTCATCAATAGATGGTATTCCTTTTCCTATTATTAATTCTGGATTCCTGCTTCAGGCCTGCTGTAGTGTGATTGGATTTAATCAAACAGGAGGTACAGAGTACAATCTGTAGCCTTGCCACACTTCTCTTAACTTATACAAAATGCATGGTGTCATCTCAGATCCAAATTGAGGTGAATGGCTAGAGCACCAGCTGAGACAACATCCTATCTAGGTTAGAGCCAGAACTAAGAGAGCTGCCATTAAGTTACTCTCAATAATAAATGGCCTCTAGAGCTGAGGTTGGGGCATTGTGAAAGCTGTTCATTAGTGAGTGGTGCAATCCCTGCAATGCTTTTTAACAGCGAAAAACGCTAATGGCAACTCGCTTTGATGTGAAAGAATGAAGCACCAGAACTGTAATTTATGACCTGATGAGCAAAAGTTCATGTCTGGTGACAGAATTTCTAGTCTTGGCTCAAGCGCAGCTACTTGCATATTTACACCAGTTATTTTAGGACAGGCCAAATTCAAATCACAGGATGTCCCTGTTTAAATTCATTTATTAATAGACTGTACAACCTATGAAGAGTTGAAATGTGTTGGCCTAGAAGTGTTTGTGAGATGTGAGGAAACAGATTTAAATCTCAAGAGACATCCTGACCTCCTTTTGCTGTCGCTGCGAGTACAAAGAGAGTCAATGGAAAGAGTGACAGCAGGAGATACTAGAGGTTTTACTACAGCTGACCCAGCATGAGCACCAGAGTCCTCATGCTCTTAATCTGTCAACTCATCTTATTCAATTTCCCTTCACGGAGTAAAAATTCCTAATTAAATTGGACTGAATTTAATTTAATTGATGTGAAATGCACAGCAGTATCATCATATTGCATAATTAAAACAAAGAAGTTGACTGTGACATCTTATGTTTCGATTGTGTAGAAAGGCCTTTTAAACCATGTATTACCTTCATTTAACTTATGCACTTTTGAAATTTAACAAAATGTGCCACAAAGGGCAACGATAGCTGTTTGCCTTTCTGTTACTTGCGGTGCGCTTAGCTTCTGGGCTGTGATTAAAGACCTAACTGAATGGAGCCATTCATGTTTTAAAGAAAATAACTGTTAATTGTAATAACAGACTGCTGTGACTGGCTGTGGGTTGTCCTGGATGTTCTGGGGACTAAACCTAGCATTGCAAATGTTGGTCAACGGTTTCACATCTCTGGCGTGGATCAGCTGCAGGAGCAAGGAATCATGGCGGATCATTTCAGGGTGCTTCCAAGTGGAGGTCTGCTAGGACCCACAATAAGTCCGTGACACAGTAAGGGTTGTCCATTTCCACCAGATCCAACTGCACAAATGTGGGTGAATGGATCCCAGGGGTGGTCGTCCTTTTGGGTTTCAATGTCCTATAACAACACTTGAAATTAGGATGGTTGGACACATTTGATAAGAATGAATGTAATGTTATATTAATTAGTATCATAGGTTAGCATAAGCTCAGTCAGCCAAGCTGAAATAACTAACTGTGACTGAATTGAGGTGAGCGTGTTCCTGCTGGTTCGTACACTGCACAGCACTAGTTTCCAGAAACTTCAACCAATGATTAAAATTTGGGTCTCTGACACAGTTGTTGTCTCAGGTGTTGTCTTAGGTGTTTTTACAGGTGTTTTCACAAGTGTTGTCACAGGTGTTGTCTCAGGTGTTGTCTCAGGTGTTTTCACAGGTGTTGTTACAGGTGTTGTCTCAGGTGTTGTCTTAGGTGTTTTCACAGGTGTTTTCACAGGTGTTTTCACAGGTGTTTTCACAAGTGTTGTCACAGGTGTTGTCTTAGGTGTTTTCACAGGTGTTTTCACAAGTGCTGTCACAGGTGTTGTCACAGGTGTTATCTCAGGTGTTGTCTCAGGTGTTGTCACAGGTGGTATCACAGGTGTTGTCTCAGGTGTTGTCTCAGGTGTTGTCACAAGTGTTTTTACAGGTGTTGTCTCAGGTGTTGTCTCAGGTGTTGTCTCAGGTGTTGTCAAAGGTGTTGTCCCAGGTGTTGTCTCAGGTGTTGTCACAAGTGTTTTCACAGGTGTTGTCTCAGGTGTTGTCTCAGGTGTTGTCACAGCTGTTTTCACAGGTGCTGTCTCAGCTGTTATCTCAGGTGTTGTCTCAGGTGTTATCTCAGGTGTTGTCTCAGGTGTTTTCACAGGTGTTGTCTCAGGTGTTGTCTCAGGTGTTGTCACATGTGCTGTCTCAGCTGTTATCTCAGGTGTTGTCTCAGGTGTTGTCTCAGGAGTTGTCTCAGGAGTTATCTCAGGAGTTGTCTCAGGTTTTATCTCAGGTGTTGTCTTAGGTGTTGTCACAAGTGTTTTCACAGGTGTTGTCTCAGGTGTTTTCACAGGTGTTGTCAAAGTTGTTTTCACATGTGCTGTCTCCGCTGTTATCTCAGGTGTTTTCACAGGTGTTTTCACAAGTGCTGTCACAGGTGTTGTCACAGGTGTTATCTCAGGTGTTGTCACAGGTGGTATCACAGGTGTTGTCTCAGGTGTTGTCTCAGGTGTTGTCACAAGTGTTTTCACAGGTGTTGTCTCAGGTGTTGTCAAAGGTGTTGTCCCAGGTGTTGTCTCAGGTGTTGTCTCAGGTGTTGTCACAAGTGTTTTCACCAGTGTTGTCTCAGGTGTTGTCTCAGGTGTTGTCACAGCTGTTTTCACATGTGTTGTCTCAGCTGTTATCTCAGGTGTTGTCTCAGGTGTTTTCACAGGTGTTGTCCCAGGTGTTGTCTTAGGTGTTGTCACAGTTGTTTTCACATGTGTTGTCTCAGCTGTTATCTCAGGTTTTGTCTCAGTTGTTTTCACAGGTGTTGTCTCAGGTGTTGTCTCAGGAGTTGTCACAGGTGTTTTTTCAGGTGTTGTCTCAGGTGTTGTCTCAGGTGTTGTCACAGGTGTTGTCTCAGGCGTTGTCTTAGGTGTTTTCACAGGTATTGTCTCAGGTGTTGTCTCAGGTGTTGTCTCAGGTGTTTTCACAGGTGTTGTTACAGGTGTTGTCTCAGGTGTTGTCTCAGGTGTTTTCACAGGTGTTTTCACAAGTGTTGTCACAGGTTTTGTCTCAGGTGTTGTCACAGGTGGTATCACAGGTGTTGTCTCAGGTGTTGTCTCAGGTGTTGTCACAGGTGTTGTCTCAGGTGTTGTCTCAGGTGTTGTCACAGGTGTTGTCACAGTTGTTTTCACATGTGCTGTCTCAGCTGTTATCTCAGGTGTTGTCTCAGGTGTTTTCACAGGTGTTGTCTCAGGAGTTGTCTCAGGTGTTTTCACAGGTGTTTTCACAAGTGTTGTCACAGGTTTTGTCTCAGGTGTTGTCACAGGTGGTATCACAGGTGTTGTCTCAGGTGTTGTCTCAGGTGTTGTCACAGGTGTTGTCTCAGGTGTTGTCACAGGTGTTGTCACAGTTGTTTTCACATGTGCTGTCTCAGCTGTTATCTCAGGTGTTGTCTCAGGTGTTTTCACAGGTGTTGTCTCAGGAGTTGTCTCAGGTGTTGTCTCAGGTGTTTTCACAAGTGTTTTCACAGGTGCTGTCTCAGGTGTTTTCACAGGTGTTGTCAAAGTTGTTTTCACATGTGCTGTCTCCGCTGTTATCTCAGTTGTTTTCACATGTGCTGTCTCAGCTGTTATCTCAGGTGTTGTCTCAGGTGTTTTCACAGGTGTTGTCTCAGGAGTTGTCTCAGGTGTTGTCACAAGTGTTTTCACAGGTGCTGTCTCAGGTGTTTTCACAGGTGTTGTCAAAGTTGTTTTCACATGTGCTGTCTCCGCTGTTATCTCAGGTGTTGTCTCAGGTGTTGTCTCAGGTGTTTTCACAGGTGTTGTCTTAGGTGTTGTCACATGTGTTGTCTCAGCTGTTATCTCAGGTGTTGTCTCAGGTGTTGTCTCAGGAGTTGTCACAGGTTTTGTCTCAGGTGTTGTCTCAGATGTTGTCTTAGGTGTTGTCTCAGGTGTTGTCACAAGTGTTTTCACAGGTGTTGTCTCAGCTGTTATCTCAGGTGTTGACTCAGGTGTTTTCACAGGTGTTTTCATAGGTGTTGTCTCAGGTGTTGTCACAGGTGTTGTCACAAGTGTTTTTACAAGTGTTGTCTCAGGTGTTGTCTCAGGTAATGTCTCAAGTGTTGTCACAAGTGTTTTCACAGGTGTTGTCTCAGCTGTTATCTCAGGTGTTGACTCAGGTGTTTTCACAGGTGTTGACTCAGGTGTTTTCACAGGTGTTGTCTCAGGTGTTTTCACAGGTGTTGTCACAAGTGTTTTTACAAGTGTTGTCTCAGGTGTTGTCACAGTTGTTTTCACAGGTGTTGTCTCAGGTGTTGTCACACATGTGGGTAATCAGTGCTGCAGCAGACAAGCAATCGGGTAGCATTCAGGAGGATGAGAGGCTGGTCTGAGTCTGCATCCTGCATACTGCATGAACAATGTAGCTTCAGGTCAGGTCGTACTGCATACTGTTGTAACGATGTTACATGTATGTACCCTTGCCAGTTAATGTTGATGTATGTAGATGTCACCATGTTGTTTGTGTCTCACTGGTAAAGGGGTATAAAAAGGACGATATCCCTTTAAATCAGTGCAACCCATGTCTATGGGGGAGGTACTCCTGCAATCAAGGAGATGGGAGACAGGTGTGGAGTCAAGAGGAGGGATATAAGGTGTGGCACAAGCAGTATCAAGGAGGCCCATTGAACACCAGACCTCCACATCAGGACCCAGTGTCATTTCCATTCCCGAGGAGGGGAATTGCGGATACCGTGGTCAGAGACCCACACCTCAGCTGGATCTTGGACATAGCATGCCGGCAGGAGCGGAGGAAACATACCTTTGGCCAGACCAGCGCAAAGGGGTATTATACGCTCCTCGGATCCGGTGAGAGCGTTGCAGTTTTGTTTGGTTACCAAGTGGACAGAACGGGACAAGAACTGGGATTTAGGGGCAATTGAAACTGTTGCACATCATATGGACAAAGGGGGGATCAATAAGGGATTCATTGTGGGGTGATTTGTCAGATGCATAGTTAGAAATTTGTGTACAATATTAGAATTAAATAGTGTGAAATCTCTCTGTTTAACGTCAGCATTCTTTATCAAGCCTTCTTAGAGCCCTTTTAAAAAATGTGGTAACGTGGTCCTTTTAAGGAAGTTATAGGGCCACTTGTTACAGATGGTGGCCAGTATGGGGAGTCTGAGAAGGTAGTTTTTGTTTTGCAGTTAAATTATCAGGAAAGCATTCATGTAATTTGATTCACACAGCATTTAGGTCCTGAGGTGTTAGATCTTGTTGTGTAGTGAGTTAAAAATAATAATCACCCTCATTGTATATGTATTCTGTTAAAATAAGTGTGGCTGACAAAAGGGTTGCGTCAAAGGAGGAATATGATGAGTCCCAGTTGGAGGTATTGGAGGCTCACACCAGGGCTTCAACACCGAGAGCAGGTCTGGGGCCTAGCAAGATGCCCCATGAACCTAGGAGAGAAGTCTTGGTCACAAGAAGGAATCCAGTGAGCGAGGTGACAGTTCCAAGACGTTCGCTGTAAATTTCCAAACATGAAGGGGAAGAGGAGGAAAGTATAAAATACCTCACTTCTCCTGTGTTTGTCTCCCTAACCAAGGACTTACAGATGGTCATGGACCGAGTTAATGTACTGGAGACCGACTTTCAGAATTCAACCACTAGCACGTTGAATTGGGAGGATAGCGTCAGAGCCTGTATGGACAGAAGGCTGGAAAGTCTGGAGCAGGATATGATTCCCAGACTTAAAGAATTTGAGGAACAGTTAGTTGCATGTTTAAAGAGGCGAGACGACCGCTGGAAAGCCGAAATGGACCAACGGATACACGCCAGCCTGGAATCATGCCCTAAACTTACTCCACACACAGGGGTTGCAGTACCTATACCTCAGGACCATTCCCCTCGGGATCAAGAGGGTAGTCCTGGGTGTCCGGCAACTACGAGTGTGTATACTCAAACTCCTACCCCTTCTGACATAGACAGGTCAAGTATGAGCCTGCCAGCTAGTGGTAATGTCCTGCCATATATCTCTATTATGCACACTCCTTTGGAGCCTTCAGACAGCCCAAACCAGTCCAGATCACCAATAGTAAATGCTACACCCGAGGTGAAAATGCATGTCCCTTCCTTCAGTTGGTCCAGAAAGGCCGATAGGAAAAAAGCTAAGGTGAGGGGAGCCAAGAGGACATCAAAGTGCCCGCAAATGGCGTCGGAAAGTATGGCGTCACTGTGGTAGAAGCACAGGCTGGTACAAAGGTGCCATTGACCCAATCTCTCGTGACTCCTCCTTTTAGTTACAGCCTATGCGGCAACAAAGTCCTTGTGGTCGTCGGATCTGCCTTCTTCGTTAGCAGAGATGAGGGAGGAGCAGGGAAAAGATCCAGGAATTACCAAGATGCAGATGCCAGTAACATGCCTGACTGCGTTACATTCATGATGCTGCAGGGTCTCCTATACTGACACTCACCAGCAAAATGTGGAGGAGAACATTTTCAGCTTGTGGTGCCAAAACCGCTGATGCCAGTGTTTGTGAGGCATTTCCATAACCACCCTCTCAGCGGACACTTCAGCTGATTTAAAAACTCTCCTCCGGATCCTGAAAGTAGCGTGGTGGCCATCGGTTTGCAAGGACGTCTGGAAGCAGGTCAAGGAATGTAATATCTGCCAGACCTACAAAGCCGATCACCAGAAGCTTTTGGGTTTTAGGCAGCCTACCCCTGCTGATGGTCCCGGGAAAAAACTTGGACAGATGCTAAAAGGCCCTCTGGAGAAAATCATTTGCTCCCCGCCTATGATACATCAACCCCTATATGCATTCCTGGAACGGAAGAGACTAAGGATGGACCAAGTTAAGAAGAAAGTAGAGGGACGTCAGACGAGACCAGACAAATATAATACCCGCAGAAGGGATGTACACCTCAAGACCGGAGACTTAGTCTGGGTTTGCATGCATCCTCTTTACAAAGCTTCATATAAGTTCTTCTCAAAGCCTGCGCCAAAATGGTTGGGGGCGGCTACGGTAAGGAAACGACTAGGTCCGAGCAACTACCAGATCCAGTGGAATGAGCAACAAACCAAGATGGAAAAAGTCAACATTGGCCAACTAAAGCCCACCAGACCTCCACATCAGGACCCAGTATCATTTCCATTCCAGAGGAGGGGAATTGCGGATACCGTTGTCAGAGACTCACACCTCAGCTGGATCCTGGACATAGCATGCCGACAGGAGCAGAGGAAACATACCTTTGGCCAGACCAGCGCAAAGGGGAATCATAGGCTCCTCGGATCCGGTGAGAGCATTGCAGTTTTGTTTGGTTACCAAGTGGACAGAACGGGACAAGAACTGGGATTTAGGGACGATTGAAACTGTTGCACATCATATGGACAACGGGGGGTTTAATAAGGGATTCATTGTGGGGTGATTTGTCAGATGCATAGTTAGAAATCTGTGTACAATATTAGAATTAAATGGTATGAAATCTCTCTGTTTAACGTCAGCATTCTTTATCAAGCCTTCTTAGAGCCCTTTTAAAAACGTAACGTGGTCCTTTAAGGAAGTTATTGGGCCACTTGTTACACTGTAGTTTGAAAATGTTGGAGATTTATTTATTTCTCTGCTGATATCCCGATGATGCTATCAAAATTTGGTCAACTTAAAGAAGCTGGCTCGAGTATAATACATTAAAACATAAATGCTTCAAAGTTATTTAGTTTGACCCCATGCAATGTACAGCTGATTCTCTTTATGAAATGCATAGCTGAAGCAGTAGATGTAAAAGTTCACCTTTCTGTTAATAGCTGTATATCAGCAAAGCAGATTTATTGGTAAAAAAGTGCAAAAGGTCCGTGTCAGTGGGCATTGAGTGGATGCGTTTTAGAGAAAATTAATCCCCATGGATGTGAATAAAATTATGGATTGCCTGACTCTGACCTGCTTTAATTTCAAAGATTATTTTCCTGTTTGAAGTCTTGGAGTGTTTTTGTCTGATAGAGCAGGCAGTTTTTTTTATTTTCTTTTTAATATTTAGGTCAAACTGCATGAAACTGATTGGCTTCCAGAAAGATTATAACAAATTTATTCTGTCTCTTCTAATTTGCCTTCTGTTGCTTTCAGCCCTAAAGTCTTCAATAATCCGCTTCAGTGTCTGTTAAAAGAAAATTACCCATAATGCCCTCTCACTACCAATTAACATGCTCTTTTCTCACCCTGTGTGAAATTTCTCGTCACCTTTCGCAGCAGGGCAGGGTGGGAACTGAGTGAGTCACATAAACATAAATAATGAATCCTTTCTTCCAAAAGAGGCCGTAGATGTGCTTTATCATTAATAATTCATTCTGAGGAGATACTGATTGCACATCTTGTCTAATCGGGTATGCTGTCTCTTATTTATATCTTTCCTCATGGAAAAAAAAAAGTTAGAAGAATACTTTCTTTGTCATGCTGAGGTTATGTTTCATGATTTACATTGTCTGCATGAATCTCCTTCTCATGAGTGATGTACAGTGAAAAGAGAACATGGGTGAAGTGGCTGGAATTTTATGGTTTCCTGAAATTATCCAAGATAAATTATTTTCATCATTACAGGAACAAACTAATACAATGGGCCTTATTTGGGAAATTTGTTTAAATCTGTGAGAGATCTACACATAATCCAATTCAATTTTATTTATATAGCGTCTATTACAACACAAGTTGTCTCCAGGATCTTTCCAGTGACCCAGGTAGGGTAGGAGATAGTGCATAAACAACGGCAGGTTAAAAACTCCCCTAGTGAGAGAAAAACCTTAAACCAAACAGTGGCGTGGAAAACTTTCCTTTAAGAGGGAAGAAACCAGAACCTGGATCATAAGGAAGGACCCTCCTGCCGAAGGCCAGCCGGGTAGAACAGGAAGTAAAGAATAGAGACACCGTCAAAGGTACAAGACAGAATACATTAGTATAATTATCCATCAGCAGTAGAACTAAGACTTCTGTGTATATGGGTGATATATGGATAGTTGGTGATCCAAGGGGATGAGGACTGCAGGTCAGGATGTCAGCAGGTATCCAACAGAGACATCTACTCAGACAGGTGGAGGTAAACACTGGGATGGTCAGAGGTGGGACTGCAGGTCAGGATGCAGCTCCTGAGGTTCTGGTCCACAGAACATGCACAGAAGAGGAAAAGAAGGGCCAGACATCACAACAAACTACAAGAACAATGGACCACTATTATGCTTATGGGATACTGTTACTAAATTAGGGTTAAAGTGAAGAAGAGACGGAGAAGGGAAAGAGAAACAGAGGAGGTGAAGGGAACCACTCAGTGGATCAAGTTGGTGCCCCCCTGCAGCAGGTCTACAACAGCAGATCCAGGAGGAAGCTGTGTTGAAGACCAGCTGCTCTAGTCTGGTCCTGCAGCTGCAGCTGCGACTACTGGTCCTAACAGACTAAAGTTTACACCAACTAGATGTTTCTCTGAACACAAACGTTTGAAGTTTGGTTTTAAAGGTGGAGGTGGTGTCAGCCTCCTTCACCCAAACTGGAAGTTGGTTCCATACTGATGGTTCCTGATAGCAGAAGACTTGTCCTCCAGATCTACATCTGGATCTTCTTGGAACTACGAGTAAACCTGCACTCGGAGAACAAAGAACTTTAGTAGGAACATGAGGTGTCTGGGACAAGAGAGGGTTTTTTTAAATAATGGTTTAATTACTGCAACTTTTAAACCTGTGGCACATATCCTAAGATTAGTGATAAGTTGATCGGTCCAGTAAGGCCGTACCACTTCACCTCTACATATCATACACAGACACATATGAAGCCAGTCAGGCAGCACAACATTTTATTCAATATGTGACACCTACTACGTCACTAAAATCAGTGGGTCTTGTAAAGATTTTAGCAACCATGAATCAATCCGACTGGGGCAACAAATGGTCATATATATATATATATATATATTACATTACATGATCGGTGCTATTAAACAGACTGTACTCATACTTCGGTCTCTTCTCGGCACAAAATATGAGAAGGCTTGTTTTCTCCAGTTCCCAGAAGCTGAGATATAAACTTGGATACATAAAGCTCTACCTCCTATCCTACATAGGTCTATGGACAGATCCTAGAGACAACTTGTGTGGTCTCTAGGATGCGGTGATTTCTAGAAGTGTTCCTGAGGTGATGAAATTTTCAATATCTTCACAATTTTATACTGAGCAGGATTACCCGGATTGTTTTTTTCACAGTTTGTAGATGCCGAGTTTTAGAGATTGAGTCACTTCTGCTGATGTCTGCTTTTGAGAGTCTGTCATTTTCAACATTAGATATGCTTCCCATGTACCATTGTAAATAAAACATAACAAAACTGTTTATTGTCGTCCTCTGGACTTTTCATGAATCAAACCGGTGTTGTTTGATCTCCTGTTTAAACTCATTAATTTTCAAACTAGCTGGTACTAAAATACACAGCTCATCTGCTCTTACCTGTCATGTTGGACTCTAATGATTTTCCTCCCTCAGTAGACTTTCTTGCTACTTCAGCTCCCCTTGATGGTCCCCACTTTTCATCAGCGGGACTTGCACTCTCTCTGCCCCTCAAAGAAGACCAATTACCTTTTTCTCCTCTCTGTATTCTTCTATCTTCTGTTCTCTCTGGAGAACATGATAGCTTTTTATCAGAATTGTGTAACAGTATGAGCTGCTCACGCTGTCAGCAGCCCCGTCACCCCGTCACTCTGTCACTCTGTCACCCTGTCAATCCTGTCAGCACAGAGGACAGATGTTCATAGCCTGCGTGAGAGTGTGTGTGTGTGTGTGGTGAAAGCCATTGTTATTGGCTCCTACGCCCACTGCCACCATTATAAGTTGTACCTATCATATATTTGTCTCCTGAATCCCACTGTGTTGAAATGAAAATGAAAACCAGCCTTTATTTGCAGAAAAGCTCAGACACTGACAAAGAGATGTCACATATATGTCAAGAATGGACAAAAACACGATTGCAGAAACCACATGGCTGCTTTCATATTTGTGTGCACACACACATGCACTTAGACACTAATGCACTCCTGTCTCTCTCTCCATGTCCACATCACCTTGACAGGTGTCTGAGCAGGAGAGTGTGTTTTGCACAGCAGAACAGGAATCATATTTTCAGAGTCCTTTCATCCTGTGGGATGTTGTTTATCATCCATCCATCCATCCATCCATTTTCATCCTCCCTCACCCCAGACACTTCCTCCAACTCTTCCGAGGGGATTCCATGGCCATGGCCCAGGCCAAGAGACATAGTCTCTCCAGCTTGTCCTGGGTCTTCCTCTGGGTCTCTAGCCGGTGGGACATGCCTGGTTGTTCATTAAAAATATATAATTTTTGTAACTCTAAGTCTGCAAAAAAAGTTAATATAAAGGCAAATTAGTGCTGTTAAGGAATTAAAAGAAAAAGCAAAGGACGTCATTTCCAACAGATGATGTAATGCAGGCGCAGCAGAAAAGCAGCACGCATGAAACGCTGAGTCTGGTTCATGTGCGACTGAGTGCTCTGTTACCTTCTCAGAGAAGCCATGATTCTTTGTCTCTTGCATGGTTGGAAGAGGTGATCTTGGGCATGGTGCAGTTGCACATGTACACAGAGGAGGGTGTGGGCACAACATACACTAAATTGTCAATAGTATTCGCTCACCCATCAAAATAATGGGAATCAGGTGTTCCAGTCACTTCCGTGGCCACAGGTGTATAAAATCCAGCACCTCTGCAGACTGTTTTTACAACTATTTGTGAAAGAATGAGTCAGTCGATCTCAGGAGCTCAGTGAAGTCCAGCATGGATCTGTGACAGGATGTCACCTGTGAAACAAATCCAGTCCTGAAATTTCCGGGCTTCTAAATATTCCAGTCAACTGTCAGCTGTGTTATAAGAACATGGAAGTGTTTGGCAACAACAGCAACTCATTTACGGAGTGTTAGGCCACGTAAACTGATGGAGCGGGTCAGCGGATGCTGATGCGCATTCATAGATTGGGTTTCTATGGCCGAGCAGCTGCATCCAAGACCAACATCACCAAGTGCAATGGAAAGTGTCAGATGCAGTGGTGTAAAGCACTGGACTCTGGACATGCCGCCATCTGGCAATCTGATGGACCAGTCTGGGTTTGGCGGTTACCAGGACAACGGTACTTGTCTGACAGCATTGTTCTGAGTGTAAAGTTTGGTGGAGGGGGGATTATGGTGTAGGGTTGTTCTTCAGGAGCTGGACTTGGCCCCTTAGTTCCAGTGAAAGGAACTCTGGATGCTTCAGCATTCCAAGAACTTTTGGACAATTCCAGCTCCCAACTTTGTGGGAACAGTTTGGACTGAGAGCCAGGACATCTGGTCCAACATCAGTGTGACCTCACAAATGTACTTCTGGAACAATGGTCAGAAATTCCCATAAACACTCCTAAACCTTGTGGACAGCCTTCCCGGAAGAGTTGAAGCTGTTACAGCTGCAAAGGTGAACCGAGATCATATTGAACCCTGTGGATCAGGAATGGGAGGTCACTGAAGTTCATATGGAGTCGAGGCAGGCGAGATGATACTTTTGGACATATAGTGTATATCTAAATTCTTAACACCTAATAAGTCCCACTCCCCTCTTAAGGGAGCTGACTTGGTTCAGGTCCAGATTTGGTCTGAGCACCTTTGCTCACTTCTGCCCCCTAGCTCTCACATGGTTCCCAGCACCAGTAAAAGAAAAGAACAAGGATATTAGGCAAAGCAAAATGTAACACAGTTGAAATACAATATTTAAATAAATAAAGCACTTTAACTAAGTTTAAACTAATGTAAACAAACGGATGTTAAGTGATATAGAAAAAATATAACAAAAAGGTATAGGTGCGTGGGGTTACCGCCTTTTAATGTGTGGCTGTGGATACGGTCATCACACCTTGATATGTCCAAGCTGCATTTCTCAGATTTTCTCTTGAATCCTGTTATTTTTATTCCCAGTCACCTGTCCCCATGGCAACAACTCATCAAGAGCAGATACAGGGTCACCAGTGTGTGACTGCCTCCAGAGTAATCACTGACTTCGGAGGGATTTTCTGTGTCTTTGTGGAGTGATGCATGTGGAGGTCACTTTGGCCTAATGAAGGACTTAGAGGACAGGGCTTCTGTCTCTGTTTGTCAGGGATTCATACATTTTACAGAAAAATAATAAAGCTCATTTGTGCTTAGGCAGCTTTGAGCTTGTGTTATTTTACATCGGAGGAGTCTTTAATGTTAATGTATGTAAAGATTTATTCCAAGGATATTTATGATGTATTTGCCAAAATGTACCCACAACCCTAAATCAGAGGAAGTTGCGATTAGATGGTTGAATAAAAACAACAAGCAACAGCTTGCAGTGCTATGCTGCAGTTTTTTTTACTTTCTATGTAGCTCAGATATAGCAATAAAACAAATAAAGATTATTTTAAGGGAATTGAAGCAGATAAATGCTGAGCAACAGTCATTTTTAGAGCAAGTATCGAGGAAGGTGCTCCAACCGAGCCGGTCACTTTTGTTGTGACTGGGTCACCTGATGTAAAATAACATTAGTGGAGATGTGCACGCCAGTGTGCGGCGTAGCTTACAGCAGTGAGTTCCCCTCTACGGTGTTCTTTGTTCTTGGTTCAGTCAGTTGGGGTTCGGTGGTGGTGGTAAAAAACTTTACTGTCCCTCTGGGGCAAACGGCAACAACAGGATTCCTTCAGCCCACATCAACACAAACACACAGCACCACGGACGCAACCGGGCCAGCTGGACAACCGGCTTCATAAACTAATTCAGTGCGTTCATGGCTTGTAGAATAAATAAAAGTTGGGATCTGTTTTTTAGTCAAATGAAGAGTGATGGCAATTTAAATGAAGAAGCCAGTGGTCGTGTCCCAGATGATGTTGGTTGCAGTCTGTCTTCCAAATGTTTTCCGTTCTTGCTCATGTGATCCCAAGTAGCTGAGTGCACCGATCTTCCTGACTACTTTTCTCTGACTGGTTCAGTAGGTTAAAACACTTTAACTAAAATCAATATAAAACATTTCTCAATGCTTCTAACCTGCAACAATAAACGTTTCCTCCATGCTGTTTTGGCATTCACGTTGATGTGCAGCGGTCTTAGAGCCTTCCTGTTTGACGCAAAGTGTGAAACCAATTTAATTGGATGGACCTGCTTGCACCGGATCCCCTCATTTGCATAAAGCTGAGCAATGTCAACTTTTTGACACGTCACCCGGAGGCGCTTCCTTCCCAAGATCCCTTGCGTAGGCGATTAACACGTCTCACTGTTTGGGTGTGTATGAATGGGATGTGTGCGATGCGAGTGATTTTTCACATGCAATGGACATCTCCCTTCAGCGTGAAAAATGTCAGACCATGAATCCCATTTCAGCTCGTCTTTCAGAGCAATGTCAAGATACTTGTAGTTAGAGACAGGCTGAACAGTCTACACATTAATTGCAGGGACATTAGATAGTTGTGTGCTTCTGAAATCAATGGACCTGTCTTTAGTCTTAGTTGTGTTTAAAAATAGGTTTTGAACATATAAGAAACGTCTGCAATCAGATCCTTCTCAAACTGACCATTATTAATGTAGGAAATGTAATGGAGTGTCTCAAAAGACAAAAAAATGGATGGACTGATGCCCAATAATGAATAAATGGAACATAACAAAATACAGTGATGTAACACGAACAACACACGATCATGTGATATGACAGATAGTACAGTCAATGGTGAAAGTATTTGTGTGTGGACGTGTGCACAATAGTAATCAGTAGATAAAAGTGTTCATAAATTACTTTGCATTTTTTTACACCACAAATGTACTTCCAAAGGTCCCTTTCCTTGAAAAATAAAAACGCAAACAGGCTGTTTCTTTATTAAGCCTCTTGTCGATTACATTTTGTGTAAGATGGTTAAATGATCACAATACACTTGGTCCTCTCAGGAAGAAAGCTTTGCAGCTTAATTTGGATACAGCTTTAGTCACTTTTCATTGCCACTTTGACCTCATTTGGCATCTTTTATTGTCTATTGGATTGCATCAACATTAATTCAGCATTTATTTTAATCCTGCTGCCTTGGCCTGGTTTCTCTTAGAAAAAACTTTTTTTGTTTGTTTGTTTTGTTTTGTTTTTTATAATTTCACTGGGAATAACCTGAATTTAAAAAAGACAGAAAAAACCTTGTGATGCATTTGATTTACATTTAATTTGAAACTGAAAGACTGCCACAACTCAAACAGTTCAATTCAAATGAGAATATAATTGCTAGTTTGATTTGAGTAAAGTAATTGTATCATTAAACCTGCCGAATAGGAAAACTAAAGAAAGAAGAGCTATGTTGCAGTAATAATGTTACAGCCTAACTTATCTTTTGATGCAGTATGACCTTTTCTCACGCAATGAGAACTCGGGCAGCAGCGTTCTGGATCGGCTGCAGCTGTCTGACTGACCTTTTAGGCCGACCTGTGAAAGTGTCGCAGTAATCAGTCCAACTGAAAAATAAACACATGGATGAGTTTTTCAAGATCCTGCTGAAACATTTGTCCTTTGATCCTGGAGATGTTCTTTAGGTGATTGAAATCCGACTTTGTAATTGTTTTAATGTGTCTCTGAAGGTTCACGTCTAAGTCCATGACTGCACCCAGATTCCTGGTCTCATCAGTGGTTTGTAGCTGTAATACCTGAAGTTGTGTGCTGACTGTTAAAAACTCTTTTGAAAAAAAAAAAAAAAACAGCTTTGTTTTTGTTCAAGAAAATGATGGCACATCCACTCATTGATTTGTTCTATGCATCTACTCGCTTTTATGGGCTCATTGTCACCTGGTGACATTGTAATGTAATGTCGTGTGTCATCTGCGTAGTTATGGTAATTTATCTTATTTATTATTATCTGAGGTAGAGGAAGCATATGGATGTTAAATAGGAGGGGTCCTAGTATAGAACCCTGGGGAACTCCACATTTAATATTTATCAATTCAGATGTAAAGTTACCCATTAAAACAAAGTAGTCTTGTCCTTAACCCTAAGTAATACTCAAACCAGTCAAGTACTGTACCAGAAAGTCCGACCCAATTCTTCATCGCTCTAGTAATGTACCATAGTCAACAGTTTCCAATGCTGCGCTGAGGTCCCCTAATATCAGTACTGTGGTTCTTCCACGGTCTGTGTTTATGTGGATGTCACTAAACACCTTGACAAGGGCAGTCTCAGTGCTGTGGAAAACTGGAATGGAAGACATCAAAGTGAGTTAAGAAAGTATTTAACTGTCGAAATACAGCTTTTTTAATAACCTTACTGATGAATGGAAGATTTGAGATGGGTCTGTAATTTTGCATTAGCGACTTGTCCAGATTGTTCTTTTTCAACAGTGGTTTAATGACTTCTTTCTTCAAGGTCTGGGGGACAACACCGGCAAAAGGGATGAGTTTTAATATTTGAATCAGACTGGATGCCATGGGAGTGGTGGCCTAGTGGTTACAGTGGTGGGCTGGCCACTGGGGGCCCCTGAGGAAGGCCTTTAACTCCCAATTGCTCCCTGGGCGCTGATGCTGGCAGCAGATGGGTTGATGGGTTAAAATTTCGGTGTGTATCGTACATACATCGTGTGCACGATGTACATACTGACAAGAATGGTAATAAATTAAAAAAAAAAAAAAAGTGACTTAGGGACCGGTATCTTTGGGGAAAGTTTTGGTTGACAAGAAATAAGTGTTAATTTTGATTGTTGTATTCTGTGTCTCATCTTGTTATCTTTTCTTTTTCTGTAAATTATTAGCACAGATTTTTTCAGCATCTGTGGGGGGCCCAAGCTTTTCGTGGAAAGAGTCCCTGCTGGTAATCTTACCGCCTTGACCTTTCTGTTATCAGGCACCTTACTTTTGGAAAATAACTTCCAGTTTGGGTGAAGGAGGCTGACACCACCTCCACCTTTAAAACTAAACTTCAAATGTTTGTGTTCAGTAAAACATCTAGTTGGTGTAAACTTTAGTGTGTCAGGACCAGTAGTCACAGCTGCAGGACCAGACTAGAGCAGCTGGTCTTCAACACAGCTTCATCCTGGATCTGCTGCTGTAGACCTGCAGCATGGGGACACCAACATGATCCACTGAGTGGTGCCCTTCACCTCCTGTTTCTGTCTCTTCTTCACCTCAACCCTCAGTTATTAACAGTATCCCATAAGCATAACTGTGGTCCATTGTTCTTGTAGTTTGTTGTGCTTGTCTGGCCCCTCTTCTTATCTTCTGTACATGTTCTGGAGACCAGAACCTCAAGAGCTGCATGCTGACCTGCAGTCCCACCTCTGACCATCCCAGTGTTTACCTCCACCTGTCTGTGTAGATGTCTCTGTTGGAGACCTGCTGACATCCTGACCTGCAGTCCTCATCTATGTGGATCACCATCTATCCATATGTCAACCATATACACAGAAGTCTTAGTTCTGCTGCTGATGGATAATTATACTATTGGATCCTGTCTGGTACCTTTAACGGTGTATTTGTGTCTCTTCTCTCTACTTCCTGTTCTACCGGCTGGACTTCAGCAGGAAGGTCCCCCTTATGATCCAGGTCCTGATCCAGGTTTCTTCCCTCTTAAAGGGGAGTTTTTACCTGTCGTTGTTCATGTAATAATTGCTCAGGGGTCATGTTCTGGTCTCTGGAGAGATCCTGGAGACAACTTGTGTTGTAATAGACACCATATAAATAAAATTTATTGAATTGAGTACTGACTTTTCCTGCTTTAGATGCATATCAGTTAAATTAAATTAAATTAATTTAAATTAAATTAAATGTGTGGGTTCCCTCCGGGTACTCCAGCTTCCTCCCACAGTACAAAAACATGTGTACTAGGTTGATTGATAATTCTAAATTGCCCGTAGGTGTGAGTGTAAGCGTGCATGATTGTTTGAATCAGAAGTCTAGATCAAACATGGGCAACATATGACCTGTAGGTCTGGAGCTGGCCTATAAAAGCAAAATGACCCCAGTGAAACCACCATTTTATGTTGTTAATGAACTATTCTATGAACTTAGTGTCTTGAAACTTAATTTCCAGGTAGAATATTTTTACCAAGCAGTTAAGCATACATATTTTACATTTGACTTATTTAGCCTGATTTATGGTTCTGCATCGCAGCGACGTGCATATACACATAACCACAAAGGCATTTCTTCTTCTGCATTGTTGTTTGCTTTGCTGTGTAATTAAACCCCCAACCACTAGGCAGCAGTGTGTGTTCTTTTCTGCAGCACCGTTGCTGGCAGTGCAGTTTGCTTGTGTTTACACCGTGTAGCTCAGACAGAACAACAGGCCAACTAAAATATATTTCACATGAGTTGCAGATGATAAATGTTTACCATCAGTCATCTTTCTACTCAACTTGAAAACACATTGGGTAGAAAGATCAACAATAAAAACAGGAAACTCCCATCATCAAGCTGATTTTCTTAGACTGTTTTATTCACTTGATCTGGACCAGAGGGCTTCACACGTCCAGTTCATCCGGCTACTGCAGGAACGTGCGATAGAACCCGTAGACATACTGTACCACTCGGATGTTCGCTGGCTGAGCCCAGGTAAAGTTGTGTGGGAGTTGAGAGAGGACAGCTGGTAAAGCTGACGAGTTTGCAGAGTTGTAAGCCAATTAGAAGATGTAGGTTGTGTCACCAGCATGTGGAGCGGTAAATTAAAAAAAGTTAAAATGAACCGGTCTCCAGTCGCTTTTATGCGTGCTGAAAAAGATTTCAAAAGTACTTGGTGAAGGAGAATGTGTTTCTGGTTGTGATTCGGGAGACGAGACCAACTTTCGTCAGTTTTGCAAAGACAGCTCGTGGTATACCGTGACGTCACCCAGGAGAGTTGTAGGCACGGTTAGAGGATTAAATCAGGACGTCTTTGGTTGCAAGACCTGTCCGAAGGCGGTCGTAGCTTCACTCACATGATGTGAAACAGCCAATTTGAGCCTGCAGTGATGGATATTTCTACGATTCTTTCACAAATTCCAAAAATCGAGTAATGTGTAGAAACCTCAAGTCAATATGGCCCTCTGGAAAAAGATGTTGCCCACGCCTGGTCTAGATCCTAACACACATATTGTCTGCCTTAAAAATAACTAATTTATGAGGATTAGGAAAGGAAAGTGGAGGAGCAGGAATTTATTCTTGTTACTTATCAAAGGGTTTATCTGCTCTTCTGCACTTGAGGTTGCGTGAAGATTCAGAAGAGGGCACTGAGAACAGCCTGCTGATTCTCAGTGCACCACCGTGTACTTTTATTATAGTGTTTGTGTCACTGCGTCACTGATTTTTAGCAACAGCATCCTTAAAATTCAGTTGGCATTTTAATCACAGAGCAGCGTCAGGCAGCAAGCAAGACTTCTAGTGGATGGAACGAATCACCGAATCACCAAGTCATGCTATGAGGTGGCGTGAGACTTAACAGCTACGGGAATCAAGTTATCAAGAAGATGATCAAAGTTTTCACACTCTGTCTTGACTTCAAAACTTTCCATTTTAATTATGGATTTTTCTCCCCTCCTGGGTACAATCATCTTGTGTATAGAGCTGAGATATTTCTGAGAGCAAAAAAAAAAAAAAAAAAAAGAACAATTTACACTTGAGTGAGAGTTTTTTTAATCAGACCAAAGCGTGCACAAAGAGGGATGTTCGGATGAAAATGTCTTTTCCCTTGCCAAAAAAAGGGAAAACTAGTAAAAGTTAAAAACAGAGATGTGATAATCCAGCGGGTGGTCTAGGGCCTCGGTCCCGTGGAATTTGCCTCCACTCTGGTACTGGTTCTATGGTACATCAAAAACAACATTGTTGTCAGCTCAGACCCTCATTTGCTTTCATTTGGGGCCAACAGGAACCCAGGAGATGCCTACCTGTTTGTTCTCACACAAAATAACCACTCCTGCACTACAAAGATGCAGATTTCAGTTTAGTAACGTTCCAGATGGACACCGCACCAGCTCCTTAGAAATTTTTGTATCATCTTTTTTAACATAGATTTGGGTTGTAGAGCAGAAAAAAAGAGAAAAGGGAAGAGGACGATAAATACATTTATTTGCTCAATCACAATGAGCGAAGAAAGGACGAGTTTGGAATATTAGTGAGGAAAATGTAGTATTTTGTGTTTCTCAGAGACATGCTTCAGGAACAGCTTACAGAGTCCGATACCTTTACTGGGCTCTCAGACTGCAGGCCTACAGTGCAAGGAAAAGGAACGGTGGTGGGATTGCAGAAGTCATTATCAACAGATGGTTCCCACAGATTGAGCTGTTAGCTGTGGGCTTTTGTCCATATCATCTACCAAGACAAATTACTTGAGGTGCAATTTACCTTGCAGTCGGCTGCAGCCGACACTGTGTGTCACAGGAGTTTTTAGTTCTTTTGTTCAGACATAAGGTGAAAAAAGGTGTTGATTTTACCTTGACAGTTTCGGCCAGCAGCTCTCGCCTTCTTCAAAATGCTGTGTCAGCCGCCAGGTTTTGACTGTCTGTCATGTCAACTGCTTAGTTTCTCCAAATGTAAAAGTGCGACACCCCGGTGCATTTACAGGGAACAACATACTTTTCTCTCTGCAGCATTTAAAATTTTCCAAAGGTTTTTCAGGAATAGACTTAGATTTGTTGTAACCACATGTTAGTAGTGCAAGTAGTCCACCTGGCAAAGCAGATCCTAATCTGGTACTCCTCAGCTTCACCTGCACACCCTAGACTCACAGACTGCCTCAGAGGAAATCTGTGACTAAAAGGACTGTGAGAAGGTGGTCAGGAAGCCGAAGAACTCTGGGGGCGTTTTGAGGCTACAGATGGAGATGCACTGAGTCACCTGAAGATGACATAATTGCCATAACTGAATGTGTGACTGACTAACTTCTCTGTGAAGAACATTATCCCCACCAGATCAAAGAGGTGCTTCACCAGCAACAAACTGTGGCTCACTAGTGACCTGAAAAACTACTGAACAAGAAGAAAAGGAGTCATCATGTTTTATTAGGTTGTGTACAGAAACAGCTGGAATTGTGCAAAAAAAGAGTAAGAAAGTATAGAGGAAAAACTGTTTTAATTTTAATGATATTAATCTTTTATGGATGTGGCTTAAGAGCCACAAAATATGGTCAGATCTTTCTGTTTCGCTCTATACGTATTACTTCTGAAATGTGCTAATGACATTGGAATAGTGCCAACTGACAGTGAGAGTAACCTCAATCTACTTCAGACAAAAACAAACACGTTTAGTCCAATGACATACAGACCCTTTCATAACATGTATATTCCTGTCCACTTCAACTCAAAATTTACAAAATTTAGTCATTTCAATTTAATTTAACCCCTCCTTGAATTGCCACCTAAGTGTGGTGAAGGGGTTTGTGTGCCCGAAGGATCCTAGGAGCTATTGGACTTCTGTGCTAGTGACGCTCTGTCCATAACAAACACCATATTTGAGCATAAGGGTGTCCATCAGTGCACGTGGCACCAGGACACCCTAGCCAGGAGGTCAATGATCAACTTCTTTGTCGTTTCATCTGACCTGCGGCTGCATGTCTTGGAGCTTAAAGTTGTGGACGCAGTGTCTCTGGTGATTGTCGTGGCGGCAATCCCCGAACCCGGTGGTGGACACCAGAAGTAAAGGATGCCATCAGGTTGAAGAGGGAGTCCTATCGGGCCTTGTTGGCCCGTGGGACTCGTGACACATCTGAACCAGCAGGCCAGGCAAGCCGCAGCTCCGGCGGTCCTGGAAGCAAAAACTCGAGTCGGGGAGAAGTTCGGTGAGGCCATGGAGGAGGACTATTGGTCGGCACCAAAGAGATTCTGGCAAACCGTCCGGCGCCTCAGAAGGGGGAAGCAGTACCCTGCCAACACTGTTTATGGTGCGGGTGGAGGGCTGCTGACCGCAACTGGGGACATTGTCGGATGGTGGAGGGAATACTTTGAGGATCTCCTCAATCCCACTGACATGCCTTCTGCTGTGGAAGCAGAGGCTGGGGACTGTATGGTGGACTCTTCCATCACCCAAGCCGAAGTCACTGAGGTAGTCCATAAACTCCTTGGTGGCAGGGCACCAGGGGTGGATGAGATTCGCCCTGAGTACCTCAAGTGTCTGAATGTTGTAGGGCTGTCTTGGTTGACACGCATCTGCAACATTGCATGGAGGACGAGGACAGTGCCACTGGGGTGGTGGTCCCTCTGTTTAAAAAGAGGGACCGTAGAGTGTGTTCCAACTATAGGGGGATCACACTTCTCAGCTGGTTTTCGTCCTGGTCGTGGAACACTGGACCAACTCTATACTCTCCGCAGGGTGCTGGAGGGTTCATGGGAGTATGCCTAACCAGTCTACATGTGCTTTGTGGATCTGGAGAAAGCATTCTACCGAGTCCCTTGTGGTACTCTGTGGGAGGTGCTCCGTGAGTATGGGGTCCGGGGCCCCTTGCTAGGGGCTGTTCGGTCTCTGTACGACCGGAGCAGAAGCTTTGTTCGCATTGCCGGCAATAAGTCAGACCTGTTTCCAGTGCAAGTTGGACTCCGGCAGGGCTGCCCTTTGTCACCGATTCTGTTCATAATTTTTATGGACAGGATTTCTAGGTGTAGCCAGAGACCCCTGGGGGTCCCGTTTGGGAACCACAGGATTTTATGTCTGCTTTTTGCAAATTATGTTGTTTTGTTGGCTTCATCAGGCCAGGACCTTCAGCATGTGCTGGGACAGCTTGCAACCGAGTGTGTAGTGGCTGGGATGAGAATCAGCACCTCCAAATCTGAGGCCATGCTTCTCGACCGGAAAAGGGTGGCCTGCCCTCTCCCGGTAGGTGGAGATGTCCTGCCTCAAGTGGACGAGTTTAAGTATCATGGGATCTTGTTCACGAGTGAGGGAAAGATGGAGCGTGAGATTGACAGACAGATTGGTGCAGCGTCTGCAGCTATGCGGTCGATGTACCGGACCATCGTGGTGAAGAAGGAGCTGAGTCGCAAGGCGAAGCTCTCAATTTACCAGTCAATCTACGCCCCCACCATCACCTATGGCCATGAACTTTGGGTAATGACCGAAAGGACAAGATCACGGATACAAGCGGCCAAAATTAGTTTCCTCCGCAGGGTGGCTAGTCGCTCCTGTAGAGATTGGTTGAAAAGCTCAGTCATCCGGGAGGAGCTCGGAGTGGAGCTCCTTCACATCAAGAGGAGTCGGCTGAGGTGGTTTGGGAATCTGTGTAGGATGCTCCCTGGATACCTCCCTAAAGATGTGTTCTAGGCATGTCCCACTGAGAGGAGGCCCAGGGGAAGACCCAGGACACGCTGGAGAGACTATGTCTCTCAGTTGGCTTAGGAACGCCTCGGGGTTTCCCCGGAAGAGCTGGAGGAAGCATCTGGCGTGAGAGCGGTCTGGGCATCTCTGCTTAGACTTCTGCCCCCGCGACCCGGCCCCGGATAAGCAGATGAAGATGGATGGACGGATGGATGGATGGATGGATGGATGGATGGATGGATGGATGGATGGATGGATGGATGGATGGAATTTAATCTAAATTCCAAAATTATTGGTAGTTCATAAAAAGTGGCAATATATGAATATTATACCATCTTAAGCAGCACATCCTCTGATTATTCTGTTAAATGTTTCTAAACTAAGTCTGAATTTCCATGCCTGTCTCATTATTTTTGATTACAGATAACTAAAATAAGCTCTAGCTTCTGTCAGAACCCCACATTTATTGTTGTTTTTGTATTTTTCCTTTCTGAAGATCACTGAGCAAACCCTCCCTTCTCTATGGGGGTTTGGCAGACATACATTTATTACATTTACAGTCATACAAATGTAATCCGTATTTATTCATTTTTGCTTTAGAATGTATGTAGCTGGAAAAAAATAATCTTGGTAATTCTGCTTTCACCCCTGATCACAGGGGATCCCCCTGTCATATCGCAAATACGTCCTTGAAAACTTCAAGCATCACAAACAAGTTTAAAATACCAGTTTCAAATAATTGGAAGGGACATTTGGATTTTTTTAAGAAGTGCTGTCTAGCTCTTGTGGTCTCTTCCTCTTCTTTTCACATAAACCTCCTTGTTTTTTCTCATCACAACTTTGTATCTTCTTAAAGCCGAATGTCAATCAAACAACATCAGAAGTAGGTCACACATCTACAGTGGACGTAATAACACAGAAGAAAACAAGTAGAGAGCTACTGGAGTTACTTTGTTCAAGGATGACTGTATTTCCTAAGAAGACTTAAGGCTAAAGTCCTAAACCTTATGATCAATTTGAATTGAATCACTTAAATTATTAAACGATTAAAACCACCTTGTGAAAGCATATAAAGAGGGTTTTTTTATATTTGGCAGTTTTTTGTTTTTAGAATTATAGGTATTTCAATTACAGTTTGTTTTTTTGTGATATTTAGGGTTTGCACATATATAGAAGTAATGAAAACAAGACTGAACTTACAAAGTAACAATTGAAGAACCACAAGTTGATGCAATCAGTTCAAAACAAACGTATGCAGATTGATTGAAAGTGTTCAGAACATTACTGATACCCATCTACCATCTAAAAGAATGGGGGTCAATTCAATAATCTTGAGTCTTTGTGATGAACATTTAGAAGATAAAATTGTGTATTATCTGTGTATCATTCTTTGGTTTTACAGTTTCAGAACCAAAGAGCAGGAGGGGTTCCTAAGTTTCAGCAGGGTTCTTTTTGTGTGAAGCTTGTATGTTCTTCCTTTTTTCTGAGTACTCTGGCTTCCTCCCACAGTCCAAAAACAGGTATGTCAGGTTAACTGGTGGTTCTAAACAACTCATAGGAGTGAGTGAGTATGCTTGTTTATCTATGCGTGATGGGCTGGCAACCTATCAGTCCAACTCCCCATTGGGAGAAAAGTCTTAAAGCCAAACAATAGCAAGAAAAAAACCTTCAACTTTAACAGAAAAAACCTTGAGCAAGACCTGACTTATATACCTGCAGGGTAGAGGAAGCAGGTCTACAGCAGCAGATCCAGGATGAAGCTGTGTTGAAGACCAGCTGCTCCAGTCTGGTCCTGCAGCTGCAGCTGTGACTACTGGTCCTGACACACTAAAGTTTACACCAACTAGATTTTTTACTGAACAGAAACGTTTGAAGTTTGGTTTTAAAGGTGGAGGTGGTGTCAGCGTCCTTCACCCAAACTGGAAGTTGGTTCCATACTGATGGTTCCTGATAGCAGAAGACCCATCTTCCAGATCTACATCTGGATCTTCTAGGAACTATGAATAAACCTGCACCCTGAGAATGGAGAACTTTGTTAGAAACATTAGGAACCATCAGGTCTTGCAAATATCGTCATCATATTTTGGACTTTAGTAGTAATAGAATAGTAAAATTATGAATTGGATTCAGAGTTTTTCGGGGAGCCGATGGAGGGACGTGGTCTCTTGTTGATTCCTGTCAGCATTCGCGCTGCTGCATTTTGGATCAGCTGGAGGAACTTCAGAGAATTACTTGGACATCCAGCCAACAACACGTTACAGTAATCTAGTCTAGAAGACATGAACGCATGGATTAGTTTTCCAGCATCACTCTGGGAGAGGATGCTCCTGATTTTTGTGATATCACAGAGGTTGAAAAACGTATTCTTCCTAACCTGATTAATATGCTGTTTAAATGACAAATCCTGATCAAAATAACTCAGAGGTTTAGCACAGTTTTACTGGAGGACATCACAACACCATCTAATCCCTTCTTAAGGTGTTTGGACCACAAACAACAACCTCTGTTTTATCAGAATTTAGGAGATAAAAACATTAGTGGACATCCAGTCCTTGTCTGATGGTTCTGTTTCATCTTCATAGACAAATACAGCTGCTTATCATCAGCATAACAATGAACATTAATGCCGTGGTTCTGGATAATACTTCCCAAGGGCTGCATGTATAAACTGAACAAGATTGGCCCTAGAACTGAACCCTGCGGGACACCATAGCAGAGCCTCGTCTGTACTGAAGAAACCTCATGAACATGAACAAACTGGAATCTATCAGATCTAATTTAAACCAATCTAGAGCTTTCCCTTTAATCCCAACAGCATACTCTAGTCTCTGCATTAAAGTGCTGTGATCTATGGTGTAAAAAACCGCGCTGAGGTCCAGCAGAACCAGTATGGACACTAACCCATTATCTGAGGCCATAAGAAGGTAATTCGAGACTGGAACCAGTGCTGTTTCTGTGCTATGATGCATCTGAACCCTGACTGAAAAACTTCAAATGGATCATTTCTATACAAATGGTCACACAGCTGCTGCAACGACCTTTTCCAGAATTTTAGAGATAAATGGAAGTTGGAAATCGGTCTATAATTAGCTAAAATGTCTGGGTCAAGAGAGGGTTTTTTAGGTAAAGGTTTGATAACTGCAACTTTAAAAACCTGTGGCACATAACCTAAGACCAGGGACAAGTTCATCTGGTCCAGTATTGTCGTACCAATGAGATAGAAAACATTTTTGAGTAGTGGAGTTGGGATGGGATGATGTGGATGATTTAGATCTATTGACGACTGAGGTCAGCTTAGGGAGGTCTACAGGAACCAAACAGTCTAGAGTCAGGTCAGGGAGGTCTACAGGAACCAAACAGTCTAGAGTCAGGTCAGAGACTAAGGGAGTCGCTGAAGTTGAAGAAATGCCCACAGCCACTGCCGGGTGGGTGTGGCCGATTTCCTCTCTAATTCTGACAATTTTACTGCTAAAGATGCTCATAAAGTCTTCACTACTGAGAGCTGCAGGGATGCACGGCTCAACAGAGTTGTGGCTCTTTGTCAGCCTGGCTACAGTGCTGAACCGAAAACGTGGGTTATTTTTATTATCCTCTATCAACACTGAATAATAGGCTGTTCTAGCTTTGCGAAGCACTTTTTTATATACTATTAGACTATCTTTCCATGCATAATAAATATCTACAGTCCTACAAGAGAACCACTTTCTTTCCATTTTACGCACTTTCTGTTTTAACATACGAATATGTGAGTTAAACCAGGGAGTTAAGCTCCTACGGTTAGATACCCTCTTTCTCAAAGGAGCAACTGCATCTAAAGCTGAGTGCAACATATCTGCAGTGCTACCAACAAGGAAATCATCATCTGCAGCAGAGGTTGTCAGAAATGTTGTTCTAATTTATGTCCATGTTCATTAATTTATATATATATATATATATATATATATATATATATATATATATATATATATATATATATATATATATATATATATATATATATATATATATATAAATATAAATGAGCAAGGTCCTGCTCAAGGTTTCTTCCCTCTTAAAGGGGAGTTTTTCCTTGCCACTGTTTGGCTAAAGGTTTTTCTTCCACTAGTCTCGGTGGGTCATGTTCTGGGTCTCTGGAAAGCGCCTAGAGACAACTTGTGTTGTAATAGACGCCATATAAATAAAATAAAATTAAATAAAATTAAATAAAATTAAATAAAATTAAATTGAATTGAATATATATATATATATATATATATATATATATATATATATATATATATATATATATATATATATATATATATAGTCTGTATGTATGTCACTGTTGGTGTCTATCAAAATGAATATAATGCTTCGGTACATCCAAATTATTTCAGCTTTCTCTTACATGATGTCATCAAGATGAGTCTAGGCTACAACTAATATATAAATAAAATCCTTATCCTCAGAATATCACATAAATATATATCTATCTATATATATATATAGATACACTATATTTCCAAAAGTACCTGCTCATCCATCCAAACAATGGGAATCAGGTGTTCCAATCACTTCCATGACCACAGGTATATTAAATCCAGCACCTCGGCCTGCAGACTGTTTTGACAACTATTTGTGAAAGAATGATTCGCTTTCAGGAGCTCAGTAAAGGTGGATCTGTGACAGGAGGCCACCTGTGCAACAAATCCAGTCGTGAAATTTCCTGACTCCTAAATATTCCACAGCCAACTGTCAGTTGTATTATATGCACGGATGCAGTGGTGTAAAACACGCCGCCACTGGACTCTGGAGCAGTGGAGACGCCTTCTCTGGAGTGACAAATGGAGCTCTCCATCTGGCAATCTGATGGACCAATCTGGGTTTGGCGGTTGCCAGGACAACGGTTCTTGTCTGACTGCATTGTGCCAAGTGTAAAGTTTGGTGGAGGGGGATTATGTTGTGGGGTTGTTCTTCAGGAGCTGGACTTGGCCCCTTAGTTCCAGTGAAAGGAACTCTGAATGCTTCAGCATACCAAGACTTTTGGACAATTCCAGCTCCCAACTTTGTGGGAACAGTTTGGAGCTGGTCCCTTCCTCTTCCAACATGTCCGTGCACCAGTGCACAAAGCAGGTCCATGAAGACCTGGATGACAGAGTCTGGTGTGGATGAACCTGACTGGCCTGCACAGAGTCCTGATCTCAACCCGACAGAACACCTTTGGGATGAATTAGAGCAGAGACTGAGAGCAAGACCTTCTGGTCCGACATCAGTGTGACCTCACAAATGTACTTCTGGAAGAACGGTAAAAAACATTTATGTACAATTTAAAAAATTCTTTTAAAAAAAAAAAAACTCTTTCACCCTTTCCTCTGTAGGCAGTGGCTCTCTTCAAGCTTGGGTCTGGGACCTGAGAGCTTGAGGGTTCTACGCAGTAATCCTAGAACTGCACTTTTGTGGACTGAGGTCTCTGATCCTGGGATGTGCTGGAGCCATTTTCCCATCTTGGAAAATAGCTCCATGTGATCCAGCTACTACTCGCATGACTGCTGTTTTCACCTTCCAGATCTTCTTCATCTCTTCCTTCAAGCTTTGGTACTTTTCCAGTTTCTTGTGTTCCATCTTCTTAAAAGTGCTGTTACTTGGGATTGGTATGGGAATCACCACTGCTTTCTTCTGGAGTTTGTTAACCACCACAATGTCTGGTTGGTCATCACCAGTTTATTGGTTCAGATCCAAAAGTCCCATGGGATCTTTGCTCTTTCATTCTCCACCACCTGTGGAGGTATCCTTGACTATTGGACTTCCAACACATGCTCAGAGCGCATTACTGAACATTAGCTACCTGGTTGTGTCATTCCATGTGTGCGTAACCTGCCAGCCTCTTGCATCCTGCTATTATGCGCTGGATTGGATTGTCTCTGGGGCATTTTTGCACAGTCTGCAGCTGGAGTCTCGTCTGCTGTGGTAGACCCTGGCCTCGATCTCTCTTGTGCTCAAGCCCTGTTCTTGTGCTGCTATAATTAATGCCCCCATGCTGTCCTTCAGACCAGCTTTTTCCAGCTACCGGTAGGATTTTTCAGTGTCAGCCACGTCTTTGGTCTGTCAGTGGTACATGTGGTGCATCTGCTTCTCTTTCCATAATTGGTCCTCATTCATATCTATTTCCTCATCCCTGTATTTCTAGTGCCTGGGACATTCACCATCCATGGGGGTGATCTTATTATTGTCTTTAAGCCACGTATGTTTTGTTCCAGTAGCCCAGTTCACATAGGTGCACCCTGGTCTTCCAACAACTGCCATAGACCTTGTTCATCCAGGAGACATCTGAGTGGGAGTTAATATTATGTGTCTCACTCATGGTTCTGTAGTCTAGGTATGTGACTGGAGCCTTGCCCTGACCCAGACACAAACACCAGTCAGAGGCAGGATTTGAGCAGGGGTCTCCTATGCTAAGTAGGAGTCACCTTCAGTGGCCATTGTGGGCAAAAGTGGTGTTTGTTGTACATTTTGTAATCTTTGCCTGGTGAATTTAAATCGCTGCATTGTTCATAATCATTTCATGACTTCAGAACAGAGTTGAAGTGCACTGTTGATTTTTAACATTGGATTTTTGAGCATAAAGAATGTTGTGAGACATAAAATTAGCTGCAGCACCAAAAAAGTCTGCAAGACGAGTTCATTCGTTTCGCTGTTCCCATCTTTAACTTCTTTTGATGCATTTGTGGTTCTCTTACAGCGGGATTCCTGGCAAGAAGTGTGGAACCATCATCTTCACAGCCGAGGAACTCAGTAACTGCCGGGTCAGTAAAAGATTCTTCTGAGAAAGTACACAATTACAATCATCTAGTAAGTAAACAGAGTCCAGGCTGGAGGTCAGGAAGTTAAGCTCGGTGGGCCACATTTACAACAGTCACATCCAGTTTTTCCATTTTAACTTGGCCAGATGAATTTAAATTACCCCACAGACTCATGAATAATTTGGTCATTTGCATCAAATGCAAGAAAAGTCAGTATTCAATTCAAATTGATTTTATTGATGTGAACTCTCCTTTCAGGACATAGCCACCATGCAGTTCTGTGCCAATAAGCTCGATAAAAAGGATTTCTTTGGCAAGTCTGACCCTTTCCTCGTTTTCTACCGAAGCAATGAAGATGGAACGTAAGTCAGAAAGATCGTCATGGTTACCATCAGTCCTGTGATGTAACATCCATTTGTGTGTCATTCAGCTGAAGCCAGGATTTGTCACAAATCTGCCACATTCAGACCAGAATGTGAAAATTTGCCAGTATCAACATCTAATCATGATCATCATGTTTAATCAGGGTCCAGAATTAAACTCTTATCTGAGATGTACAGTATCTCAGAGTGTACACACACACACACACACACACACACACACACACACACACACACATATATGTATATGTATGTATATATATATATATATATGTATATATATATATAATATATATATGTATATATAATATATATATATATATTATATATATATATATATATATATATATATGTATATATATATGTATCTATATATGTATATATGTATATCATCTGTCTATCTGTCCGATCTGTCTACTGTCTCTCTGTGTATCCTATACTCTCTGTCTCTCTATCTGTCTAATATCTATCTTATTCTCTCTCTCTGCCTCTCTCCTCTATCTATGTCTATCTCTCTCTCGTGTCTCTACTATCTCTCTGTCTTCTCTCTCTCTCTGTACTCTCTCTCTCTCTATCTCTCGCATCTGTGTCTCTCTCTCTCTCTCTCTCTCTGTCCTCTATGTCTCTGTCTATGTCTCCTGTCTGTCTCTCTGTCTCTGTCTATTCTCTCCCTGTCTTTCGCTCTGTCTCGTCTCTCGCTCTCCATGTCTTTCTGTATGTCTGTCTGTCTGCATCCCTCCATCCCTCCCTCCTCCACCTATCTTGTGAATACATAGCTATTGACAGATATTTTCTTGTTTTGCATAAACAAGATTCACTTCCCACACATTGTGTTTTAACTATTTATTTTTTTTGTATTGTTGATTTCCTGATTGTGGTTTCAGGTTTACCATCTGCCACAAGACTGAGGTGATCAAAAACAATCTGAATCCAGTTTGGCTGCCATTTACCATCCCTGTTCGAGCACTTTGCAACGGAGACTACGACAGGTGAGGCGAGCACATGGTGGGCGGCGCCTGGAAAATACACATACCTGTTGACCATTTTAAAATGAACAACTTTAGTTGTTAACAAGCAAATGATTTAAGTTTATCCAACTTAAGTTATATACAATTTGGTAACTTGTGTTAGATGAAGATAATTTGGTGCAAACAACTGCAGCACAGTGGCAGGTAAAAGTGTGTGAAACTTTTAGAAATAACTGCATTTCTGCAATAATTCGACAAAATATGACGTCACCTTCACCTACACCTTCAAGTCAAAATAATAAACACAGTGTTTTAAAGCTGATAAGAAACACCAATTATAATTTGTCATTACTTAACTGATGGATTTAATATGTGGTTGGACCGCATGAACACTAATGGGCCGTGCTATTACGACCAGCTCCGCCCCGGGCTCCGTTTCACCAAAGCCCCGAATGAAGACCTCTGTATGTCCCTCGGCCAGGACAGGCTCCAGTAGTATTGGGCTGTTTTTGTGGGATTCTTTCTAAACAACAGCTCAACTGAATTGCAGCCTGAAATAATCTCTTCTTCATTTCTCATTTCATTTGCAAATGTGCAAAGATGTACTTGCTCACCGAGTGACCTGATGCTGCATGTGATTATACTTTTTTTTAAAATAAAAGGCTTTATTTACATGGCACATTTCATGCACAGATTCACACCAAGTACTTTCAAGAGCAAACGTATACATTACAAAGACACCCTTGAGGAAACAAAAACTATGCAAAATATTAAAACACACAGAATGCAAAAGAACTGAATTAATGAATTAGTGAAAAAGAAATGAAGAGGGACAAGGATAAACCAAACCCATTACAATTATATGTGAGAGGTTCCAGACCCATTTCACGAGACACTTACTTGTGTGGAAAGTAGGTGGAAAGTAGAACTTGGAAAGTAGGTTTTCGAGGTTTATTCATTTTTCAGGGAGATAATGTATCTTGTCAAAGAGCATTCAGGGATGACTCATCAGCTCAGTGATATGGTCTTCACATGGCCCAGATTCAATCCTACTCAACTTCACCTAGTCTTTAACAGTTTTACCTGACTGATGAGGAATATTGGCCCCTTTTACACTGGAGGACTCGCCGTGTTTATTACCCCACATTAGTGTTATGCCGTCCTTTTCACATAAACGTTTTTCCTTGGCCCCCCTCAGTAACATACACTTAAGGATACACTTAAACACGGGTCTGGTCCGATGGAAGTAGGTTGACCTGGGTGGGATTTGTTGACAACAAGATGAGTAGGTGCACGAGCGCCTCAGCTTCAGAGCCCAGGACGCCGTAAAGTGGCATATTACAAGAACCGTAAAAGATGGTCCATCGCAGCAACTGGCTGCCAAACTGACAGGCAGCAGCTTTGGAAGAAGGAAGTTCCATGTGTCAACAACCACGACAGCAGGAGTGGCAGAGGAAGACCGACTGGCCATATGCTGGTTGGTGCTACACAATACTGCTGCTGTTTAGGGCAGGCGAGGCTGTTTGGGGGTGAGAATCAGTGGGACTGATCGCTTTTTTGTATGACATGAACTGAATTGATTGTGTTTTTTCTGCTATAGTGAAAACATTAAAGCTACAAACTATGGTGTATAAACTAAAATTCATGCTTTTGCCTGCACAGATACGTTATTTCCTATTTGCAGGTCAGAGTCACGAGCGTCAAGTACCCGAAAGTATGATCTGGTCTCAGTCATAGTCACAATAAAGGGCTTAGGCTGATGGTCCACCCAAATGAACGTTTCGTGTTTCTTTAGTGAAAGTGCTCATTAAACATTCACAGTTCTGGAGGGAAAAAGTAAGTGAACCATAACTGAACCCAAACGTACTTACAGGAATACGGGGAGCTTTATGGTGCTTTTGAAGAAGAAAGAAAAAGAAACATGAAGAGAACAGCTTGACAAATACAATCATTTACAAAAGTTATTATTATCATTGTTATTATTTGTGTATGTGTGTAAAATCATAAAAATGATGTGATCCTAGTTGGTTTTATACTGAGCAAATCCAGCCTCAGACAATCAATAATTGATAACCAGAGACAGTTTATGGAGAACATGTGATGCAGCAGGCGGCTTGACTGTGGTGGTCAGAATAATGCCAGCAGTCGGCTGTGCAGTTCGGTTCTGGCCAGTGCTGGTGTTATTGAGACTGACACGGAACCAACGCAGCAATAGTGCACACACACACACTCACACACACACTCACGGATACACGCACACACACACTCACGGATACACGCACACATATACACACACATACACATACACACACACACACTTATATTTATACGTTTACGGTGTTTATTATCATTGTCCTGTTGTATGACTTTCTGACTTTATTCCCGAAAGCGTTTAGCTGTCAGTCAGCCACTAATTTGACTTTTAAGAACCTTCAGCTCATCACCAGTCCACTGCTGTTCTTGGCAGTCGGCAGAAGGTGTTTGGTTTTCACCAAACATGGTGGTAGGTGTCAATTAACACCACATGAGTCCACTTGTTGATGTTTTCATACAAAAACTAGGATAAATGTATTAACTTTTACACATGTCTGACACTGTGAGCATCTACAACTACCTCATATTTAACATTTCCTCGTAGCTCAGAACCTCTTAGCTGCTCACGAAGTCCTGCATCACTCTCAAGTAAAGGAAAATAACACTTTAAACACTGGCACAAAAAGAAAAACAAGAGAAGAACGAAGTATTGTTCTTTCAAATCCTCTTTAATGTCTGCTTGTGCTGGTGTGCTACCATGTGACCTTGCTTTCGTAAGCAGCCTCTTTTTCTAACTGTTTTGTGCTGGTTTTAAAATAAAAAAAAGTTAACTTCTTGACTTAAATTTCTCCTTGTTGATCTCCTCGTCACCTTTATTCCCCTGTTCTCTGTTAATCTCACCTTTCTGCTCCCTCTGGTCTCCTGCTCTCACCTCCCTCCAGGACAGTCAAGGTGGACGTATATGACTGGGACAGAGACGGGAGGTAAGTCCTCTTGATCGGCACATCCTGCTTTCTTTTGTTCATTTCATTTTCAGCTCCACACGGAGTCTGTGAAATATCACACCAATTTTGTGTGGCCCAAGGCGTCTTATTAGAACAGATGGGCAGCTCCGCTCGTCTGGCAAACGCTTTTTAATGAATAAAACTTGCTGAGTGAACAAGAGGTCACAGCTGATATGATGTCTCTTTCTCACAGATTTTGGATTAGTGGAGCAGCCCTTCTCTTTCTTTCAAAATTCTTAAAATTTCATCAGTCTCAGATTTTCTAATTTCTGTCGTCATAATCATGAGACAGTTCGAGGTAAACGCTTGTCATAAAGAGTTTCATATATGTACCGACATTGTTATCTGATTATCAGATTGATTTTCTGCATCCATTATCATTGCATAAAATATGACCTTTATCTGAATAACAATAACAGAACAATAACAGAACACATGAAAACGCAAACTTATTTAATTAAAGGTACAGATGTCTGAGCTCCAGACCCAGTGGCTAAGCATTTGAGGGGTGGGTCTTACTGATTGTTCAGGTTTTTGGAAAAATTGCTTACCTCTGTCCAAGTAGCTGGTAGCCAAAGCCAAATTTGATTGACGTGGGCATGTTCCTGTTGGCTACCCAGGCAACAAGGCTGCACAGCGTATGAAGGAAAAGATGCTTTAGAACTGCTCGTCAGAAAAATGGGTCACATGACTTAATGGTTCGTCCTTTGTTTTTACAGTCTATGCTCAGTACACGAAGAAGAATTATTAGACTAAAATTCACGTTACCAAAGTGCTGGTGAGAAATTCATCCTGGCCACTGTAATTCTTAAAGGCCTGACTCACCTGGACTTGACTCCACTGGACTTGACTCAACCGGACCTGAATCAGCTGGACTTGATTCACCTGGACTTGATTCTCCTGGACTTGAGTCAACTGGACTTGACTCAGCTGGACTTGATTCACCTGTACTTGATTCAACCGGACTTGACTCAACCGGACCTGACTCAACTGGACTTGAATCAACTGGACTTGATTCACCTGTACTTGATTCACCTGGACTTGATTCACCTGGACTTGATTCACCTGTACTTGATTCACCTGGACTTGATTCACTTGGACTTGACTCAACTGGAATTGACTCAGCTGGACTTGATTCACCTGTCCATCCATCCATCCATCCATCCATCCATCCATCCATCTATCCATCCATCCATCCATCCATCCATCCATTCATCCATCCATCCATCCATCCATCCATCCATCCATCCATCCATCCATCCATCCATCCATCCATCCATCCATCCATCCATCCATCCATCCGGGGTCAGGGAACTCTGCTGGGGTTTGTTCCATCTCTCCATGGTGAAAGGAAGGGCTACACCCTGGACAGGTCTCCAGTCCATCACAGAACTGCACATATCACAACTGTTGAACTTTTATTTATCACAGGTGTCTCTTCTTTTTTCCAGTCATGATTTTATTGGCGAGTTTACCACCAGCTACAGAGAACTGTCCAGAGGACAAAGCCAGTTCAATGTCTATGAGGTAAAAGGCAATGACGGAAGGAGAATTTGTTACACGATTTGGATTAGAAAATGAAAAAATTCTAATTTTTAAGTTGTGGTTTCATACATAAAGTGGATATCCCAGATTTAGCAGTGTTTTGAGGATTTGGAACATCAACGTTTGACAGTCTTTAGCCACTTTCACACAGCTGGTGGTTCCTTCTTCCTCCTGCCGCCATCCTTCAGCTGTGCAGCCACATTGAGCTCCGGCAGGGGCAGTGTTACCTCTCCAGCAAGTGCTTTCACAAAGCATTATGGAGTTCTGCAAGCTTTTCCTGGTCTATTCTATTGACGATGAATAAATCACAACACTGAAATAACACTGATAAAATAACCTTTCTGTGAGTCCAGTGGACTGTTCCCAGTTTTGCCACAGCTGGAAGAAGGAGCTTCTGTGAAAGAGACGCTGGCTGGCGGAAACTCCACCAGTGGCCAGGAGATGCCAGCGGTGGAAACTCGTCCTCCGGTGATGATGAGAGCTAGAGCCCCAAACTGAGTGAAACATTTTCAAACATGGCTTCAGCAGCCGGTCTCTGTCTCTCCGTCCACTAGGATGGTACACCGTCCAGCACGACCTTTCACGCTGCACTCGGCCCCGCCCCCACCCCCCACTGACAGCCCTGTTACTCCCCACCAGGGCAGCTCAGCCTCATCCACAGTGCAGCAGCAGAGACTGCCGATGTGGAGCCAAGCAGCTGTGTGAATGAGGCTTCAGATATGAGCTCTTCAGTATTGTATTTCTATCGTTAATTCCAGCTTTCTTTTATAACTATATGTTTTTTAAAACTTGCAGGAATAAAAGGAGTCCTGACACTCAAATACTGTAATTTACCTAGATATGTGAGATCACAAGCTCTTTTTTTGTTTCCTTTGTTGTGCTCAAGGTCTTGAACCCTAAGAAGAAAGGCAAGAAGAAGAAATATGTGAATTCAGGGACGGTAAGAGCTGTTAGTGTTTCATCAGCAGCTGATGTGCGTCGTTGTCAGCAGCAGCTTGTCAGAGCAGTGGATGGATGATGTTTGCCTGTGATCTTCTCTTTGTTCTTTCTGCTTTGTTTTACTGTGTCCTTCGTTTGGCTTTCTCTCTCCATCTTGAAGGTGACTCTTCTGTCTTTTAAAGTGGAGTCTGAATGCACGTTTGTGGACTTCATCAGAGGAGGGTAAGTGGTCAGTTCTCGATTTTTTATCACCTTGAAATCACACTAAACAAGAGGAGCCACAATACAGACATAGATAATCAAGAAGTAAACGATTAAAATAAAAGTCTGATGGTTCATCACATATACTTGTATTTATTATGGATTTTTTTTCTCTACTTCACTCTGCTTCATTTATGTTCTGTCTTGTAATCATTTCAGCTTCTGCAGTTGGGTTCCTTTACACGTTCTTCTTCCTGTCTGTACCTCACACCTGGGCTCTGTTACTAATTTCTATGCCTTCATCATATTATCCATCACCCAGTATTTTGTATAATATTTATTTTCTGTGCATTTCCAGGTCCTTGTATTTGTTTGGAGTTTTGCTTTTGCTTTCAGGACTGTTTCCTTGTGGGTTTTTTTTTCTTTTTCAGCAAGTTATTTTTATTTTTGCATCAATCTGCCTCCACTTGTACTCTCCTTATTTCCAACAACCCATTTCTGAATCAGCCAATCGACCTTAAAAGTGTGTTTTTGGACGGTTTAATGAAGCTGGAGTAGCCAGTAAAAGCCCATGAAATCCCTAGGAAACATGCTTCACTCCATTTATAATTCAAACTTTGACAAATATGGGGCACATATACAACAGTATACAACAATAACATTCGACCAGTTTGGCAGAAAGTTCTACAGCGTATCGGAGAAAAAAGCTTTTTTTATTTCGATTTTAATAAACAAACAGGGCTGAGGTGTGGCGGCGGTCTGTGTGGCTATAGTTGAAAAAGCGCCTTCCAAGATGGTGGTTTTGTAAGTGTGTGCCACATATTCTCCTGCAGAGCTGCTTTCCTTGACGGCTGTGTTGTCTGAGGCCTCAAAGATCAGTTCAAAACGTTCTTCCTCCTGATGTAACTGTCAGGTGGGATTGTAATGCAGGGTCCAGTTTCCTGCCCCTGACAAACAATGCACCAACCCTTCACATCAGATCTCAGTTCTGTACTCCTGGGAATAAGGATACGTTCAGACTGTCCTCGTATGACGTACTTGTACTATAATGATCATTGCATAGATGCTCTGGCTTGGTCAGTATAGAAAACCACAGAGATGTTGGTGAGTTTGTCACTGGAGGCGAACAGCTGAGTTCCCGTCTGCAGATAACAGATTCAACTCTTCTCTGTCTGCCACCAGGACACAACTTAATTTCACTGTGGCCATAGACTTCACAGCATCCAATGGTAAGACAATACGTCATTTATGAGCATAACAGAAATGTGTGGTTTATATAGAACAAAATAATGCCATAGATTCTGTTTTAATCAGTTTTAAATGGCTGAATATTGCAAAGTTTCACTGTCATATCACTTATCTTATTGCCTGTGTCACATTCTGCAAAACACTGAAAGAAGTAAACTTTTCAAAGTTCATCATCATATTTTGTTGGTCTTGATAAAAATTATAATTCCCTGCAACAAATGACCTCCTTTGGATTTTGCTTTTTCAACTTTGAGGAAAAGGACCCTCCATAAATCTGTCAGTGTTAACCGTGTGGTTTCATTTATACTGTTGATGATAATTTTGTTTAGGTAACCCATCCCAGCCCACCTCTCTGCACTACATGAGTCCCTACCAGATGAATACTTACGCCATGGCCCTGAAGGCTGTTGGGGAGATCATCCAGGACTATGACAGCGACAAACTCTTCCCTGCATATGGCTTTGGAGCTAAACTTCCCCCAGATGGCAAGATCTCACATGCCTTTCCTCTGGTAAGAGATACTGACAATGAGATGGGAAGAAGGGGGCCTTTCAGTAGGAGGTTTAAAAATAATAAAAGCCAACATTAAGCACTTCTTGTTTAATGTCATTGTGGAAAGGTCAGATGTTCATAAAGGTGACTGGAGTTACTTTGAAGCAACATTCATTAGAGAGCATGTGATTTAATGATGTAGAAGTTGGAGATTTCTCCAGTCTCTGTGTAGATGATTATAATATAGACTGGAGGGGGGGTGAAATAAATGCCTGAATGAGAATGAATACATTATGAATTTGGAGTCACTTAGAATGAATGCGATTCACACTGAATTAAAACAAATTCAAATGATCTTGATTATAACTGGACTGTAGTGTGCTGTATTTAATAAAGCTGCATTAAACCTGTTTGCTTTCGCTACACGAATACACTGGAGTGAATATTGAGCAGCTCTGACCCCCGTCAGGGATCGCTTCAGTGAGTCGGCCCTGACTTCACGACAGAGTTCAGGGTTTGAGAAGCCGGGCTGGGACTCTGGAGTTTGATACGCACTGAGAGGCAGCTCTGCACATCATCAAGGATTACCCAGGAATATTTATCCAAACTGAATTTTCTGTTTTGCAGAACTCTAATGCAGAAAATCCCAATTGTGTGGGGATTGAAGGTGTTCTGGAGGCTTACTTCCAGAGCCTGCGATCAGTCCAGCTTTACGGCCCAACCAACTTTGCTCCCGTCATCAACCAGGTGGCCCGGTGAGGGACACATGAACGCTGGATTACACATGCACACGTGCACACACAAATAACCAAACTCACATTTGTAGTAAGTTCCAAATGTTTAAAAAGTAACAGGACATGTTTCTACTGACTAATGTGCATCCCAGATGCCTCTGAGCCCTGAGACACTGTACCACGTCCACGTCTGGTCTGGCTCAAGTTTCTTCTCACACATTAGAAAAGGAGGAGCATGTTTGTCCTCCTGATAGGGTTAAACTTTAAGTTTAACCCTATCAGGAGGACAAACATGCTTCATATGCACCAATTCTAATCAAGGTTTTGCTTGAAATATCTGTTAGGAATTAAAACTATATAATTAAAATGAAGGGATTCAGACGCCTTGCTGACGTAGTTTCTGTTTTGTTTTTAGTCTCATTATAATTTTATCATTTCTTTCTCCTCCATTGTATACCGCTGTGATACTGGAATTTCCTCCTGGGGATCAATAAAGTGTATCTTTACTTTTATCTTTAATTCACCTTAAACAGATACTGTCTGCATTGTGTTGACGTTACAAGTGGCAGTTTTATGGATAAAAGTCGAGCTTCGTCTTCCGTTGACACGTTTGTAAGATGGGCAGCTGGAAGCTGATCATTTCTCCGCGTGAGAAATGCCATGTGTGGCGTGTGGGCGTGTTGAAATGCGTGTCTCTCACGCTCAATGTGTGAGACCTGAGAGCCTGAAAACATTCCTGTGCATTTTTCTCGGTTTATTTTCCTCGCTTTAGCTTTTACACGAGTAGTCATCACTGCTTTCTAACTCGCCTTTGCAGCTTCTGCAAAGGAAACCGTGCCGGATGCGACTGGTCAGGCGGCGGTCCATCATCAGACGATCCCTCCGGTTTCACAGGACCAACTCGAACTTTCTGCTTTCTTAGAGGTCATAGCAGGTCACCAGTACTCGCTCCGGGATATACGTAGGCACGCTCCCAGGTGGCCCACTTGAAATATAGTCAAGTCTAAATCTACTCTCGCGCATTGTGGACCTGGAGCAGGCCAAGCGTGTTTCCTAGACACACTGAAGGAGGACGTCTGTGCAGACGGCCTCTCACCCACGCATGTTTTATCTCCACTTCCCTCCTTCTAATTAGACAGTCCTGTCAGAACGTCAGCACTCTTTTCTGCTTCACCAGTACACGGCATATGTTTAAGTTGACGTTTCCTCAGCCGAGCCTCAGCCGAGCCTTTCCAACCCCCAAGACTTCCCGGTGTTTATCTAATTCAGCTCATAACGCTGGTGTCATGGCATTTTTAGATCTCAACTTGGTTTCATGGGCGTGCAGTTTCTCTTCTATTTTATTCAAGATTTTTACACTCAAACTACCATTTTCAGGGGATTATATTTCTTTATCCAGACATGAACAGAATCCTCCCAGTATTTCTCACATATCTTCATACAGAAAACCACCCAAAGGTGTCCCGGCCCTTTTAACGCCTGCCTGCCTGCCCCGTTTTCCCTCCTCGCCGGCCTCCCACGCCACAGTGAGCACTGACTGTGGAAAATAGTTGTCACTATTAGCCCAGGTTCGTTGCCAGGCAGCCTTGATTAAAGCCTGCCCAGTCCCCGACTGGGTCCGGCAGTTCTTCACGAACCGCTCTTCCACCGAGCCCGTCTCAGTGGGCGGCTGCCTTCCCAGCCTGAAACGTAGGTTTAGTCTACACTAATCAACGCACCGAGTCTACTGTCACTAGGTCGCGTCAGGAAGAAAATACGGACCCAAACACCTTCTGAAAGCCTCCAGCTGTTTAAAGCAGCAGCAACAAAGTGAAAATAGACCACACATCCACACAAACTCCTTAGACAGTTTCAAGCAGCATAAACACGACCACAAAAGTCTCAAAACAATTCATAGCGCTCTTTAACCAGCCATTAAATCTACTCAACCTTCTGTCCGTCAACTCAACCATGAAACACTTTCTTCTCTTTTTCAATAAATAAATGAAACAGTCTCACCCAGAAATCACCGGGGGTCTTCAGAACCTTGGCAGCGCACCTCCCCCGCCCTGTACGGACACCAGGTCCACGCCCCTGAAAGACTACACGGAGTAAGGTGGAGGTAGTTCCCCAACGATGTCCGCTCCGTGACGAGAAAGCATGCACAAAACCGAAGTCTCTTAACAGTGGCCAAACTGTGGAAAACCTAATAACACCCTTGTATAACATGTTTTAACCACTAGGTGACTATTATTTATTTCATGACCATTCTTGTCAGTATGGACATCAGATTTAATTTAAAACAGTTGCATGCAAGTGGGTCAAACATACATCAGGTGTCTTGATGCAGGAAGCACAAAGATTTTCAGGCTGCAGTAATTTGAATCTCACACAATGATGATGACTAAACAATAACAAGTCACACCATGTGTGGACCAGACCAAATATGACTGCACAAACTGTACCATCAGAAGGCCACAGAATATTTAAAAAAAACTAGATATGAGTCTGATCATCGGGGGTCTTCATAAGAGGTCAAGTCAAAACCAACAGATGCATCTGACCACTGGTCAGTCACAGATTTAATATTTTCCATCACAACAATAATCCAGAAAGAATGAAGCCAAATCAAAGTTATGCATACAGATTTTACTGTACTTTATCCAAGCAGAGAAGCAGAGAAGATGAACTATAGTTGCAGGATGTTTAAGCTGGGCTCCGAGCTGGCTCCAAAAGCAAGCTGGCTCCGAGATGGCTCCGAGCTGGCTCCAAAAGCAGGCTGGGCTCCGAGCTGGCTCCGAGCTGGCTCCGAGCTGGCTCCAAAAGTGAGCTGGGCTTCGAGATGGCTCCGAGCTGGCTCCAAAAACAGGCTGGGCTCCGACATGGCTCAGAGCTGGCTCCGAGCTGGCCCAGAGCTGGCTCCAAAATCAGGCTGGGCTCCGAGCTGGCTCCAAAAGCAAGCTGGCTCCGAGCTGGCTCCAGAAGCAAGCTGGCTCCGAGATGGCTCCGAGCTGGCTCCAAAAGCAGGCTGGGCTCCGAGCTGGCTCCAAAAGTGAGCTGGGCTTCGAGATGGCTCCAAAAACAGGCTGGGCTCCGAGCTGGCTCCGAGCTGGCTCCAAAAGTGAGCTGGGCTTGGACTTGGACTTCACGCTCCCGTGAAGTCCAAGTTTCTTGTCTTTGTTGAGCCTGAGTTAGTTCTTTTAGCTCGGTTCTGAAACAGGCCCATGAACAAACAGCAACCAGCCAACATGGTCCATGCCCCTCAGACATGTGTGTGGTTTTGTTTTCATGAATCCACATACGGCCACTATTTTGTCAGAATTGGTACGTATTTATTTATGTTTTTTTTTGTATTACATCTTCTACTGGTCAGCTGTAACATCACGTGCCACCTTAAAGTATAAGCATTGGCTGGATGAATTGGCCCAAAACTTAAATAATTAGTAAATAAGCATGTAAAGGTGTACCCTGTTCGTCAACCCTCTACTCAGGCTGTTTCCGTGTTTCTGCTGTAGCTCTAGATCCTTCTGAGCTGCCGATGTTCTCGTCTCTGTGAAGGTTTCTCAGGATGGATAGTTTCTGCTGAGGGGACTCGCTGCGATTAAAATCCAGGGCTGGGCTGATCAGGCCGCAGAAATGACCCAGTGTCACTCCACGGTTTTCTTTTCGCAGAATAACTCAGTAATATGTTTGTGCACATCCACACCCACATCCAAATGATTTAGAAAACAGCACATTAATCTCTTAAAGGAGCCAGTTTTTGTCCTTTTATTTTCTCAGTTCTCTCTCTTAATGGACAATGATTCTCTCCTATTAATACAATACTCTGAATAAGAAACTGAACTTTATCCAAACAGATTTGCATTCAAAGTAAACAATAATATGCTGATCATAGTCATAATTGAGGTCAACTATAAACATGTAAAACACCTTAATCACAACGTAAAATCCTTTTGGAGTTTTCATGACATTTTGACAACAGCAAATACAAACATGGCTGTTTTAGTATGTGAAGTCCGGCACCTCACACGCCTCTCGGATAATAAAATGCAGCATTAAGCATGTAAAGTTTGGTGTAAATAAAGATGGAGAAGATAATTATTCTTCACTGACGTGCGTCTGTGAACGCATGGTGGCCGGGAACTCAACGGCTCACTGAAGGACACGTTTTTAAAACTAGAAAAAAGTGTTGATGCTGAGTTGTGTCTGAATTTATGAGTTTGTAGTCATATTTGTTCCAGTGTAAATGCTTCAAACCACAGAAACTATAACCTTTTCATAACTCTCCATTAAGTCTTTCGTTTGATCAAATATACGCAGTGCTCTTTGTGTCTTTTACTTTGTCATTTTACACAAGAATTTTACTCTAGTATTCTCCGGATTCAGTGAGGAACAGGCTTGAAAGGGGATTGTTGTGGCTTCATTTACTTTGGCTGGCCTCTCGGGACTGTGACTGCGGACTGGGACTATGGAGAAAAGCCAGTTTGGTCTACTGGGGTTACAGATTTATACCAGAAAGGACCAGCAAACTGCAGCTGCATTTTTCTGTGAATCATGTTTGTGCTCTAGTGCTTGTGTGAATATTTGTGTGTTTTATTGTGGTAGGTGTGCTGAGGAAGTGACGGATGGCTCTCAGTACTTTGTTCTGCTGATGATCACAGACGGCGTCATCTCCGACATGGCTCAAACCAAAGAGGCAGTCGTTAACGTGAGTACATCTGTTTCTCCATGCAGATATATAACTCTACGCAGCGACATCATGAAGATGGTCTCTATTTTCCTGTCCGAGCATGTAAGCAACCAAGTATTTGGATGCCGTTTTGAAAAAGACAAACTTTTTTCCCTCCATTTCTGACAGTGAAGTTGTGAAAATCAAGTCAGACGTTTACGTTTAAGTTGGTCTTAAACAACTTGGAGAATTCCACAACATAATGTTTTTGATTTCAAAGCTTCATCTGAGTTCATTTGAGATGCGCTGCTGGATGTGAAGTATTTTATTACGACGAAGAGGTGAAAACCTCATGAAAAGAGCTGAGAAACCCCTCCAGCAGAGCCCAAAGACATGGCCATCTGCCTGAACCGGCTCTAGGTAGACATGGCCATCTGCCTGAACCGGCTCTAGGTAGACATGGCCATCTGCCTGAACCGGATCTAGGTAGACATGGCCATCTGCCTGAACCAGATCTAGGTAGACATGGCCATCTGCCTGAACCGGATCTAGGTGTGAGATGAGAGGAAAGCGAAACCAGCAAACACAGATTGACCCAGGAACATCTGCACTTGAGGAGGCCAAACAAACAACGTGAATATGCAGAATAATGCTGAATGACAACGGGATTCGTGGAGGGGCTTCCCCCCAAATCACGCAGCACAACTCAAAACATGACCAGTCCGGTCCTCCTCTGCCGCTGATTGAACTTCAATGTCTTGACCTGAGTTTTGTTTCTGCCATTTTAGTAGCCAGCTGCCCGTTTACGGCTTGTGGACGTGCTCGTCTCGTTGTCAATAAATCCTATCCAGGTCCTGCCACCCAGCATCATCACCAGCAGCAAAACAAATAATCATGGTTGCACTGAAACTGTAGTTAGGAGGCTTCACTGCGTCTTTCCACGTCTTCGCAGCCAGTAACTCTGCTTCAGTCACATGACCCACCACCTGTCTCGTAAGGATTCTGCCAGTATTTATATATGTGTCAACTGGAAGTTTGGGAAAGATAAACTACTCTGGGCTCCACGCATGTTGGAGCCGTGTCACTTGTAGAGTAAAATAACGGCAGCTTGGCTCATGCCACCTTTCTGCTTCCTCCACAGGCAGCCTCGTTGCCCATGTCCATCATCATAGTAGGAGTGGGCCCTGCCGAGTTCGACGGTAAGCTGTTTGTGTAAGTTGTCATTAATCAGGTTTAAAATGACTAAATCATTGAGAAATGTTGACATTTTGGAAAACCTTGTCCAACCACGCCAGCTGGTAACAGCTTGCAGCACCAGCCTGATATATCAGCTGATCACTGGACGGACTCACAGCCGTGCGTGAAGGGGCTCAGCCATCATCCTCTGTCCTTCCATCTGAAATGATCAGAGCGCTCCTGACCGACTCAATTCCTCATCATGCCAAATCCACTTCCTCAAAAGCAGGATGGAAATGTGTGTTTGCATCAAATAAGGAATTAAAACCAAGGACAAGTTGCATTTGACATCATTTGAACTGCTTATCCCTCTGGTAGATCCACTTCAAAGTGGCACAGCACAGCTGAAGGAAATCTCTCACATCATATGATCATGAGCCTCCATGTGAGAGGATGGAGAGAGCGTTTAATCACTTTCTATCATTTAGATACCACCTGCTCGGTTTTTGACTTCTCCATATTTCATGTTTGTATTTAGGGGATGTGATGTCATGATTGACAGGTGCTGGGATTCACGTACAGAAGAGGTGTGACCACAGACAGACGCTGTGTGCTTCTGATGAGCCTCAGTGGGGAAGTCCAGATCATTTTGGAGATTCTTTCCAGATTTTCCTGAGGTGTCACCATTATCAAATAACAAATATTAAACATCAAAATGTATGAATGTGTTAAAACAAACCTTGATTATACTGTCGGCTTCAAAAACGAGTGAGCTGGGTGGTGTGTGTCCCAGAGGATTGTCAGCGCTCTGCTTTTTCTTGCAGTCTTGTGTGTAGATGGTGTCCGTAGTCAGAAGATCAGCCCTCTCTCTGCAGAGGATTCCTCTCAGTCTGGGGGATGTTTACCCACCAAACACAGACGTTAGTAGTGAAGATGTTCTCCATGAGCCCCTGAAGGCTTATGTAAGGAGGAAAGCCAGATGAAGCCAGACGTGCCTCCTGATGTCTATAATTAAACATCCTTGTCTGGTCTAAATTTAGGATGAGCCTGTTCTTCTCACCAGGAACCTAGACCCCCCCCCCCCCCCCCTTGTGGCTGCTGTTTGAATTCTTGTAAGTGTTTTTCACATATGAACTTGTGTTGTTTGCTGTTTGCTGCTGCTGTCGTGGCCAGGACACTCTTGAACAGGAGATCTTTGATCTCAGCGAGGTTCTCCTGGTTAAATAAAGGTTAAATAAATAAAAGAGGCGCAGGATGGTTGTACTGTTGATGTAATTGATGATGACTGTAAAGTCCCGGGCTGAGACGCAGTCACGGTGTGCGCCGTTACCAGACGGCGGTGATCCTGAGCTCACAGGCTGGAGGTGGTGGAGATGCAGGAAGGTTTTCTTTCTTCTTGTCAGACAGCACATTCAGAGCATCAGTGTCCGAACATCTGTCCTGTCCTGATACGGCTGTAGTTAAATTATGAATCAGGTCTGACCATAGATGTGATCATGTTCCCTTTGGTGGTGCCCATAATGGGACATGAATGTTATTAAAATGCAAATCGAAAGATAGATAATGAGGCGCGTTCGTGGAAGTAAGCGATGCTAATCTGATTACAAAAGGGTAAACCAGTATTCATCTGGTTATGATGATGTGAAGATAAACCATCAGTGTCGAGCCTGGCACATCATTCCTAGGCAATTTCATAGGGTTGTTTCACCAAAATATTCAGAGCAAAAACGCAGAAATCCAAGAGTAGAAGAAGAGAGGACGTCTGCATGCAAGGAGAGGTGCTCAAAAAGCAAAGCAGTGAGAATATAAACGTTTTAGGGAGAGCAGCACAATGACTGAGCATGAAAGAGGAAGGCAAGTCTGCTCGCCATTCAAAAAGATTCATTATAAACAAAAATACAACCAAAATGTAATCCTGGAGAATTTGGTTGTTGAGGTGTGAAGAATATTTAATGGATCACAGCAACAAGTAACACGCTTGCCACTAATATGACTAGAGGAATTAGAAAAATAGTTAATCGTTTCAGTTAGGAGGACACAAGTGTATAGACACCCCCTTACAAAGACATCTGGAGGCAGCACTCTTCAAATAGCTGTTTTTGTTCGGGTAAATGGTCAATGGGCTGTATTCATACAGTTCCTTGTTTCTCTTGTTGACCTTGTTGATTGAAGTGCTTTTACACTGTGAACTACTTTCACCCTCTCACACGTGGTCTTATGGCTCTTTAGTCTGTAGAGATCTACATAAATGTATGCTTTTCACCGCACACACAACCACGTGCTGATGAAATGAGATGAGAAACGAAAGAGTTCAGTGTCTCGCCCAAGAACACATGACCTCTGAGGCCAAAAACTGAAGCAACCGTGTTCCCTCCTGAGCTGCTATAAAAACATAAATAAATAAATAAATAAAAAAAAAACAACAATTAATGTTTGAACTTCACTCTAAATATGGAATATAGTTTAAGCTTTAAAAGAATTAGCACTTTCAGAGCTTAATCAGTAACAATAACGGGTTGGCTGTGTAAAATTTGGAGCGAGTCCAAACAAACTGGGAAGGTCATGAAATGGAAACCCTGCAGCTACACCTCCATTTACATGTTCTCTTTGCCATTGCAGCAATGGAGGAGCTGGATGGGGACGAGGTCCGAGTGTCTTCACGGGGACGCTTTGCTGAGAGAGACATTGTCCAGGTGCAGTGTTTCACACAAACTTTCTGAAGTTTCCCTGTCCTACCACGTACAGCTCTAATGGACCAGTTCTCCTGCACAACTCACACTCATTGTCATTGTGGTAGTGACACTTGGTGAGATTTGATCAGAACACAAAAAACCCAAAATAATATCAATCAGCGTCATGGGTTTCATAGGTTAGCACAAGTTAAGCCAGCCAAGTAGGACTAAATACGGTGAATAAGAAGAAATAAGAAGAAATAAGGCAAATTAAGGCGAAATAATGTGAAATAAGTTGAAATAAGGTGACATAAGGTGAAATAATGTGAAATACGGTGAAATAAGCTGAAATAATGTGAAATAAGGTGAAATAAGGAGAAATGAGGTGAAACAAGGAGAAATAAGGTAAGATAAGGTGAAATAAGGAGAAATAAGGAGAAATAAAGAGAAATAATGTGAAATAAGGAGAAATAAAGAGAAATAAGGTGAAATGAGAAATAAAAAGAAATATGATGAAATAAGGTGAAATAAGGTAAAATAAGGTGAAATATGGTGAAAAAAGAAGAAATAAGGTGAAATAAGGATAAATAAGGTGAAATAAGGATAAATAAGGTGAAATAAGGAGAAACAAGGTGAAATAAGGAGAAAAAAAGTAAAATAAGGAGAATAAGAAAAAGGTGAAATAATGTAACAATCAAGGAGAATAAAGTAAACAAGGAGAATAGGTTAGATAAGGTGAAAATAAGGAGAAATAAAGAGAAATAACGTGACATAAGGAGAAATAAAGAGAAATAAGGGGAAATGAGAAAAAAAGAAATATGATGAAATAAGGTGAAATAAGGTAATAAGGTGGAAATATGGTGAAAAAAGGAGAAAATAAGGTGAAATAAGGATAATAAGTGAATAGGAGGAACAAGGTGAAATAAGGAGAAATAAAGTAAAATAAGGAGAAATAAGGTGAAATAAAAAAGGAGAATAAGGTGAAATAATGTAAAAGGAGAAATAAAGTAAACAAGGTGAAATAAGGTAAATAAGAAATATGGTGAAAAAAAAGGAGAAATAAGGTGAAATAAGGATAAATAAGGTGAAATAAGGAGAAACAAGGTGAAATAAGGAGAAAAAAAGTAAAATAAGGAGAAATAAGGTGAAATAAGGAGAAATAAGGTGAAATAATGTAAAATAAGGAGAAATAAAGTAAAACAAGGAGAAATAAGGTTAGATAAGGTGAAATAAGGAGAAATAAAGAGAAATAACGTGAAATAAGGAGAAATAAAGAGAAATAAGGGGAAATGAGAAATAAAAAAAATATGATGAAATAAGGTGAAATAAGGTAAAATAAGGTGAAATATGGTGAAAAAAAAGAGAAATAAGGTGAAATAAGGATAAATAAGGTGAAATAAGGAGAAACAAGGTGAAATAAAGTAAAATAAGGAGAAATAAGGTGAAATAAGGAGAAATAAGGTGAAATAATGTAAAATAAGGAGAAATAAAGTAAAATAAGGAGAAATAGGGTAAAATAAGGAGAAATAGGGTAAAATAAGGAGAAATAAGGTGAAATAAGGAGAAATAAGGTTAAATAAGGTTTCAGATTTTTTTTTCACTTGAAAAAGTAATTTAGGTCCCATAGCACTTAACTAAACTTTTGGATTTTGAAAATGTGATTTTCGCAGAACTCCTGCTGTGTTGAAGCCCCAGTAAACGTGGCTCTGAACGTTGCCTCCGGCAGCTAAACAACCTAAGCCGCCGTTTCTGTTTTTGTTCAGTTTGTTCCCTTCAGAGACTACATTGACCGTTCAGGGAACCAGGTCCTGAGCATGGCCCGGCTGGCAAAGGATGTTCTGGCAGAGATTCCGGATCAGCTGTTGTCTTTCATGAAAAGCCGGGGGATCGAACCGCGGCCGCCGCTGCTGGCCACCTCCGAGCTCCCATCTGTGTCCGCTACCACCGTCACCTCCACTCCGGATGTCAAACAACGCAAGGCTCAATGAGGGCAGCGAGTGATGCAACACAGCAGTCTACCTGAGCAAAGAGAGGTGTGGGTTGGGGTCTCTGACTATGAGAGTGTAGGTGCTGTGTAGTTTCAGAATGATTTGATGCAAACTAAATCAATAACCTGAGCCTAAAATGAACTGATGTTCCTTTTCCTCTGAAAGACCTGAACTGTAAGGGTAGAAAACACATTTTTCTACCTTTACCCTTTTTTCTACTGTAAACAAAGGCTTTAAATGCCAAGACCTTTTTCATCAGTCATCTAGTTCATCTCATGTTATAACGGTTTTTGGCAACATCCTCTGCAGATGTTGAGTCTGCATCTCCGTCAGCTCCACCTCAGCTTCAGTGCCACTGCTCCTGCTGATAATGATCTTGATGATCAGACTATTTTGCTGTCATGAGTAACAGATTTGGACGGCGCTAGGTAATTTGGTTTCTATCAGATGTAAATATAGACAGCACCGAGGCTGATGTCCTTTACTTGATTGTTTACTCTCAGGGCATTTTAAAGCCGTTACGGGCAAAGAAGCTGAAACTAGAGATGCGAGGTATATTCTGTCTGGGTTGTGGCATCTAAGACCCTTGGACAACAGTTCATTTTATTGTTTGAAAAAGGGATTGCTGTATATGTGAGTATAAGCAAGTTAGTATATGTTTATTAATATTATTAATTATAATTTTGATGACAAATAAAAACACTTGTGACAGTACACCTTCTGTCAGTACCAAAGTGTTCCCTATCAGGACATATTGTTATTTTTAAAAAATCATCAGGTTCTTTTCAGATCTGAAAATGAGGGAATATCTTGTTGGACGAAATAAACAGAACATGACATTAAAAATGACGCTGTTATTAAACAAAAACTCAACAACTTGCTTTGCAGCGTGTGAGAAAGTAAGTAAACCTTGTGTTGTAACAAATTTGACTGTAATAACATAAAAAGTCATTTTTCTGTATGAAGTTAATGCCCCTTTAATAATTGTGGAGGAATTTTAGTGTATTTTTTTTTCATTAAAATTTATAGACATCCATTTATGCTTTTAAAGGCCCCAGAATAGTGTTTCAGTCAGGATTTGGACCGGACCATTGCAGCATCTTGATTTTTTTTTTTTTTATCTCAACCACTCTGACGTATATTTGCTGGTATACTTCGGAATACTGTCCTGTTGCTTGACTCAGCTTGACCCAAGCATTTGTTGGACAGTTGACCATACATCTGCTTCTGAAATACTCTGGTGTACAGAGAAGTTCATGGTCCACTAAATGGCTGAAAGATGCCCACATCCTGGGGGAAGAAAACAACTCCAAATCGTTGTCCCCCCACCACTGTGCTTGGCAACCGCTACAAACGCTATTTGTGCTGGTATACTTTGTTTGTTTTTCTCCATATGTGGCAGTGTCCATTATACCTAAAGATCTCCACTTTGGCTTTGCCTGTCCAAACGTTGTGCATTTCTCCAGAAATCTTGAGGTTGGTTCAAATCCAAGATTGCAAACCCTAAGCCATGGTGACATTTCCTTAAGAGTGAAGAAGCTTTCACTTGGCAACCCTTGCAAACATTCTTCAGTCTTTTTCTGATTGTACCATCATTAACTCCAACACTTAACAGCTTCAGTGAAATCTGTAGTCTGAAATGAAGCACTGGCGTTCGATGAAGATCTTTTTTGTCTTGACCGTGGGTGAACTTGAGGGACATCAACTGGTTGTTGGAAGATTGGTAACTCCTTTCAATATTTTCCACTTGTAAATAATCTTTTTTCACTGTAATGATTTATAAAAAAAAAACTGAAACAACTGTTTTTAGCTAAAGATGTTTTTACATACTGATAACTAATTAATCCAGTGCATTTGATTAGCAGCACCTGGCTGCTACTTTCCTGCAAAAGTAGTAATGGTGAACGTAGTCCTGCACACACTGCTTCTGCATCCAGCTTTCATTGATCTTTAAACTAATAATACAATATGTAATAATATCTGTAGTATGTTGTGTTGTTCCTCTGTAGTTGTATTTACCTCATTGTAAACCAGGAAAAATCTTCTTTTTTTTTAAAGCTTTATTTTTCATATGACTATATGGTTTAAAAGTAAGGGACAGTGAACATTCTGTATTTGGCATTTGGAGGTCACCACTCAAAAAGCGACTCTCAATTAATTCTCCATGGACACGAGGCGGCACACTTCTAAGACTTTTAAGAGTATCAAAGAGCAACGTGCAGGTCTGCAAAATCAGCGCAGCTCTACCAATTTAATGATATGGAGATAAAGACGGCTTTAGGTCTGGAGGCAGTGCTGATCATTACTGTGTGTGTTCTTTAGCCCCGTTTCTACTTTAAAGTGTGGCTCTTTGGGCTAAGGCTGTCATCAGAAATGAATCATGCATGAAGTGGGGGCCACTGGTTCTCAAGTTGTCTGGAGCATGTTCTATTTTAAAACGAATAGCGCTGGTCAGCACACATTTTACATCCCAGGATACTTCATATGTAGCACAGAATGAGCAAGAAAGTCGAGGTCACATTTACTTCTTCTTCAATTTTCCAAAAAGGAAGACACCAATAGAAACAGTGAAAGGAACAGATTGTTGTTTGTTTGCTGTTTACATGAATTATGCAAGAAAAGTGCTTCTGCTTGAATGGTAACCATGCAGCTGTTTTTACAGAGGTCCTGAAAAGCTCAAAGTGCTCTTTGTTTCACATGTTTAGTGCATCCATGATGAAAAAATGTAAAAGTTACAACAGTAATGCCGAAATAAACCCTTATTTGTTTGTGTACTAGAAAGTGCTCAAACTGGACAACAGAATATTTGTGCAACAATAGTGAACTTGAGCCCAGAAACAAAGTTATGATGGAAAGCAGGGCAGCTTTTCATGTGCACACTACTACAACTACTATAAAACACTACAACTACTATAAAACACTACTACAACTACTATAAAACACTACTACAACTACTATAAAACACTACTACAACTACTATAAAACACTACTACAACTACTATAAAACACTAAAACTACTATAAAACACTACTACAACTACTATAAAACACTAAAACTACTATAAAACACTACTACAACTACTATAAAATTGACACAGTCAGATTGACACAATCAGATTGACACCCTCAGATCGACACATTCTTATTGACAGTCTGATTGACACAGTACATTGACACAGTCAGATTGACACATTCTGATTGACAGTCAGATTGACACATTCTGATTGACAGTCAGATCGACACAGTAAATTGACACAGTAGATTGATACAGTCAGATTGACACAGTAGATTGATGCAGTCAGATTAACACAGTCAGATCGATACAGTCAATTTCACACGGTCCAATTGACACAGTCTGATTGACACAGTCAGATTGATACATTCTGATTGACAGTCAGATCGACACAGTAAATTGACACAGTAGATTGATACAGTCAGATTGACACAGTAGATTGATGCAGTCAGATTAACACAGTCAGATCGATACAGTCAATTTCACACGGTCCAATTGACACAGTCTGATTGACACAGTCAGATTGACACCCTCAGATTGACACATTTTTATTGATAGTCAGATTGACACAGTAGATTGACACGGTCCGATTGACACACTCTGATTGACACAGTAGATTGACACGGTCCGATTGACACACTCTGATTGACACAGTAGATTGATACAGTAGATGGACACAATCACATTAATACAGTAGATTGGCACAGTCGATTGATACAGTCAGATTGACAAAGTAGATTGACACAGACAGATTGTCAAAGTAGTTTGACACCCTCAGATTGACACATTCTTATTGACAGTCTGATTGACACAGTAGATTGACACAGTCAGATTGATACAGTCAATTTGACACAGTAGATTGACACAGTAAATTGATAGTCAGATTGACACAGTAGATTGTCACAATCAGATTGACACAGTCAGATTGTCACAATCAGATTGACACAGTAGACTGACACAGTCAGATTGACACAATCGGATTGACATTCAGATTGACACAGTCAGATTGACACAGTCAGATCGACACAGTCAGATCGACACAGTCAGATCGACACAGTAGATTGACACAGTAGATTGATACAGTCAGATTGACACAGTCCAATTGACACAGTAGATTGACACAGTAAGATTGATACAATCAGAGTGACACAATCAGATTGACACCCTCAGATTGACACATTCTTATTGACAGTCAGATTGATACATTAGATTGTCACAATCAGATTGACACAGTCAGATTGTCACAATCAGATTAACACAATCGGATTGACATTCAGATTGACACAGTCAATTTGACACAGTCAGATTGACACAATCGGATTGACATTCAGATTGACACAGTAGGTTGACACAGTCAATTTGACGAAGTAATTTGACACAGTAGATCGATACAGTCAGATTGACACAGTAGATTGTCACAATCAGATTGACACAGTCAGATTGTCACAATCAGATTGACACAGTAGACTGACACAGTCAGATTGACACAATCGGATTGACATTCAGATTGCCACAGTCAGATTGACATTCAGATTGCCACAGTCAGATTGGCACAGTCAGATCGACACAGTCAGATCGACACAGTAGATTGACACAGTCAGAATGACACAGTAGATTGATACAGTCAGATTGACACAGTCCAATTAACACAGTAGATTGATACAGTCAGATCGACACCGTAGATTGACACAGTCAAAATGACACAGTAGATTGATACAGTCAGATTGACACAGTCCAATTAACACAGTAGATTGATACAATCAGATTGAAACAATCAGAGTGACACAATCAGATTGACACCCTCAGATTGACACATTTTTATTGATAGTCAGATTGACACAGTAGATTGACACGGTCCGATTGACACACTCTGATTGACACAGTAGATTGATACAGTAGATGGACACAGTAGATTGATACAGTCAATTTGACACAGTAGATTGACACAATCAGATTGATACAGTAGATTGACAAAGTAGATTGACACAGACAGATTGACACAGTAGTTTGACACCATCAGATTGACACAATCAGATTGACATTCAGATTGACACAGTAGATTGATACAGTCAGATTGACAATGTAGATGGATACAGTAGGTTAATACAGTCAGATCGACAGTCAGATTGACACAATAGATTGATACAGTAGATTGACACAGTCCGATTGACACGGTCCAATTGACACAGTCTGATTGACACAGGCAGATTGACACAGTCAGATTGATACAGTCAAATTGACACAGTAGATTGACACAGTCAGATCGACACAGGCAGATTGATACAGTAGACTGACACAGTGAGATTGACACAGTGAGATTGACACAGTAGATTTATACAATCAGATTGACACAGTAGATTGACACAGTAGATTGATACAGTCAGATTGACACAGTAGATTGACACTGTCATATCAACACAGGCAGATTGATACACTCAGATTGATACAGTTGATTGACAAAGTCAGATTGACACAGTAGATTGACACAGTAGATTGATACGGTCAGTTTTACACAGTCAGATTGACACAGTGAAATTGACACAGTAGATTGACACAGTAGATTGACACAGTAGATTGATACAATCAGATTGATACAGTAGATTGACACAATCAGATTGATACAGTAGATTGACACAGTAGATTGACATTCAGATTGACACAGTCAGATTGACACAATCGGATTGATATTCAGATTGACACAGTAGGTTGACACAGTCAGACTGACACAGTCAGATCAACACAGTCAGATCGACACAGTAGATTGACACATACAGAATGACACAGTAGATTGATACAGTCAGATTTACACAGTCAGATTGACACAGTAGATTGACACAATCAGATTGACATTCAGATTGACACAGTACAATGATACAGTCAGATTGACAATGTAGATTGATACAGTAGAATTATACAGTCAGATTAATACAGTCAGATCGACAGTCAGATTGACACAATAGATTGATACAGTAGATTGACACAGTCAATTTGACACAGTAGATTGACACAATCAGATTGACAATGTAGATGGATACAGTAGATTTATACAGTCAGATTAATACAGTCAGATCGACAGTCAGATTGACACAATAGATTGATACAGTAGATTGACACAGTCAATTTGACACGGTAGATTGACACAATCAGATTGACATTCAGATTGACACAGTAGAATGATACAGTCAGATTGACAATGTAGATTGATACAGTAGAATTATACAGTCAGATTAATACAGTCAGATCGACAGTCAGATTGACACAATAGATTGATACAGTAGATTGACACAGTCAATTTGACACAGTAGATTGACACAATCAGATTGACAATGTAGATGGATACAGTAGATTTATACAGTCAGATGAATACAGTCAGATCGACAGTCAGATTGACACAATAGATTGATACAATAGATTGACACAGTCAATTTGACACAGTAGATTGACACAATCAGATTGACACAGTAGATTGATACAGTCAGATTGACAATGTAGATGGATACAGTAGATTTATACAGTCAGATTAATACAGTCAGATCAACAGTCAGATTGACACAATAGATTGATATAGTAGATGGACACAGTCCGATTGACACGGTCCAATTGACACAGTCTGATTGACACAGTCAGATTGATACATTCAGATTGACACAATCAGATTGTTACACTCAGGTTGACACATTCTGATTGACAATCAGATTGACACAATCAGATTGACACCCTCAGATTGACACATTTTTATTGATAGTCAGATTGACACAGTAGATTGACACGGTCCGATTGACACACTCTGATTGACACAGTAGATTGATACAGTAGATGGACACAGTCCGATTAACACGGTCCAATTGACACAGTCAGATTGATACATTCAGATTGACTAAATCAGATTGTTACACTCAGGTTGACACATTCTGATTGACAATAAGATTGACACAATCAGATTGACACCCTCAGATTGACACATTTTTATTGATAGTCAGATTGACACAATAGATTGACACGGTCCGAATGACACACTCTGATTGACACAGTAGATTGATACAGTAGATGGACACAGTAGATTGATACAGTCAATTTGACACAGTAGATTGACACAATCAGATTGATACAGTAGATTGACAATGTAGATTGACACAGACAGATTGACACAGTAGTTTGACACCATCAGATTGACACAATCAGATTTACATTCAAATTGACACAGTAGATTGACACAGTAGATTGACACGGTCCGATTGACACAGTAGATTGATACAGTAGATGGACACAGTCCGATTGACACGGTCCAATTGACACAGTCTGATTGACACAGTCAGATTGATACATTCAGATTGACACAATCAGATTGTTACACTCAGGTTGACACATTCTGATTGACAATCAGATTGACACAATCAGATTGACACCCTCAGATTGACACATTTTTATTGATAGTCAGATTGACACAGTAGATTGACCCGGTCCGATTGACACACTCTGATTGACACAGTAGATTGATACAGTAGATGGACACAGTAGATTGATACAGTCAATTTGACACAGTAGATTGACACAATCAGATTGATACAGTAGATTGACAAAGTAGATTGACACAGACAGATTGACACAGTAGTTTGACACCATCAGATTGACACAATCAGATTGACATTCAGATTGACACAGTAGAATGATACAGTCAGATTGACAATGTAGATTGATACAGTCAATTTGACACAGTAGATTGACACAATCAGATTGACATTCAGATTGACACAGTAGATTGATACAGTCAGATTGACAATGTAGATGGATACAGTAGATTTATACAGTCAGATTAATACAGTCAGATCGACAGTCAGATTGACACAATAGATTGATACAGTAGATTGACACAGTCCGATTGACACGGTCCAATTGACACAGTCTGATTGACACAGGCAGATTGACACAGTCAGATTGATACAGTCAAATTGACACAGTAGATTGACACAGTCAGATCGACACAGGCAGATTGATACAGTAGACTGACACAGTGAGATTGACACAGTAGATTGATACAATCAGATTGACACAGTAGATTGACACAGTAGATTGATACAGTCAGATTGACACAGTAGATTGACACACTCAGATTGATACAGTTGATTGACAAAGTCAGATTGACACAGTAGATTGACACAGTAGATTGATACGGTCAGTTTTACACAGTCAGATTGGCACAGTCAGATTGACACAGTGAGATTGACAGTAGATTGACACAGTAGATTGACACAGTAGATTGATACAATCAGATTTATACAGTAGATTGACACAGTAGATTGACACAATCAGATTGATACAGTAGATTGACACAGTAGATTGACATTCAGATTGACACAGTAGATTGACACAGTCTGATCGACACAGGCAGATTGACACAGTCAGATTGATACATTCAAATTGACACAGTAGATTGACACAGTCAGATCGACACAGGCAGATTGATACAGTAGACTGACACAGTGAGATTGACACAGTAGATTGATACAATCAGATTGACACAGTAGATTGACACAGTAGATTGATACAGTCAGATTGACACAGTAGATTGACACTGTCATATCGACACAGGGAGATTGACACACTCAGATTGATACAGTTGATTGACAAAGTCAGATTGACACAGTAGATTGACACAGTAGATTGATACGGTCAGTTTTACACAGTCAGATTGGCACAGTCAGATTGGCACAGTCAGATTGACACAGTAGATTGACACAGTAGATTGATACAATCAGACTGATACAGTAGATTGACACAGTAGATTGACACAATCAGATTGATACAGTAGATTGACACAGTAGATTGACATTCAGATTGACACAGTCAGATTGACACAATCGGATTGATATTCAGATTGACACAGTAGGTTGACACAATCAGATTGATACAGTAGATTGACACAGTAGATTGACATTCAGATTGACACAGTCAGATTGACACAATCGGATTGATATTCAGATTGACACAGTAGGTTGACACAGTCAGACTGACACAGTCAGATCAACACAGTCAGATCGACACAGTAGATTTACACAACCAGAATGACACAGTAGATTGATACAGTCAGATTGACACAGTCAGATTGACACAATAGATTGACACAATCAGATTGACATTCAGATTGACACAGTAGAATGATACAGTCAGATTGACAATGTAGATTGATACAGTAGAATTATACAGTCAGATTAATACAGTCAGATTGACAGTCAGATTGACACAATAGATTGATACAGTAGATTGACATTCAGATTGACACAGTAGATTGACACAATCAGATTGACATTCAGATTGACACAGTAGATTGATACAGTCAGATTGACAATGTAGATGGATACAGTAGATTTATACAGTCAGATTAATACAGTCAGATCGACAGTCAGATTGACACAATAGATTGATACAGTAGATTGACACAGTCCGATTGACAATCAGATTGACACAATCAGATTGACACCCTCAGATTGACACATTTTTATTGATAGTCAGATTGACACAGTAGATTGACACGGTCCGATTGACACACTCTGATTGACACAGTAGATTGATACAGTAGATGGACACACTCTGATTGACACAGTAGATTGATACAGTAGATGGACACAGTCCAATTGCCACGGTCCAATTGACACAGTCTGATTGACACAATCAGATTGACATTCAGATTGACACAGTAGATTGATACAGTCAGATTGACAATGTAGATGGATACAGTAGATTTATACAGTCAGATTAATACAGTCAGATCGACAGTCAGATTGACACAATAGATTGATACAGTAGATTGACACAGTCCGATTGACAATCAGATTGACACAATCAGATTGACACCCTCAGATTGACACATTTTTATTGATAGTCAGATTGACACAGTAGATTGACACGGTCCGATTGACACACTCTGATTGACACAGTAGATTGATACAGTAGATGGACACACTCTGATTGACACAGTAGATTGATACAGTAGATGGACACAGTCCAATTGCCACGGTCCAATTGACACAGTCTGATTGACACAATCAGATTGACATTCAGATTGACACAGTAGATTGATACAGTCAGATTGACAATGTAGATGGATACAGTAGATTTATACAGTCAGATTAATACAGTCAGATCGACAGTCAGATTGACACAATAGATTGATACAGTAGATTGACACAGTCCGATTGACAATCAGATTGACACAATCAGATTGACACCCTCAGATTGACACATTTTTATTGATAGTCAGATTGACACAGTAGATTGACACGGTCCGATTGACACACTCTGATTGACACAGTAGATTGATACAGTAGATGGACACACTCTGATTGACACAGTAGATTGATACAGTAGATGGACACAGTCCAATTGCCACGGTCCAATTGACACGGTCCGATTGACACACTCTGATTGACACAGTAGATTGATACAGTAGATTGACAAAGTAGATTGACACAGACAGATTGACACAGTAGTTTGACACCATCAGATTGACACAATCAGATTGAAATTCAGATTGACACAGTAGATTGACACAGTCTGATCGACACAGGCAGATTGACACAGTCAGATTGATACAGTCAAATTGACACAGTAGATTGACACAGTCAGATCGACACAGGCAGATTGATACAGTAGATTGACACAGTACATTGACACAGTAGATTGACACAATCAGATTTATACAGTAGATTGACACAATATTATTGATAGTCAGATTGACACAGTAGATTGACACGGTCCGATTGACACACTCTGATTGACACAGAAGATTGATTCAGTAGATGGACACAGTAGATTGATACAGTCAATTTGACACAGTAGATTGACACCATCAGATTGACACAATCAGATTGACATGCAGATTGACAAATTAGATTATCACAGTAGATTGATACAGTCAGATTGACACAATCAGATTGACACAGTCAGATTGACACCCTAAGATTGACACATTCTTATTGACAGTCTGATTGACACAGTAGATTGATACAGTCAGATTGAAACATTCTGATTGACACAGTAGATTGACACAGTCAGATTGATACAGTCAGATTGAAACATTCTGATTGACACAGTCAGATTGACACAGTAGATTGACACAGTAGATTGACACAGTAGATTGATACAGTCAGATTGATACAGTAGATTGACACAGTAGATTGACACAGTAGATTGACACAGTAGATTGATACAGTCAGATTGACACAGTAGATTGACACTGTCATATCGACACAGGCAGATTGACACACTCAGATTGATACAGTAGATTGACAAAGTCAGATTGACACAGTAGATTGACACAGTAGATTGATACGGTCAGTTTTACACAGTCAGATTGGCACAGTCAGATTGACACAGTAGATTGACACAGTACATTGACACAGTAGATTGACACAATCAGATTGATACAGTAGATTGACACAATATTATTGATAGTCAGATTGACACAGTAGATTGACACGGTCCGATTGACACACTCTGATTGACACAGAAGATTGATACAGTAGATGGACACAGTAGATTGATACAGTCAATTTGACACAGTAGATTGACACCATCAGATTGACACAATCAGATTGACATGCAGATTGACAAAGTAGATTATCACAGTAGATTGATACAGTCAGATTGACACAATCAGATTGACACAGTCAGATTGACACCCTAAGATAGACACATTCTTATTGACAGTCTGATTGACACAGTAGATTGATACAGTCAGATTGAAACATTCTGATTGACACAGTCAGATTGACACAGTAGATTGACACAGTAGATTGATACAATCAGATTGATACAGTAGATTGACACAGTAGATTGATACAGTCAGATTGACACAGTAGATTGATACAGTCAGATTGACACAGTCTAATTTACAGTCACAATCAGATTGACATTCAGATTGACACAATCACATTGACACAATCAGATTGACACCGTCAGATTGACACATTCTTATTGACAGTCTGATTGACACAGTAGATTGACACAATCAGATTGACACAATCAGATTGACACAGTCAGAGTGACACAGTAGATTGATACAGTAAATTGAAACAGTAGATTGACACAGTCAGATTGACACAGTAGATTGATACAGTCAGATTGACAATGTAGATTGATACAGTAGAATTATACAGTCAGATTAATACAGTCAGATCGACAGTCAGATTGACACAATAGATTGATACAGTAGATTGACACAGTCCGATTGACACAGTCTGATTGACAAAGTAGATTGGCACAATCAGATTGACACAGTCAGATTGACACAATCAGATTGATACATTCAGATTGACACATTCTGATTGACACTCAGATTGACACAATCAGATTGTTACACTCAGGTTGACACATTCTGATTGACAATCAGATTGACACAATCAGATTGACACCCTCAGATTGACACATTATTATTGATAGTCAGATTGACACAGTAGATTGACACGGTCCGATTGACACTCTGATTGACACAGAAGATTGATACAGTAGATGGACACAGTAGATTGATACAGGCAGATTGACACACTCAGATTGATACAGTAGATTGACACAGGCAGATTGATACAGTAGATTGATTCAGTCAGATTGACACAGTCAGATTGATACAGTAGATTGACACCATCAGATTGATACAGTAGATTGATTCAGTCAGATTGACACAGTAGATTGATACAGTCAGATTGACACAGTAGATTGATACAGTCAGATTGACACCGTCTAATTTACAGTCACAATCAGATTGACATTCAGATTGACACAATCACATTGACACAATCAGATTGACACCCTCAGATTGACACATTCTTATTGACAGTCTGATTGACACAATAGATTGACACAATCAGATTGACACAATCAGATTGACACAGTCAGATTGACACAGTAGATTGATACAGTAAATTGAAACAGTAGATTGACACAGTCAGATTGACACAGTAGATTGATACAGTAGATTGACACAGTAGATTGATACTGTCAGATTGACACAGTCTGATTGACAGTCAGATTGACACAGTAAATTGCGATTGCAGAAAGAAAACTTGTAGCTGAGAAAGATGACTCAAAAACAGTGATGAAATAATGCTTTCCCTGTTAGAGATTTCATTTCTTTATTACAGATTCTCAGATTTTTGGTTTTAATTTTCAGATTTTGGGTTTCGATTTGCAATACATCTGTATCCATAGAATTGATAAGGGGGATGTGGGGGGGGTGGCTGCGCATTTTCTTGTTTCTTTCATGAGGGGTAGACCAACTCATATTGCACTGTTGTTATGTTATGTTATACTGCCCCCATTTTGAATGGAATGTGAAGTATAAATTTAAGTTTTGGCTTCACATTACACCTTTCTCTTTTAAGAAATCATTCTAGAGCAGTACTTTGTAAGCTCTATGTTGTGAAAGCCGGTTAGTCCACTTTGTGTAGTGGACTAACATTACAATTTTCAGTTTGTGCCACTAGATGTCATAAAAATGCTACACAAAGAAAGAAAGAAAGAAAGAAAGAAAGAAAGAAAGAAAGAAAGAAAGAAAGAAAGAAAGAAAGAAAGAAAGAAAGAAAGAAAGAAAGAAAGAAAGAAAGAAAGAAAGAAAGAAAGAAAGAAAGAAAGAAAGAAAATGCTGTACCTTGTTTCTTGTCATCTGTAGGGTCAGATCGTTGCAACCAAGACAAACCAGCTGCATCTTGAGGAGACTACGGGCAGCATTTAGGATTTTCTGGCATTTGTTTCTCCACATCACAGTCCCCTCCCAAGTCTGTAAGAGAAAATATTACCATAAAAGTAAAAAAAAAAACAACAAAAAAAAAAAAACGCAAAAAAGACTATCTATGAAGCTGGGACAAAAAATTATTTTCAGGAGAACGTTTGGAAGCATAATAAGGAAGATTAGACAAAATTTGTGTGAAAAGATTTATTCTATAGAGTGGAACATAAATTACATTAGAAAATAAATCTGGTAAAGTAAGATAAAAGATTTCCCTGATGGGTTTATGTCATGTGTAGCACAAATTAGCATTTTTTAACTTTACTTATTTGTGTCTCTTTTTCAGTAATTAAGTTACTTTTGTGGGTTTTCTTCTGTCTTTATTTTGCTTGTTTTTGAAAATACTGGATAGACTTCATGCATTGATCGAAGTTTATTTGCGCGTTTTGCATATTTTCGTGTACAATCTTGCTGTGTAGCACTGATCTTGCAGGGTTGGATCATTTTACTACGCTGTGACAGACTGTGCAGAAAAGTGTTTGTAACCTTGTAGTTTGTTAAGGAAACAATTGAGGCCATCCTAAACCAGATTTCTCTCAAAAACAAAGAGTTGGGGAAGTCTACAAAGCCAATAATAACTATATTAAATGAATTACTCTTGATTTGTTTGGATAATTTGAGCATTTGTCACATTACAAAAGAAGGTGAATGGATATGTGGCCTTATTTCTGTTGTAATACTACGTGGAAGTGAAATATGTCATTTTGCATGCTTGTTTTGCAGATCGCGTATTGTTTTTCTTTATTCATATCTGAAAGTGACCTGAGACAAGAGTCTTACTTGTGCTGACTTGTTGAGTGAGTGGGACTGTTCTTTCGTACTCTGCTGTTGTTGTGTACTGTACATGACCTAACATCTAAAACATATGAATAAACAAAGATACATGAGGAAAAGATGTGAACTATCAAACACAATGTTTTAAATGCATGCATGTGTGTAGATGATTGATAAGTATACCAACTCAAAGTAATTTAACCTAATGGACTTTTTTTTTGTCATTTATTGATGAAGCATGCTTTAGTCAGTGTGAATAATATGAAACGGCTGCACTGACAAACAAGAAAATATTTACTACTTCTCTGTGGTCTAGTGCATTATGTACAAGCTACATTTAGGTCAAATGTAAATATGTTAAAGTATTGTACAAAGTTTTTGGTGACAAGTCTTCCTTAAATATTGTTCATATCTGATTATGGTGGTTTTTTCCACTTGTGTTCATTTGAATCTGTTTGTTACTGTTTTTTAGATTCTGCTTAGAAACCAAATAAAAAGAATTTAAAGCGTAATTGTAGTCTGTTATTGGTATGATAGTAATTACTGGGTCATTTTAAGTGCTGTATAAATCTGTCTTTTTGTGTGTGCATGTCATCGCATAGGTTTATGAGAGCCAGTGCTTTCTCTCTATATCTTGAGAGAAACAAAGCAAAACTATATATATATATATATATATATATATATATATATATATATATATATATATATATATATATATATATAATGTTTTGTACTATATAATATATATTGCTATTATTCTATAACATTATCTGGAAACTATTGAAAACAGCTTAAGTGCTTTAAGCTGTTTTCAATAATGCAACCAAAAAAAATATTTGTGCAAAAAATATATTTTCTACTTAAATTCTTCTATCTTGTTCGATTGCTTACTAATTTGTAAATGTCATTTATCCTGAACATTTCTGTACTTTTTTGTATATACTTTGTCAATAAAACCATTTTTTAAAATAAATGCAGCTGAGGATTAGCACACGTTTGAATAGGCTTTGCCAGTGACAGTTAAGACTTTTTCTTTAAAATTGAACAAAAGAGGAAATTTAAATAAATCTTCTGTAAGACAGATTTGCTGTTTTGCCAACAGGCTACGGCAAAAGTATCATTTACTCTTTTACACAACGCTGTGTTACATTACAGTACTGTAAAGAATACATCAATTTGGTCAAGTTTGTTTTAATAACAAAAGATAATTGTTGTAAATTTTATAAACCTTTTAATAAATTATTTTTACATTATATAGTTATTTAGTGTCTGAGAGGCCAAGTGTCTACGGGGGTTTCACACCATTTAGATCTTATTTTTCAGATTATTCATTGGTTGAATACAGGGAAGACAACGATAACTGCATTGTAATTCACTCCACAATTTCACAAAGATGGTTGCTGTCCTTCTCAAACACTTTAATTGTTTAAGAAAATAAACATTTATTTATTATTATTATTAATCTTGAAATTGTTATATTATTATTTGCAAGCAGAAAGTTCTATACAGCAAAATTGTATGTGAAAACGTGTGTGTATTTGGCATTTTATAATGTGTTTTGGTGACTGGTAGTTAACTGCCACTTTACATACCAATCGTATTTTTTAGATGACGTTAATAAAGAAAATAGTGTTGGTTAACTTTACAAAAATATATGGATAAGTAAAAATAATTATTAGCCTATGAAATCTGCTGATTTCCGCGGAGCCTGTGAACGCAGCATTCGAGCATCTGGAACCCGCGTCGCGGCCGCGCGGATCAGCGCCGGCTGTGAGGGCGGGCCCTTCGGTGTTGCTGCTACAGGGACACCAAGATGGAAATGCAGGGGCTTTCTGACGCCCAGAACGTTCACTCTCAACATGGCGCCCTACTCCGGACCGCGGCGTCGCCCCTTCGGCCGGTGACAGGCTCGCTGCCTCGGTTTATCCTCACGGACAATGACGCGGAGCGGCCGCAAGGACCAGCTGGACCTCGAAGCGACAACAACAACAACACCAGGCCAAAGACACCGTCGTTTCGCCTGCTGGTGAAAAATGGCAGCGATGCAGCTCGTGTGTCTGTCAAAAGACCCCAAGCGGCGACCAACAGCAGTTTACGGGACCGCGGAGCGGATTTGGGGATCCATAACATGAACGCCGAGAAGGAAAGCGGGCGCAGTTTGCTGCTTTGTCCGCCTGAGTTTGTCAGGACAGCCTGGAAGAACGACGACAGCAGAGACGCTGGCATGCAAATGGCGCTACCGCTGTTCGACGGGGAAGAACTAACGCTGCCTCTTCTGGGTTTACGGCAGCAGCGCGAGGTCGGCGGGCCGGAGCACGGCGGCACGGAGGTCGGCGAGCCGGAGCACGGCGGCACGGAGGTCGGCGGGCCGGAGCACGGCGGCACGGAGGTCGGCGGGCCGGAGCACTGCGGCACGGAGGTCGGCGGGCCGGAGCACTGCGGCACGGAGGTCGGCGGGCCGGAGCACTGCGGCACGGAGGTCGGCGGGCCGGAGCACGGCGGCACGGAGGTCGGCGGGCCGGAGCACGGCGGCACGGAGGTCGGCGGGCCGGAGCACGGCGGCACGGAGGTCGGCGGGCCGGAGCAGCCGCCCGCAGCCAGCCGCAGCGCGGGGGCGCCGCTCGACAGAACAGAAAAAGCAGCACAGGAGCTCTATGTCGTTTTTAATGTCGTCCAAGAGGATGGACTCGTCGATGCGAGCAAACCGGGCGAATCTTCTGCTGTGAAAGGTAAACAAGCAGAGGGCTCCATGGAAGTGGAAAACAGGTCCGCTGTCTTTTGTGACTCCAACCTGAACCGTCTCGACACGCATTCGCTGAAGAAAGAAGAACAGACTTTCAGCGTTTTACCCGAAAACCCTGTCGCGATCGGCGCTAAACACCCAAACTACCCCAACTCTGTCGAAGATGTTGTTTTGACAAACAAATATGGCGATAGGATTTGTGGCCAGATCTGCACGGAAAGCAGCGACATCAGGCTGGGCAGGGAGCTGGTGTCTCAGCGCTGCAGTGAGGTGCCGTTGATTTCTGACGCGGCGGGTGAAGAGGAAGCCATGGTCACGTCGGGCTTTATTTCGGACTCCAGGGGGCTGCAGGACAGTGTAAGCCCAGCCACAGCCTCCACGGGCCCGCCTGCGGCCGAAACCTTCTCCGGAACCATCACTATTAACAACCAGAGCATCGTGGTGACGATTGAAAACGGGATAATGACTCTGGCTGCCCCTCCTGAGGGACATGTGCACAAAGAGGACGACATGATCAGTCTAAAGGAACATCTCGGCATGAAAGACCATGAGGATATTGTTCTTCTAAACTATGACAGTGGTACCAAATCTATAGGGAAGATCAGTACTTTAGCAGTCACCAGCCCCAACCAGCAAGAAGAGCCCAGACCCGGTTTGTCTGTCAGTGACTCTGAGCTGGCTCTGGTGGATGACTGCTCCTTGTCAGAGCTGGGAACATCCCTGGATTCTTGTCCTATTGTCAAACAGGAGGCAGGGGTACTGTGTGCTGTCACAGAGGCTGATCTGGTCAGTCCATCACCCAAAGTCACAGTGGCAGACTGTGACAGCGAAGAAGTTAACTATGTGCCATTAATCAGGTCCAAGAAGGAGACCATCGCAAGCTTTAGCTGCTCTGAACCGGGCTGCTCCTGTACATTTGATTCTCGTCAGAAGCTCAAGGTTCACCTCCTGAACCACGCAGAGGACCCACGGCCGTACCAGTGCACCGTGGAGGGCTGTGGCTGGGCTTTTACCACCTCGTACAAACTGAGGCGGCATCTTCAGTCCCACGATAAGCAAAGGCCTCATGCGTGCCAGTTTGAAGGCTGTGGACGGCGTTTCACCACAGTCTACAACCTTAAGGCTCATGTCAAGGTCCATGAGCAGGATAATGCCTTCACCTGTGAGATCTGCAGTGAGAGGTTTCGCAGCGCCACAAGACTCACCAATCATCAACGGGTCCATTTTGAGCCACAGAGGCCCCACAAGTGTGAATTCCCAGGTATTGCAAAGCTGTACTGGATTTTTTTTCTTTTTTAAAAATATCAATATTTAATAGGCCTGTTAATTGTCAATAGTATGAAATTGTACATTCAGCTTACATTTAGTAATAAAGCTGTGAGTAGTGATTATTGAAGTCCAATCAACTTTGCAGCAATAGCAAGCCATGCTTGAAAGGCTTCAGCAACATCCCACGGATGAACTTTTTCAACATTTGATAGACGTCAAAAGAATATCAGAATGATCAGCTGAGTTTCTAAAGGATTTAACATGCACCAGAAAGTATTGACAATGGAGTCTTGAGCAGCCAGGCCTTTAATTGTTGTGGGCCTGTACCCTTGAATCAGCCGAAGAATCAGAACTGGTAACTTTTCGTCAGTGATGAATGGAGATCAGGTATGGAAAATTATTTAACACCTTTTGTTTTGCCACTGTAAGTAACACAAAAGGAATGGTAATGTGATAGTAAAGCTGTCATATTTGGTTAAATATGTGGAATCGGAGGGAATAATAGAGTTTTAGACTAAGCAAGACTTTAAGTACCAGTTACTTGTTGTCTACCCAGATGTTTCTTCTGTCCTCTCCAGGCTGCGAGAAAACCTTCATAACCTTCAGCGCCCTCTTCTCACACAATCGTACTCACTACAGAGAAACCGGCCACTTTAGCTGCACCTACCCAGGCTGCGACAAGACCTACGACAAGGCCTGTCGCCTCAAAATACACATGAGAAGTCACACCGGTAAGGAGATTAAATAAAAGATTTGACTTCAGTGGGGCTGAGTAGTCTTCAGGCCAAACGATAACAGTTTTTTCATAGTGATGATAAATCCAGTGGGATGTATCGTTTAGAGAAGTGGAAGCAGTGGGAGACTGAAATGAGACTTGGTGTTTGACATCTGTGTCTGCACTGGTTTCCAGTGGCAATGCTGTTGTGCTAAACAAACTTCTTACTTTCTTTCTCCAGGTGAGAGACCATTTGTCTGTGACTCGGAGGGTTGTGGCTGGTCTTTTACCAGCATGTCAAAGCTGCTTCGTCACAAACGGTAAATTCTTCTGAAAGCAAGCTTTTACACTCAGCGTAAACGTCCTGGGAAGAGCACTGCCCCTATGCTTTGATGCAGGAGATTCAAAGGAAAGACCCTGGCTGTCATCTTTCCTTTTATTTATGCTTTTCAGGAAACATGATGATGACCGGCGCTTTGTCTGCAAAGAGGAGGGGTGTGGGAAATCATTCACGAGGGCCGAGCACCTCAAGGGTCACAGCGTCACTCATCTGGGGACCAAGCCCTTTCAGTGCCATGCAGAAGGTACACAATATGATACAAGTGCAAACCAGAGCATATAGCAGGGAAATTTATTGTGCACGGTAACGCCAAAGTCTGCTTGGGTCTCTGAAAAGTGCCTAGAGACCTTTTTTATTGTAATAGATGCTATATGAATAAAATTGAATTGAATTAAATGGTGCTTTATTGCATTTTTAAAGATCCAACCATTAAAATGTCAGTAAAATAGTTTTAGACTGCCAAGGCTGAAGCCTGCAGACAAAGTTGTGGTGAAAGAAGAGAAGAGCTCCGATGCGTGTGCACATCTGCCTGAAAAGAACGACGCACACTCTTACATGTGGGGCAGGGCAGAGCAAGGTTTTCTCCAGCCAAACTGTAGTTCAGCCACTCTGGTGTAGATTTTTTTTTTTTTTTAGTCAGGACTTAACACAAAGATATAGTTGTCATTTTATTTTCCCAGCAGTACTGTGAAACCCTGAACAGGGAAGTTCAGACAGTTGCAGCGAGAGGCTCTTCTGTTGGATTTATGTTTCATGTTTACATTTAGTTTTAATGTTTGAGTTATTCAGTGTTGATTGTCAAAAATTGAAGTAGTGAGAAGTGTGTCTGTCTTTAAAAGATTTTTTAGAAGGGTTTCAAGTGGTCCGACTAAAGTGATGAAGAGACTATTGCTGGCCAGCTCTAACCTCACTGTGCTGTGCACTCACAAGCATTTGGCCGTGTCCTTCAGGGTACTTCTGGGGGGTGCTCTGGGAGTATGGGTTACTGGGTCCATGCTTCAAAGCTTCAAGCTGGGTTGGTGGCAGTAATTCTGATTTGTTCCAGGCTAGCGTTGGACTTTTTCAGGCCCGTCCTTTATCATCAGCTCTGTGCATAATGTTCATAAACATTTCTTTTTGGCACAGCCATGGATTGGAAAGGGCCGCTTCATTGAATTTCTTGCGGATTGTCGTGCTTCAGAGCTCCCGCTGGAGCAGCTGGCAGCAGAATGTGAACTGGTGGTCTTAGAGCATGGCTCTCAGCTGAAAAAAGTGCAGGTGCCCTCTCTTGGTTCGGTGTGAGATACTGGCTCAAGTGCAGTCGAGAGGCGGATCGGTGCGTCCTGCAGTTTCCTTCAGAGGACGGCTGACTCCCCTACAGACCGGAGTTCAGTCATCCAGGAGGAGATGGTTTGAACATCTGGCTAGGGTACCTCCTGGATGCTTCCCCAGGGAAGCAGTTGTTTCCAGGTGCTTTTTAAAAAGTAAAGCCATGTTATTGGAATAGAAAAGGTGTTTAATCTTTTTCAGGATTTTTCAGTTTCACTTTTAGTTTTTAGAAAGACTTCATGAAAGGCCTCAGAAATTTTTTATACACTTCTTGCAGAACAAAATGACGTAGTAGCCGGTGGTCACTGATGCAATGTTCGCCTTTTGTCTGCTCCTCAGGCTGCAATGCCAAGTTCTCAGCACGCAGCAGTCTGTACATGCACTCCAAGAAACACAAGCAGGACGCCAGCAGCCTGAGGACCCGGTGTCCGGTCAACAACTGCTCCAAGCACTTCTCGACGCGCAGCAGCCTGAAGAGCCACATGCTCAAACACCACCACCTCAGTCCCGGTTTGTAACCTGCAGAGTTGCCTCCAGATCTACTAATACTACTACTAATACTACTAATACTAATAACGGTAATGAGGACAATAATACAGTATATTTAGGACACCGTTCAAATAATAGATTATCTGTTTCAATTGGGTCTAATGTAACAGTAGAGCTTTTTGTTCAGTGCTGCTATGAAACAAACAAAAACAGATGTGTTAATGTGTGATGCAGCTGAAGTGTTTTTATGTAATTTGAAATGTAAAAAGTTGTTCAAAATGAGTTATTTAACCTGAACTTAAAATGTTCACGATCCGTTTGTGCTGTTAGGGATTTTATCAGTGCCCCGTCACCCGGGCCTGACGTTCCCACACAGACGATGTGAATGTTTATCATCAGTGAAGCAAGTCGGGGATACGTGGGCTTTTATTTCAGAGATGTTCAGCAGAATTACTCGTTTATCTTTGTTCATCATCTCAACTTGCTCACAAAGGAATAGAGAGATTTTCTGACTCTTGGACGGGGTTTGGTGCATGTAACTGTTTTATATCATAGCTTCCAACTTGTTTCACTTAAGTTTGAGTGTTTTATTTTTGGTGAATGTGATCTTATATGAGGGGAGTGGTGGCCTAGTTGCTACAGAGGTGGGCTTGGGCCTTGGGCCTGGAGGACCCAGGTTCAAGTCCCTGGGCTGGCAACAAGCCCCTGAGCAAGGCCCTTAACTCCCAACTGCTCCCCGGGCACTGGGGCCGCTGCTCCAAGTGAAACTAGTTACGGTTAAAAGCAGAGGCAGAATTTCAGTGTGTATTGTGAGATGTATACTGACAAGAATAATGAAAGCTTGAAAAGCTTGGAGGAAAAAATATATATATATTGTGATGTGACTTTTTTGTTATTATTTTAAGGTTTGGCTAGTAAGATGTTATTTTTTGTCTTTGAGTCAGAGAGTCAGAGTCAAGTTTATTGTCAATTCTACCACATGTGAGATACATACAGAGAATCGAAATTGCGTTACCCTCAAACCCTCGGTGCTACACAATAAATACATTTTAAACATAAAGTGCAGGTTAAAAAGAGACAAGAAACAAGTTGTGACATGACAACAACAGTTTTTCGGTTTGTTTAAAGTGACATGGTGCAAAGCAAGCGGTCCAGTTCTACCAAAATTCAGATACTGAGGTCAGAGTGAGTGAGGGGGGGGCAAGGCGGGGAACGGTGGAAGAGAAGGGAGAGTGTTAAGTGTCCTGACAGCCTGGTGGACGAAGCTGTCCTTCAGTCGGCTGGTTCTGGCTCGGAGGGTCCGCAGCCTCCTCCCTGAAGGCAGCAGACTGAAGAGGCTGTGTGACGGGTGGGTGGGGTCTCTCACAATGCTGAGGGCTTTGCGAGTCAGACGGCTGCTGTAAATGTCCTGAAGTGAGGGGAGAAATTACTTTTGAATTTCTTTCAGGGGAAGTAGTTATGATTATTTTAAACACACCTTTCTGTGTTGTCCACCACAGATGTTCTCAGTCAGATGGAGACCACACCCACTCTGACCCCCAGCAATGAGCTCATCAGCTCCACCCCCACAACAATTGCGGGCCCTGGTGTTGCCGGGAGTGACCAGCTGACCAACCTGGACCTCAGCTCACTGTTTTCTACTGTTCCTGGAGGCGCCGCGTCCACTGCTGGCATCGGAGTGGGAATTCCTATAGCGGGCAGCAGCGCCAGTGGTCCCTTCACAATGGACCTCTCTCTGGTCAACTCGGGCATTCTCACCATTGACCCAGCCTCAGTAGGCACCACGCTGGTCACCAGCACTGGCACCACTCTGGCCAAGGCTTTGGACCCACTCATAATGGCAACCAGTACTGACATGACCCCTCAGCATGGTCTGGAGGGAACAGTGGGTGATGTTCTGCCCCCACAGGGAACTCTTAACCTGGATGACGTGCAGACGGTTACCCCAGAGGCCTTAGGAACACTTGCAGCCCTCACCATGCAGGGCACTGGTGCCTCTGTGGATCCTACTCTGCAGCACCCACTCAGTTCCTCCAGTGCCTTGAGCGTGGAGCCCTCAGCCTCCCTGGCGGTGGCCCCTGTAGCTGAGCTGCTTGCGTCACCCTCTAAGGTGGTGGAGGTGGGTGGCCATGGGGGTGCAGGGCCTCTGCTGGGTTGTGTAGAGGTGCTGGGTTCTCAGGAGGGAGGGAAAGTCCTCACCCAGTTTGTTTTCCCGAGTCACAGCAGCAGCTTCAGCCCCCAGAAAGATGCAGATCTAAACGCTGTGTCACCAAGCAGCTTCCTGGTGAGGAGACACCCAGTTACACTTCTCTGTGCTGAAGCAATGGTTTGAAACGAGGGACACTCAGTGATTCAGAGGCTTCTAGAACCATTGTAGAAGTCAGTTTTCTGTCAGATGTTATCCATCTTTCACATAGTTGGGGGGGTAAGCACTCTGCTTTGCAGAATTACTTCACACCATAGAAGTTTGCAGATCTTTGCCTATGTGCAGCATTTTGTGTAGGTTGAGCTCTGCATTTTGACCTAATAAGCAACTCACTTAATTTCTTTTTGCACCCATTCTGATGTAGATTTCCTGGTGTTTGTTTGTCGACCGAATTCTGATCAAGTTTTCACTGTCACACTGGGGGCCTCACATTTAAATCACCTCTCCAGCATCGTGCTTAACATGTGCGATGAGGTGTTTGTGCTGATATGCTGTGTTTGGTTTCCCTCTCTGTTAAGCCAAAATGTCTCAAGTTTGGTTTTATCTGCCCAAAAGACATTGTTTCAGAAGTCTGAACATTATACAAATAGTTTTGGAGGCTGCAAGGTGAACAGTTTAATCCAGCACAGCGACCAAGACACGGAAGAGCAAGTCTCGATTGGGATATCCATTGTCCCATATTGATAAACCTGAGCCAAAATGTGGTTTGTACTCTGATGAATATCTGAACAGAAAGCAGAGATCTGGCTGACATTTCCAGGCTTGAAGCAGCAGCAGCAGCAGCAGCAGCGTTTGTGTTTCCTGTCTGACAGAGTTGCTTTCTAAAATGGCACAGATGTTATCTCTGCTCTCTGAGGGCGTTTACTGGTTGTGATGCTGGGATGGTGCAACATGGCTGTGGGAGAAGAAGCAAATAGTGAATTGGTCATTGAGAGATTTTTGTATTGGAACATATTTTAAAAACAAAGGGTTAAGTTAATTAGGTTACCAAACTGAATGAAATGAAAGTAATTGTTCATTTACATGTTCATCTGTTGTTTGTCAGGAGAGTGGAGGGTCAGCCCGGACGGACTACAGAGCCATCCAACTGGCCAAGAAGAAAAAGCAAAGAGGTTCTTCTGCATCATCTGGTAACAAACATTCGTCATTTACGTGTTAAACGCTCTCTCTGGGTCTGCGGGGATGTGATGAATTTCTCTTTGTGCTGCTCAGGAGCATCAGGCTCCAGCCAGAGAAGAGTGAAAGGAACAAAGACGGCAGCAACAGCAGTGCCGCTGGCTTCCTCCAGCGTTCGTTACGGTGATGGAGCTGTGGCAGCTAACGGGGGCCTGACACTGCGCGACCCCGTCACCGGCGCTCAGTACGTCCACATTCAGCTGCTACAGGTGAGATTTGTAGAAATGGCCTCAAAGCCCGTTGTGTACATGTTCCAGCTGAGAGAAAACTTTTATTACCTTGGAAATGACCTTTATAGCAGGAGAAACAGTTGAGATGATTACTGATTTTCTTTCCCCTTGGCATTGTGTTTCATCACAGCTGAATGCTGCAGATTTGTTTGTTTTTTTTTTTTTGTTTGTTTTTTTTCATGATCATTTCAATTCAATTCAATTTTATTTATATAGCGTCTATTACAACACAAGTTGTCTCTAGGCGCTTTCCAGAGACCCAGAACATGACCCCCGAGCAATTATTACATAAACAACGGCAGGTAAAAACTCCCCTAGTGGAAGAAAATCCTTAAGCCAAACAGTGGCAAGGAAAAACTCCCCTTTAAGAGGGAAGAAACCTTGAGCAGGACCTGGCTCATGAGGGGGGACCCTCCTGCCGAAGGCCAGCCGGGTAGAGCAAGAAATAAGAAAGAATAGAGACATAGAGACACCGTCAAAGGTACAAGATAGGATACATTAGTAACTGTCCTTGGTAGTCCAATTAGACTTCTGTGTATATGGGTGATATATGGATAGACGGTGATACAAGGGGATGAGGACTGCAGGTCGGGATGTCAGCAAGTATCCAACAGACATCCACTGAGACACTGGGATGGTCAGAGGTGGAACTGCAGGTCAGCAAGCAGCTCCTGAGGCTCTGGTCCGCAGGACATGCAAAGAAGAGGAAAAGAAGGGCCAGACAAGCACAAAAAACTACCAGAACAATGGACCACAATTAAGTTTATGGGATATTGTTAATAAATGAGGGTTGAGGTGAAGAAGAGACAGAGAAGGCAAAGAGAAACAGAGAAGGTGAAAGTCACTACTCAGTGGATCATGTTGGTGCCCCCCTGCAGCATAGGCCTATAACAGCATATCTACACCGAAGCTATGTTTAAAATGAGCTGCTCTAATCTGGTCCTGTAGCTGCAGCTTTGACTACTGGCCCTGACACATTAAGGTACTAAATGTACACTAACTATACGCTTTATTAAACAGAAATGTTTTAAGTTTAGTTTTAAAGGTGGAGGTGGTATCAGCCTCCTTAACCCAAACTGGAAGTTGGTTCCAGAGTGATGGTGCCTGATAACAGAAAGCCCGTCCTCCAAATCTACATTTCGATACTCTAGGAACTACGAGTAAACCTGCACCCTGAGAACGGAGAGCTCTATTAGGAATGTACGGTTCTATAAGGTCTTGCAAATATCGCGGCATTTTGGACTTTATATGCCAGTAATAAAATTTTGAATTGGATTCTAAATTTTACAGGGAGCCAATGGAGGGAAGCTAAAACTGGAGAGACGTGGTCTCTCTTGTTGATTCCTGTCAGCACTCGCGCTGCTGCATTTTGGATCAGCTGGAGGCTGTTAAGAGAATTACTTGGACATCCAGCCAACAACACGTTACAGTAATCTAGTCTAGAAGATACGAACGCATGAATTAGTTTTTCGGCATCACTCTGCGAGAGGATGCTCCTAATCTTTGCGATATTACGGAGATGGAAAAACGCAGTTTTACAAACCTGATTAATATGCTGTTTAAATGACAAATCCTGATCGAATATAACGCCAAGGTTTCGCACAGTTTTACTGGAGGCCATTGCAAGACCATCTAATCCCTTCCTAAGCTGTTTGGGACCACAAACAACAACTTCTGTTTTATCAGAATTTAGTAGCAAAAAATTTCTGGACATCCAGTCCTTGATGTCCTTAATACACATCTGAAGTTTGTCTAATGGTTCTGTTTCATCTGGCTTCATAGACAGATACAGCTGCGTATCATCAGCATAACAATGAAAATTAATGCCGTGGTTCCGGATAATACTTCCCAAGGGCTGCATGTATAAACTGAACAGGATTGGCCCTAGCACTGAACCCTGCGGGACACCATAGCAGACCCTTGTCTGTACGGAAGAAACCTCATGAACATGAACAAACTGGAATCTATCAGACAGATATGATTTAAACCAATCTAGAGCTGTCCCTTTAATCCCAACAACATACTCTAGCCTCTGCAGTAAAATGCTGTGATCTATAGTATCAAAAGCAGCGCTGAGGTCCAGCAGAACCAGTATGGACACTAACCCATTATCTGAGGCCATAAGAAGGTCATTCGAGACTCGAACCAGTGCTGTTTCTGTGCTATGATGCATTCTGAACCCTGACTGAAAAATTTCAAATAGATAATTTCTATACAAATGCTCACACAACTGGCTTGCAACTACCCTTTCCAGAATTTTTGAGATAAATGGAAGGTTGGAAATTGGTCTATAGTTAGCTAAAATGTCTGGGTCAAGAGAGGGTTTTTTAATGGTTTGATAACTGCAACTTTAAAAGCCTGTGGTACATATCCTAAGACTAGGGACAAGTTGATCTGTTTCAGTATTGTCGGTCCAATAAGAGAGAAAACATTTTTGAGTAGTCGAGTTGGGATTGGGTCTAACAGACACGTGGATGATTTAGATCCATTGACGACTGAGGTCAGCTCAGAGAGGTCAACAGGAACAAAACAGTCTAGAGTCAGGTCGGAGCATAAGGGAGTTGCCGAGGTTGAAGAAATTCCCACATCCACTGCCGGGAGGGCCTGGCCGATTTCCTCTCTAATTCTGACAATTTTATTGCTAAAGAAGCTCATAAAGTCTTCACTACTGAGAGCTGCAGGGATGCACGGCTCAACAGTTGTGGCTCTTTGTCAGCCTGGCTACAGTGCTGAACAGAAAACGTGGGTTATTTTTATTATCCTCTATTAACACTGAATAATAGGCTGTTCTAGCTTTGCGAAGCGCTTTTTTATACACTATTAGACTATCTTTCCATGCATAATAAATATCTACAGACCTACTAGAGTACCACTTTCTTTCCATTTTACGCACTTTCTGTTTTAACTTACGAATATGTGAGTTAAACCAGGGAGTTAAGCTCCTATGGTTAGAGACCCTCTTTCTCAAAGGAGCAACTACATCTAAAGCTGTATGCAACACATCTGCAGTGCTACCAACAAGGAAATCAACGTCTGCAGAGGTAGAACCGAGGTCACAGCCCTCAACTGCTTCACTATGTTCCACTGTAAGAAGATGAAGAGCAATGGCCTCCCTAAATTTAGTGATAGCTTTATCGGATAGACACCTGCTAAAGTAATTCCTCCTATTATGCATAACGTTGACAATGTTGAATTCAAACGTTATTAAATAGTGGTCGGATAGGAGGGAGTTTACATGTGACACTAACAGATTATCAAGTTCTACACCGTAGACTAGGACCAGATCAAGAGTATGATTAAGACAATGCGTCGGTTCGTTAACTTTTTGTAAAATCCCCATCGATTCTAGAAGAGAATCAAAAGCCAACTTAAGACTGTCGTTGTCAACATCCATATGAATGTTATAGTCGCCCACTATGATGACTTTATCTGTACTGATCAATAAACTAGATAAGAAATCTGAGAACTCAGACAGAAACTCCAGATAAGCTCCAGCAGGAGGCCGGTAAACTACCACTAACAAACTGGCTTCTCTGATTTCCAGCTCAGCAGTTTTAAGCTAATCATTCTTGTCTGTATGGACATCGTGCACATGATGTATGTACGATACACACCGAAATTGGACCTCTGCTTTTAACCCATCAACTAGTTTCACTAGTGAGCAGTGGACTGCTAGAACCAGCGCCCGGGGAGCAATTGGGAGCTAAGGGCCTTGCTCAGGGACCCCTAGTGATTTACCATGGTCAAGCCCTGGGCTTGAACCTGGGTCCTCCACGCCCGAGTCCACCACTGTAACCATCACGTAGCGGCGTAAATCGTTCTTTGCTTGTCTGTATTGTATTGTCTGTCTCTGTATTTTATGAGACCACTGCCTCTTTCTTTCTGTCTGTCTGTCTGTCTTTCTGTCTCTGTCTCTCTGTCTGTGGCTCTCTCTGTGTCTCTCTCTCTCTTCTTTCTGGTGAGCTACTGTTAACGGACCTCTGAGGTGCTGCTGCGATCCCGGTCAGATCTGTGCACTGCAGCGTTCCCAGTGTTCTTGGTGATGTATAGTGGTGTCGCTGCGCCGATGATAGGACTGCTGATAACAGCTGATTCGTTGTTCAGAGTAGTATATGGAGGTGTGAGGTGTAAAACGGATTGTTCAGGTTTAATTTGTCCGTGCAGGATGACCCGGCCAGCGATGGCGACTTGGCCTTCCAGCTGAGCTCTCAGTCCTCCAGCTCTCACTCTCAGCTCACCGTTGACCTGCCTGTCAACATTTTGCAAGTGAGTAAAGTTAATTTATCCATTGATCAGTTTCTGTCCTTGTTCCTTTGTCACTCTACTGTGTGTTTAAAAATGCAGCTGACAATTTACAGTCCAGCCCAACAGCACAGACATGCTTTATTTACCGTAATTGGTCTTGTGTGAATAAAGCGCCTTTTTTGTGATCTTCAAGACTGTTGATCTTTGATGGATTTGAAGCTCCTGGGCAGGATGTGTTCTCACCTCATCCAGACAACTGTGCAACATAATACATTATACAACAAAAAGGATATTAAATGGTGACAAAATTCATTGTAACAGCACCTTATAAAGTAGTCTGTAAACAAGTAAACTCAGGGCATCGGCCTTGAAACTGTTTTTGTAAGTTTATGTAGGGCAGTCTCAGATGAGATTGTACCAAACGAACACAACTCGACTGACATTTCTGCTCGTCTCTCTTGTTTTACGGGTGTAATGTTTGAACACTAAAACGCACCATTGTTGCGTAACAGCGGCATAAAGAGCAGTCTGGCGCCTCGGTTGTCCACCTGCTGTCTGCTGCCTCCTTTTCCTGTAAAAGTTCAAATAAATGGACACGTTTTCTACTGCTTGAATTCACACTGCCGGTGTTTCATTTCTTTCTTTCACACAAAATGTTTTAAGACAAAATCTTTCTGACCCAACACGATTCATGCTGGAACGCTTACAAGGTTACATTGTCTGTCTCAGACTGACGGTTATTTGACGTGGTCAACTTAAAAGTCAGAAATTTCAGATTTATTTCACATACTGTCTAAACTGGAATCTATCAAGACTATTGAGCGGTGACTGACTGGGAACCAGTTTCCGCTGGTGTAAGAAGGTTCTTGTCTGACTTCCTGTGTGTGTTTTTACTTGGACCCTTGAAATTGGGTCATTGTGAGTTTGGTGAAAAACAAAACAGAAAACAACCAAATATACAGATCAAGCTGAAAGCTGATGTGCGCTTGTGGCAGCTCCGTTTTGATGCGGTTCTGCTCGGTCCGCTCACATTGATATTCAAGTGCTTCGCTGTCGCTTGTACTTGCAGGAACCTTCAGTGATGACAGAGGATGACAACGGCTCCGACAACTCCCAGTTCACTGGAAGCACAATCAACCTCCAGGACTTGGAGTGACCCCCATCAGAGGTCACAGGTCTCCCGCCATGATGAGGACTCACCGGACCGGGTCCCTTCACCCAGTTTACATCGACCAACGTACCTGAGATGGATGGCTCCGTCAAACGGCTGCCTTGTCTTCGCCTTTTTGGACACTCTGTGCTCAAGCGTAGGACACGAATCCACTGAAGAAGCACCTTGACGTGATGATTTTAGGTTCAGCAGATGTTGTTTGTTTGTGCAGTCATGTACCAAAAAGAAAGCTGGAGCGCCGCCACGGCCAGAGCGCCGTCGACCCTCTGACTTTGTGGCGTAAACCATGAAGGTGTCTCTTCCACAGTGCCACATTGCTACTCGTGCACACGCTGTGCACTGTTGACGCTCCAGTTGCCTTACAGATGCCTCATGCTGTGCACGCCTTCACATGCAGTTTATCTGCTTTAATTGTTATTTGACTCGTGCTTTATCCCTGTTAGAATTATTTTTATATTCCATCGAAAGTCTGTGTTGAAACCACGTCTGTTGCTGCGTGTGTTGTCGACCAAGCTGCTGCGTGTGATGATTCTGTTGTTTTATTTATTATCAGCGTCTGGTTTACAGAGTCAACAGGAATAAAAGGATGGAAGCACAATCCCAACACGCGTCACTGCTCTGTGGTTCATGACGGAGGTGACGGGGTTTTCAGCGGGGTGTAGTGACGGCTGCAGGAGGGGCGTCTGTAACGGCCCGAGGCCTCTGCTGATGAAGTCAACGTGAATGAGCGCGTTAATACGACGGAGTGGGCGTGGACTTGGAGCGGTTTACAGCCGCTGCTGTCTGATTTGAACTGCTTTTACCATTTAGTTTTTCAGATATGTTACAAGTTTGGTGAAAACAAAAATCATCAGGATCCTTTCAGATTTCTTTAGAAAAATGACCTGCACAAGTTAAAACTACAATCTGTTTCACAATAACAAAGGTAGAACTTTATTTTTTTTTTTAGTGTTCGCTCCTGCGTGCTGATGTGAAATGCATTCTGGGATACGTGGCCGTCTGACGTCTCGATAAAATGGGCGGAGACAACTGACCGCAGAGTTTCACCGTGTTTGTCAGGATGCAGGTTTGAGTTATAACAGATCTTGAGGCGACACTGATGCCGTTTTACTAGAACGAACAAAGAACGCCGTTTTCGCGTTGAGGGACGCCGCTGTTCACCATCGCAGCTGCCAACATGGCCGCGATGCCCCACAATGCAATGGGCGTTGGCCTGCTGGGGTCCTCCCTGTCAGGAGTGGATCCTCCCCGCCGTCGCAGACTGAAGTGCTGGTCTGATGTGGGCTGCAGGGTTCCTGACCCTGGCGCTTTTATGGACTGGTATCAAATGAGTTTTTACTGGAAGGGGAATGAATTGTTTCATTATTATTGAATATTTGGTACAGTGCAGCATGCTTTAACCTGAATCTACCAGGGCGCGTTGGGAGGCGGGTTGGGAGGCGGCTTGGGCCCCACGAGGACGGCGTTGGTGATTAAAGCCAGCCGCATAGCGACTGACATAAACATGAGTTTACCATATTGCTGTCACTTTTAATGAAAGCGTTGATGTTGTGCAAATATTTTATGTTATAAAAGGTCACACCACACCAGCGCGCACACTGAGCTACTGAAAACGCCCATGTTGTGGTGTGCAGTTTTGTTTTCCACCAAAAGGTGGCACTGGCGTTAAATAAACGGTCACCATGGTTTCCTGAGAGCACCGGTAAGTAAGGACGATCTGATCGGGTTTATTATAGTGGCTTTAAAATAAGCCTGAGACACACAACCCCACACGTGCAAATATACTATTATTTATTCTTCGAGCAGCTTCAAGTCCCAACTTTCATCCGTGATGTATTTACACCCCCGCACTCTGAAGTTGAACTGAACATGCACACTTGCTCCTTAACAGCCAAGTTGATCATTAACTGCTGCTGTGCTACCGTTGACCTCCCAAGGTGACTCCTAAAGGTGCTTGCAGAGGAGAGATGAATGTTTCCTCCTCAAAAGGAAAACATCCACTCTAAAGTTTAATGCATTAGAGACGTACCTGATACCAGATGGGTCGACCTTTAACGAAAAGCCAACCAGAAAAATAAACCGAACCTTGACACTTTTCCAGTGACAGTTTTTCCCTCTGTGCTCACATTATTCTTATTTCACTCAGCATCACTGTTTGTATGATGAGTTGGAATGGTCACCCAATATGCCTGGTTTAACATGAACTTCAAGATCCTGAAAGACAACACGCCACCATCGTTCATCAGTGTCAAACAGGTCACAGTGATTACACAGTGCAACCACCAAACCCAAACTGGTCCATCAGGTTGCCAGATGGAGAAGCGTCATTCTTCACTCCAGAGAAGGCGTCTCCACTGCTCCATAGTGCAGTGGCGGTGGGTTTTACACCACTGCATCGACGCTTTGCAGTTGGTGATGTTTGTCTTGGATGCAGCTGCTCGACCATGGAAACATGAAGTTTGGAGGTGTGTAGTGACTGACTCTGCAGGAATTTGGAGACCTCTTGGCACTATGTATCTCAGCATCCGCTGACCCGCTCCGTCAGTTAACGTGGCCTACCACTTCCGCATCCTGTCACAGCTCCACGCTGGACTTCACTGAGCTCCTGAGAGCGACTCATTCTTTCACTAATACTTGTAAAAACAGTCTGCATGCCAAGGTGGATTTAATACACCTTGGTCCATGGAAGTGACTGGAACACCTGATTCCCATTATTTGGATGGGTGAGCCGATACTTTTGGGAATATAGTGTATGTTTCTGTCACTTTGCTGTCCTGTTGATGTGATTGAAAATTCAGTCTTTCCCCTCAATGATTCCTCAAAAGTAAAATATAGTTGAATGAACAGTTTCAAGCCAGACTGTTTAAGGATGACCATCAATTATCAATTCAAAGAGGGTGTACATTTGTTTCTGACATGACTTTATTCAGTAGAAACCCACTTTACTTGCTTCTTTGTGCTCCTTTACTTCAACACTCATTTTGGTTGTCATACAGGAACCAGAGGAGAACCCAGATCCTCACAAAGTTTCTGAGGGCGGAAGGAACAGTTTTCTGTTTAGGAACAAGGCAGGAGCTTTCTCCTAGTTAGGACAGGGAGTCCTTTAGCATCCCTGACAGTCTGCGCAGGTCGTTGGTTCCATCTGGACCTGCAGCTGGGTTCATGTTCAGTCTGTCCAGCTGCAGGACGGATCCGACAGGTTCTTGTTGCTGTGGTGAAGCTGTGGGTCCAGGCAGGATGTGGGAGCTGAAAATGTTTTACTTCCTCCTGAACCGAACCTGCTGAAAACCATTCAGTGCAGAGATTTATCCAGACTATCAGCTTTAGTTTCTCGATATGAAGACGCATAGATGGTGAGATATTACACTTTGGACCATTACGCCGAGGAACATTATTCACAATTTGTTGCTGCAGGTCTTTGCAGGTAAAGAAACTGCCTCTCTAAAATGTCATTTTTAAGCCCAGTCATGTCATAGACTGTTGACAGTGACTTAAGTTCCCCCGTTGTTTCTGATTGTGCCGTTCAGTCTCTATTTGGTCAAATGTAATGCAGTTCCTGATTCAGACGAGGCCCTGACATGTCAAACATCAAAACGGAGCGTATTATACTTTTTTTGGATGCTTTTATGTACACTGCATGTAATGCTTCCTAACCACCGCGGGACGGTTCCCGCAGTGGTTCCCCACTGCTGAGACCTTCCTCAACAACCCAGGGAAACGGCACTGATGGAGACACTGAAGGGCTGTAGCTCATCATTTCCATTCCCATGCCACACTTGGCTTGGCCGTGATGTCACGTATCCTCCAGGGACTCGCCGGCGTTTCAGCAACACTGAACTCCAGATGGAGTGTATCCATTACATCATCTGCTGTCTTGTCCCTCTGTCTGCCGCATAGCTCTGTAACCTGTCCGTTCTTGTGGAACAGCTGCATCACCGTGGCAATGAGACTCCAGTCCGTCCTACGACTTCCGTGAGCTGCTCGGACTCAAACCAATGTTATGTATTGTTTCAATAAAGGCCAGAACCACCTCAACGGTCCGGCCCTGAGAGTAATGTTCTGGATCAGGTCTGGGAGCTCGTCGGATAATTGTCCCTGGTCTAAAGTTGAAAAAAACCCAAAACAGGCGCATTAGTAATGTAACAATCCACAAATACACACAATATGTATAAGTGGAATCAAAAAGAAAGGTTTTATTATACAAAACTGTGTCATTTGTATATTAATAAGTATGTCAATACAGTGAGAAATTATACAATAGGTCAATTCAATTCAATTTTATTTATATAGCGTCTATTACAACACAATTTGTCTTCGGGATCTTTCCAGAGACCCAGAACATGACCCCCGATCAATTATTACATAAACAATGGCAGGTAAAAACCTTAAACCAAATAGTGGCAGGAAAAACTCCCCTTTAAGAGGGAAGAAACCTGGATCAGGACCTGGATCACAAGGTGGGGACCCCAATAAGACTTCTGTGTATATGGGTGATATATGGATAGACGGTGATCCAAGGGGATGAGGACTGCAGGTCAGGATGTCAGCAAGTATCCAACAGACATCCACACAGACAGGTGGAGGTGAACACTGGGATGGTCAGAGGTGGGACTGCAGGTCAGCAAGCAGCTCCTGAGGTTCTGGTCTGCAGGACATGTACAGAAGAGAAAAATAAGGACCAGACAAGCACAAAAACCTACAAGAACAATGGTTCTTCAATTCAACTTTTTGTGGTGTCAGTCTTTAAATCACCAAACCAGACGTTCGGCGCAGGAGGTGCCGCGTTCTCCTCCTTTCCTTGCCAGCTCTTTACGCATGGTCCTGTGATGAGACACTGATCCTGACACTTTCATTCCAGTTCTGTGCGTGGGACCGTTTGTGTCCCTCGCCAGCAGCATGTGACGTCAAAGTGGTGGATTCCCTCTGGAAGGAACCGGTTCCCTGCATTAATTTACCATAACTGTAATCTGACCATCGTGTAAATCAATATGCCGACTCAGTACACGTGTAACACTTTTCAGTCCTAACGTTAAATAGACACAGATCATGATGATTGTTTGTGTGTGATCACTTTGTGTTGGTCTGTTGTTGACGCCGATGAAGACCAGAACACATTTTATGGCACGTTGATGCAGACCAGCAGTTAAATGTTTAATGTAAGCGTGATGCTATCATCAATATCGGGCGTCGGCCGAGACGCAGAACAGGGTGTTGATGCAGAACAGGGTGTTGATGCAGAACAGGGTGTTGATGCAGAACAGGGCGTTGACGCAGAACCAGGGTGTTGATGCAGAACAGGGTGTTGATGCAGAACAGGGTGTTGATGCAGAACAGGGCGTTGACGCAGACCCAGGGTGTTGACGCAGAACAGGGCGTTGACGCAGAACAGGGCGTTGACGCAGAACAGGGTGTTGACGCAGAACCAGGGTGTTGACGCAGAACAGGGTGTTGACGCAGAACAGGGTGTTGACGCAGTACCTGGGTGTTGACGCAGAACAGGGTGTTGACGCAGAACAGGGATGACGCAGTACCAGGGTGTTGACGCAGAACCAGGGTGTTGACGCAGTACCAGGGTGTTGATGCAGAACAGGCTGTTGACGCAGAACAGGGCGTTGACGCAGTACCAGGGCGTTGACACAGACCCAGGGTGTTGACACAGACACAGGGTGTTGATGCAGAACCGGGTGTTGACGCGGTACCAGGGTGTTGACGCAGACCCAGGGTGTTGACGCAGAACCGGGTGTTGATGCAGAACCAGGGCGTTGACGCAGAACCAGGGTGTTGACGCAGAACCAGGGTGTTGACGCAGTACCAGGGTGTTGACGCAGAACTGGGCGTTGACGCAGAACCAGAGTGTTGACGCAGTACCAGGGAGTTGACGCAGACCCAGGGTGTTTGCGCAGAACCGGGTGTTGATGCAGAACAGGGTGTTGACGCAGAACAGGGTGTTGAGTCGGGACACTGATGTATTCTGTTCAGTTTTAGTCCACACAGAATGTGTTAAAATAACTAATCGTATTAAATTACTAAATGTATGTATGTATAATGATTATCTCAACAAAAGAAACATCAACGTGATGGCAAATTATTCCTATTTAAGTGATGAAGATGGGGAATGATGAGTTCCCTTCTTTCTAAACAGACTCTAAGCGTTGAACATCTGTTCTATTCCTATCTAATAATATCTTCATTTCAAGAACCTTAAACGAATAAACATCTAGAATGGCACCAGTCGAGTCTTTTCCTGACGGTGCAGACACAACGGTGGAAAGTTGTTTAGATGTGGAAGCGGCAGATTTAGTTTAGCAAAGATCAGCGAACAACCAGAAGAAGACCTCGAATGCAGATGAGTTGAAGAGGAGAGGCCACAGATGGAGAGCAGGAGGTAAACGAGAGAAAAAGGAAGCGCTTCGACCGGTCTCGTGGCTCATGTTGATTTCAGCAAACACTGTAACATATAACTTCCCATTTGGGATTAAGAAACTCATCCAGTCCTCTAACAGACTCAGTTTGAGGATAAAACCTGATTTCCTCACAACTCTAGAGAGGGCCGAGCTTCTTTTTAACAGCATTGTCCTGTCTTCACATTTGAGTCTTCAAAGTTATATTGTCTTTGAATAATGACAATAGTATTTCTTTTGATTTCCTAGAGGATTTGACGAGCTGCTCCCGGGCTGCTATAAACACTTTCTACAAATACAGTGAGCTTACTCAGGTAGGAACTTTCCACAGCAAAACAGCTATTTGACTTAATCAGAGAGTTAAAGAATAACTCACTGTTTCAAACATTTCCAGACCAGCTCAGCTGCTTGTTCCACAGTGTTCCTGGAGGAGTGAGATCTCTCCGGGTGTTTGATTGACGTGGGCGTTTCTCACCGGCTCTTACCTGTGGTCGCTCAGCGAGAGGTCGGCTGGGCGGCAGCGACTCAGCCGCTGGCTCTCTTGAACGGATGCTGAGAAAAGCCCGGAGAGCTAATGTCACAGAAAACTGTAAATCCAGTTATTATCATTGTGTGATTTGTTTGACATCATAAAACAGCAGAAACTTTCACATAGTTGTGAAGTCAGTCTGGGATGCTGGTCTTCCAGCTGGTCCCTGGTAAACCTGCACTGGAACATCTACGTGTGGAATCAGCGGGTTTTCTGTACTGATTTGCTGTAAAACGTAGGCGATCGTTTTTCACGTCACCATCAAAACCCAAACACCATCTGCTCAAGCTGAACAGGTCTGGACTCTGACTGGGGCACTTTCTGTTTCTGAAGGCATTCTGTAATTGATGTACTTTCATGTTTAGGGTCTGATGGACAAACCTCCCTGACATTAAGCAGCACGTTATTTTGGAAATCAATCTTCCTTTTAATAACGCCAAATGACCAAGGCCCTGACACTCCCTGCACCATACGTCAGTGCTGTGATGATGTTCTGATGATGGTGAAAGCTGTGACCTTTTTGCTCAAAAAGTAGACCTGCTTACTATGTTGTGTCATCAGTCTGCAAATATTTCCCCAGTAGTGGATTGTGGATTACGAAGGTGGTCTTCGGTCTCCTGCCATGTACTTCAGCCTGTTCAATGACTTGACTGGTAGACTCGTGTGGGATCCTCTCCCTGGCTGAGGATTCTGGGTTCTGAGGTATTTTGGTGTCATCTTGCATGTCCACTTCGAGGAAGGGTAGCCACAGCATTAAACAGCCCCTTTTATAGACTATTTGTTACGGGTTCTGGTTCTTGGGTTGGGTTTTATTAAAACCCAATAATGAAGAAAACATAGATGTTTGTAGTTATTACTTATAAGATTTCAGTTGGATAGAATTTTAGTTTGCTGGGTCTGACATAAAGTTTTATCCGGAACCACAGCATTAATGTTCATTGTTATGCTGATGACACGCAGCTGTATTTGTCTATGAAGATGAAACAGAACCATCAGACAAACTTCAGGTGTCTTCAGGACATCAAAGACTGGATGTCCACTAATGTTTTGCTCCTAAATTCTGATAAAACAGAGGTTGTTGTTTGTGGTCCCAAACACCTTAAGAAGGGATTAGATGGTCTTGCGATGGCCTCCAGTAAAACTGTGAGAAACCTTGGAGTTATTTTGATCAGGATTTGTCATTTAAACAGCATATTCATCAGGTTTGTAAAACCATGTTTTTCCACCTCCGTAATATCACAAAGATCAGGAGCATCCTCTCCCAGAATGATGCCAAAAAACTAATTCATGCGTTCGTATCTTCTAGACTAGATTACTGTAACGTGTTGTTGGCTGGATGTCCAAGTAATTCTCTGAAGATCTTCCAGCTGATCCAAAATGCAGCAGCGCGAGTGCTGACAGGAACCAACAAGAGAGAGCACGTCTCTCCAGTTTTAGCTTCCCTCCATTGGCTCCCTGGAAAACTCAGAATCCAATTCAACATTTTATTACTTGTGTATAAAGTCCTAAATGTCCAAACTCCTAATTTTCTCCAAGACCTGATGGTTCCTCATGTTCCTAACAGAGTTCTCCGTTCTCAGGGTGCAGGTTTACTCGTAGTTCCTAGAAGATCCAGATGTAGATCTGGAGGACGGGTCTGGAGGACTCTGGAACCAACTTCCAGTTTGGTGAAGGAGACTGACACCACCTCTACCTTTAAAACCAAACTTCAAACGTTTGTGTTTAGTAAAACATCTAGTTGGTGTAAACTTTAGTGTGTCAGGACCAGTAGTCACAGCTGCAGCTGCAGGACCAGACTAGAGCAGCTGGTCTTCAACACAGCTTCATCTAGATCTGCTGCTGTAGACCTGCTGCAGGGGGACACCAACATGATCCACCGACCTGCAGTCCCACCTCTGACCACCTCAGTGTCTGCTGTCTACACCTATTTAGATAGTGGTCTCTGTAGTCCACCAACTAACCAGGTATCAGTCTGATGGACAGAAAACTTTGTGTACATATGACTATGTAATATTGACAATATATATGTGCTTCTCCTTTTCTTGTTTTTCATCCTCTCTATCCTCCTCTTTTCTTCCTCTACCCTGCAGGTATTCAGGTATATAAGTCAGGTCTTGCTCAAGGTTTTTTTCTTGCTATTGTTTGGCTTTAAGACTTTTCTCCTGGTCCAGGTTTCTTCCCCCTTATGATCCAGGTCCTGGTCCAGGTTTCTTCCTCTTAAAGGGGAGTTTTTACTGCCGTTGTTTATGTAATAATTGATCGGGGTCATGTTCTGGTCTCTGGAAAGATCCTGGAGACAACTTGTGTTGTAACAAACACTGAATAAATAAAATTGAAATTGAACTGAATTGAATTGAATTGAAAACATATCTAAATGTACTAGCTGACTGCATTTATACCACTTTATAGTAGTATATTTACAAATGTTTAAGCTGTCAAGAGAATTGCATGTATAGTAATTGATATCTATGAATGCCTCATGGGATTCATCGAAGGGATTTATATACTTTTTCTCGCCACTATAGAACAAACTAGGCAGTAGATAAGAACGTTACCGTTCTTGCAGAAAGTGACCTTCAAATTGGCAACACAAGTATACTTTGAACCTAAATATGATGTCTCCTGATTGTCCCCAGCTGGAGGCTCTTTAGGATAATTCTAGGACATCCTGCTAACAAGGAATTAAAGTAATCCAATCTTGAAGCAGCAAAAGCACCAGTCTGAAACAGGTTTTTTTTTTCTATTTTCACAAGGTTATGAAGGTGGAAGGAATGACTTTTCTATTTAAAGAACAAAACCTGATAAAATAACCCTCCAAGGTTCCTAACAGTTGTACTGGAATATGTGGTTCAACTTACAGCACTATACTCATGCAGAAGTCGGTACACCCCCTTCTAACCCTGTTTTTATGTAGGAATAATAAAAACCATCTGATCATCGTGGATGGCTCTTAGTTTAAGCTTTTACAAAAAGAGAGGTCACGTGGGCAATACCAAGTGTTATCCTGATCCAGAGGCTTGAAGATCCACCTCAGCAGGAATAACTTAAAGGGATCGTTTCCTATATGATTTTCATCCTTGTGGAGGAATTTTGGCTGCTCCTCCTTTAGGCTTCAGTATTACTTCAGGTTTTTTTTTTTTTTTTTTTTTAGCATTTACTTATGCACAAGTCACTTAGGCCCCACCACAGCAGTTCAGTTGTGTTGGGGTCTAAACATCAACATTGCCTTTTTTCGTCCACTCTGCTGGTTGAAACTGGGACATGCAAAAAGACAGTTGCTTCAAACAGCTTCAGCTGTCCAACTGACGGCCTCACATTTGTCTCTTAAATGCTCTGATGTAACGAGGTAGAGGTGCCCCGATGCTGTGGCTGCAAAATAACCCTAAATCATCATCTCCCCGCTGCCACGCTTGACTGTCTGTAGGACATTGTTCCTCAAGTCTTTTTTGTCAATCCACTGAGGCTCTGTGAGCTTGTTTCACCAGTTCCTGGGTGACGCAGTGCCAGACGTGACTGGCAGTCGTCGCAGGAGGCGACCAGCCCACGAATCCAAAGTTCCTTTGGCTAGTTTTTGCAGAGGTAACTTTGGCACTTTCCAACAGTAAACAAATGTTCTTTGAAATGAAATTGAAACAGTTGAAATATCTAAAACCCCTTTTTGCAGCTCTAACGCTGTTTTCATGTTCCAGAGGATGCAAAGCTCCTGTGCGACTTTATATTACATTAAACTGTTTTGTGTTCGATTCAAACTACATATTATAACTGCTTCTTCTCTTAGACTTTTTATCAACTAAAGTCGTGTAGACGCTAAAAGTTTTAAACTTTTTTTTCAATTAATCCTATATCTCTTGAACTCCAGTTTTATAAGATACAATATTAAGTAATAATCAGATGAAAATTGTAATAGTATACCTTTCAACACAGACTACTTGGGGTCAAAGTTACCAAGAACATTTGTTTTGAATTTAATATATTTATGCAATCACATAAAGTAACACCTGCAATTGTAGTCTTTTTAAACATTTGCTATATAAGCTGTTGATTTCAACTTGAACATTAATCATCACTGATAATAACTTCAGCGTGTGTATATGCATATATATATATATATATATATATATATATATATATATATATATATATATATATATATATATATATATATATATATATATGTGTATATGTATATATGTGTATATGTATATGTGTATATGTATATATGTATATGTGTATATATATATATATATATATATATATATATATATGTGTATATGTATATATGTGTATATGTATATATGTATATGTGTATATATATATATATATATATATATATATATATATATATGTGTATATGTATATATGTGTATATGTATATGTGTATATGTATATATGTATATATATATATATATATATATATATATATATATATATATATATATGTATATGTATATATGTATATATGTTATATATATATATATATATATATATATATATATATATATATATATATATATATATATATATATATATATATATATATATATATATATATATATGTATATATGTATATGTATATGTATATGTATATGTGTGTGTGTATAAGTTTCTTTCTTTTTTTTGGCCTTGCTCAACAATATTCCCTTCCTGCATCCCATATCAGTCCCACATGTTGTTCCACGCAGCCACGAACCGGAGTGACAGCCCGGACGGCCCGCCTCCTTCTCTGCTGAATCCGCCCAATGAGGAGGCAGAGCGGGGTCGAGCCTTCAGCGGGAGCCGCTTATTTTTCACTACAGTGAGCTGGAACCACACTGGCAGTCATGTGACGGTCATATAGTAGAAGTCCGTCAGCGCAGACAGTCAGAGCACCTCCGCTGCTCCGCCGCAGACTCTCAAGGGCAAATCCAGAACTGGCAAAAGGAAAAATAAAAATATCAAACCACCATCCGTTTCGGATGCAGCCAGCAGAACCAAGCATTCCCGTGCCTTCTGCGCTAGGATTACGTTCCGTCTGGACGAACAAGGTAAGATTGAGTGTTTGTGCGCGGTGCCATATGCTGCTGCAGCACGAAAACATGTTTACGTTGCAGGCGGAGGCGCGCACACACACGCGTACAGAGGAAGGCAGGGAGAGACGGAAATAACCTGCCCTGGACTGGTTCTGGACCACAATTAGATCCGACTTTTGTCAGTGTAAAGCTGGATTTAAAATGAGTAGGTTTTGATAAATCACTTCAGGTTTGAAGCTGTGATTGGATTTTCCTGGGAATTCTGCTCCATCTGGTGGGAAAAATGTTTGTTCCTCCGCGTATGATTCCTGCTTATCTAAGACCCTTGGAGAACAGATTTGGCTCGAAGTTAACCAAAATGTGGCGGAAAAGGGGGGGTGTTGTGTGTGTCCTTTCTGTAACAACGCTAAATATAACAATTTAAATCTGCCCGAATCATGACTTTAGAAACATCTTATGAAGTTATTTGGCGTCAAATGTGTGTTAACCCCTTATAAGTGTCCTGTAAACAAGGAGCAGGTGATACTGTAAGGAAGTGCACATGCAGAGCACTCAGCACTGCCCCGTGTGGCTTTTTTCTGAACTTTTTTTTTCTTTCCTCCTTCTGACGGCCAGGTTTACTCTCGGTCACTCGGAGCGGGCAGGGGCCCCTGGAAAGGGAGGAAGGCTGGAGGCAGAGGGAGGGAAAGAGAGGGGAAAGAGGAGCTCCCTGTTCCTGGAAAATAACCTATTTACAAAGTCGGCTACAGTACGTTATGAAAATATGGTGAAGTGGAACCGTACTGCACACCATCAGTGGCCTTCAGCTCTAGAAAGGCAACTATGATCCTATGTGTACAAAACATATATGAACAAAACAAATGAATATTTAATTATCACATGAATGTGTGACACCCTGAGGTAGAAAATCAACAAATGACATTCACTCTTGTAACTTCTGTGTATTTGTAAAGGTGAAGAAGGAGGTGAATTTGGAACTTAATCAACCAAAAACACTCAGCTTTTTTCTTTTAACCTTCAGAGCTGTGAATCCAAAACACACAAACACACAGGATGGTGCAGTCATCTTAAAGACAGGAAACACTGAGGTGCTGCGCACGTGCAAGGAGAAAAAAATAACAATATACACACAACGGGCAATGCTTGACCAGAACAAGAAAAGTCCATGCTTTTATTTTGACTGGGCATATGCAGCACACTTCCTTTACAGATCCTGTCTGTCTGACAGCACATATCTATAACATGTCATGTTACTGGCAAACCGACTTGAGTAGCCAGAAGACAAGCATGGCATCATGAGCATGTGATCATTTCTGTTGCTGTGTGCAGAAAAGCGCAGCTGGATCTGAGGTCCGATGACGCAGAGCTCATTCAGAGGGTTTTAGGTGTAAAAGGTATAAAACTATTTACATGCAGCACACAAAACGATGGGTAAAGCGCTCAATTTTAAGCCTTAAACGGAACACGAGTCCAGCAGTTATAGGAAGACTTTGGGAAAAGACAGGAATGCACCGTGTCTCGGAACGCCGGCAGCAGCAGCTGCGACATGATGCAGACACTCGCCTGTTGTCGGTTGGAAGCTGATCGTCTGTACGTCGTAACGGTGGGACCCTGGACCCCTCTGGAGCGGCAGCACCGCGGGGCCTCAGCCTGACCTCAGGTCCCACCAGGACCAGCGGCCAGTTCGGCGGGATTCGTGTGCTCCCGCATCTTTAGAGGGTTAGGGTCTGAGCGGACGGTCAGTCCAGGACGCCTCCAAGCGGCGCGCTGCTGGTCGGCTGCTGGTCGGCTGCTGGTCGGCTGCTGGTCGGCTGCTGGTCGGCTGCTGGTCGGCTGCGTGTGCACTTTACCACAGGTTGTTTTGTGTGTATTGTTTTGCACGTAGACGCGTGCCCTGCAGACGTGCACCCACATCCAGGCTTGACTTCAGCTGCCTCTTTCTGTTAACATGCAACTGTCTTCTGTTCAAATGAAATATTGATTTCACATGAGTTCAGTCTCAGACCTGTAATTGTACTGGAACTTTGCTGGAATTATTTTAGAGTAGTGCAGTTTTCAATCGACTGTTTTAGTCCACTTCTGGTGAAAATGATCCATAAAAACAAACTGAGCAAAAGAAACCGCGCTTGTTGGACTGCGATTAACAGATTTCTCCCTGCGTCTGTTTGTTTCTGCACAGACTGTATCCTGGCTCGAGACCTTGGATTGTTTCCTGGACTACGATTTTGTCCACAACTGGTGTTTCTGTATCTCGCCTGAGGGACTGGTGGCCTTGGTGACCTGGGTTTATTTAGTCTAGCCCTCATACCAACACAGAAACGTTTTCTAGAAAATAATCCCCCACGCAGACTCTGAATCCAGTAAGAAACGTTGGTCGGGAAGCTGTGAGGAATGGTAGATAAGTCCCGACTGAGCAAGGAGACTTTCCTTCCACCAGTCTACCAGCCGCTGTCGGACATGGTCACAGACCTGGGATCATACCAGGTGATGCCATCACCGTTTTCAGAGGATGACTTGAGTGAGTCGTCCAGCCCTCGATCCTGCTCCAGCCCAGACTCCCAGGTGCTGAGCTCCAGCTATGGCAGCAGCTCCAGTGCTGAAAGCCAGGACAGCATCCTGGATCAGCTGCTATCACAGGCCTCTTTAGGAAACACTGGCAGCGTGTCTGTGGGATCTGTCGCGCCGATGCCGTTATCCGCTTTCCAGTTGGATTCACAGAGAAATGAGCCCTCCAAACGTGAGCCCATAAAGGAGGAAACTTTTGACTTCCTTGCCTGGTCCCATGTGGAGACAGAGGAACAACTTGGATCATCATTCCAGCCAACACTGGAGGAAATTGAAGAATTTCTGGAGGAAAACATGGAAATGGTGACAATGAAGCATGAGATCCAAGAAGGTTGCCCAGGACTAGAAATGGGACAGGAAGAGGTTTTGGGTGTTGAAGTTGGTCTGGACTGTTGCAGAGAGGCCTCTCCTGAGCCGAAGCTGGAGCCAGAGCCCAAGTATTCCGACCAAACTGTTCCCACTGCCAGCGCCTCTGTTGTGACGACCGCTGCGTCTGCTGAAAACAAAACCTCAGTAGTCCACCACACACACGAGTCCAGCACTGGGGTCAAGAAAGCGTCATGCAACAGATCTTCGTCAGCAGACAGTGGCACAGACAACGAAGGAATGCCGTTCATCCTACAGATTCAGCCCGTTGAGCTGAAACAGGAGCCCATGACAGCGCCACTGACTCCATCAGCCCAACCTTCGCAGCCTGCTCTTCCTTCAGACATCAAAATTGCACAGCTATTAGTCAACATCCAAGGTCAGACCTTTGCCCTGGTGCCCCACGTCTTACCCTCGCCAAGTCTTAACATGTCGTCAAAATTTGTACGCATTGCTCCAGTCCCCATTGCAGCCAAGCCTCTTGGGCACGGAGATAATTCCTCCAGCCAGGGATCAGGGATTCTTGTTGGAGGACAAAAGTTTCAGAAAAACCCAGTGGCAGATCTTATCAAAATGCACAAATGCACTTTTCCAGGCTGCACCAAGATGTACACCAAAAGTAGCCACCTGAAGGCCCACCTGAGGAGACACACGGGGGAGAAGCCTTTCGCCTGCAACTGGCAGGGCTGTGGATGGAGGTGGGTAGGGGGCAGCAGGGGTGGATGTACGTCTGTGTGCACTTGGACATTTACATCACACACATTTCTAACCTTGCAAAAAATGTACCTGCTGCAGCTTCTCATGAATATATGCTTGTTATTTGAGCGGATAAAACTCTGACTCTCATGCTATTTATAACTATATGCTTATAAAATGCCTGAGTAAAGGTTTGTTTTTAGAACGCGCTCAAGTAAGTCATGATTATCAGGGTTATCGTGAATATCGTCGAGGGTCAGATCCTGTACAGTCACCTGCAGCTCCGAGCAGCTCAACTTTGTGACAAGGGGACATTTTTAGGTCGCTGTGGCAGGAAGGCCGTGCTGGAGTTCTGTCTGCGACATGCCAGCAGGGTTTAAGCCACTGGTTTAGTGGCTCACAGTTTACCAAAAGCATTATGCTTCCTCTTCATCAAGCCCCACAGATGGAGGGCTTCTGGTCTTAAGTGGACTGCCGTAGATCGGAGGAACACAAACGATTTTTGCTTGCATAATCACATTTCATCGGGGAAGGACAGATCTGGCATTTGCAAGAGTAGCTGGGGTGTTTTTCTTTGTAGCTGTAAACTGAATCTGGGCCGCAGTCACATGAGCTCGTCACGGCCACCTCCCGTGGACATTTGACAGCTGCGCGTCTGGTGGAGCAGCGTGAGTTTGTGTGCGTTTTAGGATGCTCTTGTATAAAACCTCGCTGCGTGTCATGGAGGAAAGAGGGAGCGTTTGGATGTCTTCATAGATGAGGCAACTTCTTTGCTCATCAAAGTGCCTTTTTGCATTCATCAGTCTGAAAGTGTGTGATGGAGAGTGACTTATGGCCACAGTTGCCAAGGTTGAGCTGGCTGGTTTCCTGAGGACGTCAGCTCTGCTGTAGACCCACATAAAGACGCTTTAACAAGCACGCAGTTTGGCCGTCCCCAGAACCAGGAGCAGATGCAAGTCTGTTCAAGCAAACTTCCCATCCAGATGTTTGCAGTTTTTATTTCAGTTTAAGAGAGCTTTAATGTCATTTTGCTAAAATGAGCACAGAGTGCAGGCAAATACAGTAAGTTGTGTTACGCATCATCTGATAAAAGTAATTAAATTCAGAGGAAGAACGTCAACTTTGGGTTAAAAAGCGACATCTGTGTTTGGATCAGAGGCGTTGAGGATTTCAGTTCTGGTTTCTGGGGACACACTGCGTCTCCTGCGTGTCAGCGGGGTGTCGGTGTGAGACTCTGACGAGCGACAGCGCTCAGAAAAACCTCACAGCATCGCCACTGCGAGTCTAAATGTATGATTCATTAACTGGCAGTAATCTGAATCAAGAGTCAGGGATTTAATGTTGGTTGGAGCGGTGCAAACTCCTGACTCTTCACTTAGACACACATTCACTTGGTATTCACGCTCAAAATCCAACAGTTGCAGGACATTAAAAATGTGTTTTATGCTTGAAATGGGTATAGTGTGTGGGATCAGCTAAATAATTAAACTTATTAAACAGATTAAACGTACACAGTGAGCGGCTCTGTTCATCCCCACTCGGCGTAACGTTTTGAATCTAGTGGATGTAGATAAGCTGTTGACAACATGACTACTGTATTTATTTCACAAATTCATACAGAAGTACAAGTACAAGACAGTGTTTGCTAAAGAGCAGTGAGAGTTGCATGTGTAGATGTGTGTTGACATTTAAAGTCGCCCTCTGGCAGGCGCTTTTAAAGACTCATGGGCCAGCTGCTTCTCCTCCTCCGAGCTGCGTCCGTTCACATATTTACAGAATCTGGAAAATTCTCATACTGCTAACTGCTGTGTTTAGGTGGACAACTACCGGTGGCCAAGTGATGCCCGCCGTTCGCACCTCCAGATGGCGAGAGGTTGCAGGGATCATTTTATATATGTTGTAGGAACTTCAGGGACAAAAAGGAGTCGCAGAGAGCCTGAGGCTGGGCCTGATTGTCCCCCGATAACGACAGACTTCATCGGAATAAGTCGAACCTTTTATTAACGAAATAATAAGATACGATGATCAAATGATGATAATGTGCACGAACTCAAAGTGATCACAGTGATCAAAGCAAATAGAGCAAAACAAAAGTACTGCACCCAGCCGCACCTGCTTCCTTCGCCGTGGAGCACACGCGTCAGTCTCCTGACAGTGTCCTGGTGGCGAGGACGGTGCCCTTTTCAGCAGCAGCAGGCTGTTTGGCGTTAGTGCTTCCAGGTCATTAGGATCTGTGGCTGCTTCTGTAACTGGCCTGCTCTGATTATTGATTCCACTTCACAAAGAACTGTGTGAAGCCCATCTTTATCTAAGTTTTGAACTTTCAAAGTGGAGATCAGGACTTTCTGCACAGATCTAATGAACCTCTGTCAAGAACCTGCACGATGTGAGCCGCCGGAGGGTTAAAACGGCATCGATTCCCTTCTGAAAGAGTGCATTGTTAATCTGGGAATGATTCCCTGCTTAATGGCTATTCTCAGTTCACGTTCTGCTCCCACAAAGTTTGTTCCATTATCGGAGCGTAATCCAGGACTTGACCTCGTCTGAGCGCATTTATGAAACAGTCAGTGTCCAGCGAAGGCGCCACTTCGATGTGTATGGCCAGGCAGGTAAAAATGACCTCTTCCCTGCCCTGCTCTTCAAACGGTTTAAAAACCGCCAGGCCGAGTGAGCAGAGGTTCATCTGGAGTAACTCTTTCAACGGGTAAGTCTGCCGTCTGCTGGGACACCGGCTGAGCGTTTAGTCCTCGACTGATGACACACTTGGACACGATTCTCCTTGTGGGTGCACCGGCACCGATGATCCAATACTTCTCTCAGTTTGGACAACGTGGTCACGACCGCCATGCCCCACTTCAAGTTGAATGTGCCTTCAAAGAATGTCTAAGATATGGAAATTGTTTGCCAATATTATGGGATATTTGGCCTCCGCTGGCATAGATGACCTGCTCGGTCAAACACCAACTCTTAGAACCCATCCTCGACTAGCGGGCAGAGTTTATAAAGGTGGCTGCAAACTTTCACGGTTTTGCCACTTTGCACCCTGCAGAGTTCCTCTGGAAACCTCTTCCTTTGGCAGAACTTGATGACTTCTAACCTCCACTGACAGACGTCTTGAAACTGCCTCTCCCTTGAAAGCGTCCATATCCTTCTTCAATGAGCATCTTCGCTGCGTATCCATCTTTAACTTTCTCCTCTTCTGGCAGCGAACCAAGAGCAACTTCTTTAGCCTCCTCTAAGCAGTCCTAGATAAGAAATGATTTATCATGCGAGTCACAGCATCAACCTCCTCTTCTGGCACCCTTTCAGCCTAACCCTTGGTTCCAGATCATTCATGAAGACAATATAGTCTCCGTGGAACGATGAGTCTTTCTGAAGCCTTTTCTTCAGGTATGAAGCGTGCTGCTCAACAGTTTTCCTGTTGTTTGCCATGTTGGGTTCCTTGTTCCTTAATGGTAAGTTAATCCGGTTATACCCATGCACTTGTTTTGCTGACTTTGCAACCAATTCCATAAGATCCAGCTCATGCAAGTATTCCACCGCTTCCATGGCATTAGAGCAGCCTCTCAGCCTGTTAGGACAAGGCTGTAGTCCTGAAGAGCTTGACAGAGTCTTCTGTCCTAATAGGAGGCCATGAAAGAGGCTTTTCCCTACATTTCCAAAAGCTCTCCCGTAGGCGAGCTTCAGCTTTAACATAGCCCCTGTCTGGGTCCAAGTGCTGGCAGCTCCTCACCAGTTCCTCGGGGTGACCCCTAGTGCACTGCTCCGGGAAATACTGTCAGCCCCTGCAGTGCTCAGTGTTTCTCTCCACACCATTCTCAAAAGCTTTTATAAAAGCATGATACTTTTATGGGTCGCCATCACAAACTGGGATTTCTCTCGTTTGTAACGGCGAGACGCATTGCTGTTGAATTAAGAGTGTAGTTATTTCATTTCGCTTTCTCATAATTCCCAGCACATTGTCGTGATTCCCATCTCTTGACTCAAATCCTGCGTTCAAGGTGTACCCAGACGGATTAAGTGTTTTCTCATTAACAGTAAGATTCACTGAATGTCTGATTGTTGTTTGAGGTCATTAAGTGCCACAGGCTCATAATCAATACACTGGGGTGCAGGTTTCTCTCTGGGCCTTGTTCCTGGATCCAAGCGGTCATCTTTAGTTTTCCTTTGTTTTTGTATTGGCATGGAGAGCGTTTGTGTTGTTTCCTTTTTCCAAATAAGAATCTATCCCATCTGAATACCTGGTTACAGAATTCTTCACACTTAGGGCGCTCTGAGACCTTAACACATTTCATTTTGCCGTATGTGCTGCCATGTCTTCATCCGGTTTAAGTTGCTCCTTTTCCTCTTCAGACATTCCTGCTGTTCCTCCAGTTCAGGATTGTCTTTCAGTAGTTTCTGTCTTGCCCTTCATGCTGCCAGGTCAGCGTCTGCTTTCAGATGCACAGAAGAAGCGCTGGAAACAACAGACTGTCATTTGGTCTTGAGTCTCCTCGCATGTCCTCTGTACTGAATATTGATGCAGCTTGAAGCAAAACTTGAGGTTTATCCTCTGCTGGATACTGAAGCTCTTCCTCATTTCTTGCAGCTGGAGCACGTTGAGGCAGAATAAGGCTGCATGATGCTGCACTTCCTCGGATTCACTCAGCAGCTTTTTTGAATGTGTTACTGCATTTCATGATGCTGGACAACCAGTCCTTTTGTCTATTTTGTTCATCCTCCACGAGTAGGTAAAGGAATCAAAGCTTCATGTGACAGTAGCGTTTTCATAAAAATGGTTGATTTAATCTTCTTAAAAAGAGATAGTGAAACATTTTCCTTTGTCTTCATGAATGATTTCATTTCTGGTATGAGTGCTTTCATTTTATCCAGCGTGATTTTCCGTTCACCTGGAAGCTTTTCAGTTTTATTTGCCTAAGCCGTGGCCGTGGGTTTTGCTTGTTTTTTCCCTTCAGTTTATGCATTTAAACGCGTCCATGTACTTGAAACATTTCCCCTTTAACCTCTTTTAGACCTCCCCCCCTCCACAACGAGGAGGAACAGGCGACTCAGTCAACTAAAACCCCCATAATCAATATACACACATTCATGATATTATAACCAAAACACACGAAAAACTCAACAATATCCATTAATCCTCAATAATCGCAAAAACACCCAGTCGGTCATTCATGGCTCCTACAAGCCAGCCCCTAATTATTAGGTTTTCAAACATAATAATTACCCACATTCATATTAGTACTTAGTGACTAATAAATTATGCTTTTGAATTATGGTTCAACAGAATCAATAAAAAAAATAAAAAATAAATCAAATTAGTCAGTGGCCCTTAGAAAAGTAAGTAATTGGCTTCACAGGTGTCTTGAAACCTGACTACCGCTAAGTTAACGACATGATGAAAGAGACGTAAACACTCGCGTAGCAAGTTCTCTCATGTGATTGCACGTGATTTTCTGCGTGCACGGCTGCAACTTGAACACTGAGTTATGCAATGTTGCCTTTACCTGCCATTGTTTGCAGAAAAAGACTGTGAGAAACCTTTGTTTGAAGTATACTGTTGTTCTTTTCATGCAGGTACTTAGCAATAAATAATCAGTCTGAAAGCTTTGTGTTATTTCCAACGTGGCAGTCATCCACAAGTCAGGCCGCACTGGTGTGTTGCAATACAGGAGTGGAGCTGCAGAAATGTGTGCAGTTTAATCCAGGCAGTGGTCGCTGCTAACAAAGAGCTCTTGTCTATCAACAAAAGGCAGGATCTATTTGGGTGATCGTGTGTGTGTGTGTGTGTGTGTGTGTGTGTGTGTGTGTGTGTGTGTGTGTGAGAGAGACAGAGAGAGAGAGATCAAGTGCAAATGTAACCCAGTTATTGTCATGTTGTAAATGAGGAGACTGCCCAAAGGACAAAGGAAGATGATGGAAAATTGTTAGGGTACGGGCTGATTTGAATGCTGGAAAGTGGAATTTAATTCTAGACACAGGAGGGAAACTGTTGTTTGTTGCGGCGGTAGCAGAGAACAAAAAGGCCCGACTCAGTCCTGCTCAGAATTACTTGAAGGGAGCAGCAGCGAGGAAGTGAATCGAACAAAGAAGAAGCCTTGAATAGTTACCATGACTGTGGGTTAGGAACGTCCAGGCTGCCAGCGTGCATGAAAGAGAAGAGAGGGATCAGGGAAGGATTGTGTACGAGCAGGAACCGGGAGGGAGGTTTAGTACTGTAAATCCTAATGTACACCACAGTCAAAACACAACACATTTATAGTCTTTGACAATGTCTGTATCTTCATGTGTACCGCATTTAGAGCTTCTGAAGTTCTGAGGTCATAAATGCAGGGAACCTCTACAAACAACCACAAAGAAGGAGCGGTGCGTCTGCCGGCCGGGCTTCACTACAGAGACGAGTCTAATCCGTCACTGACCTTCCCACCAACCAAAAATAAAGTCCTGTCTGAACATACTGTTTCGTACGCTTCTAAAACCTTGATTTTACAACCCCAAATCAGAGATGGGATGAAATTGCATGTATCCTTACATTTATGTTGACTTTAATTTACAGTATGAACTATTTTTTCTAATATACACAGATTTCCTTCATTCCACACCTGCAACACATTTCACACGTTTCACACGTTCACACGTTCACAACGGACGGTACAGTTTGTACCACTTTGTAATGCAGCCAGTCCTTCTCACAACGCAGCCAAGATGTTCTGGCGCTGAGGACACCAAGTAATTCAAAGGTTCAGAAGATATTTTGTTTTTTCAATGTCTCTGGAAAAGGGAGTAACGTTAGGAAAGTTCACAGAGGTGCAAATCATATTTTTATTAAAATGATTTACGCGTTACAAGGGTTTCAGTGGGAGGATCTAGGCTGCATCTGTGATCTTGGCTCTTGCTTGGCATTTCCATTCAGGGATTAAAGCGGTATTGAATTGAACTGAATGGGCTTTGTCAAGGGAACCGATGCAACTCGTCACCATCACAGAGCCGGCTTTTTGGACCTGTTGGCTGATAACAGACTGGATGGTTCTTTTCATCTGCAGTCTGGAGCACATGACCCCCAGTTTGTCCAAATAATATCTGGAAAACTCATTTGTCTGATCATAACACACATTTCTGCTGTGTATTTACCTCTGCACAAGCTGTAATATGAGGCTTCTTGTGTGCACACAAAAGTCGTAAGTCGCCTTTGTGAACGTCGCTCTCCGTTTTAGGTGCTTGACGGCAGTTTCACACAGTAAATGAAGCGGAAATCCTGAGTCTATTTTAAGAAAGAATTATAGTCTTTAATTGATTTTACTGCTTTGTAATGAATCCTCATTACAATAACAATTACATGTTCACAATAATTAAAAAACGTCTCTTTTTTTCACATTGCTTTGTGTTGCCTTGAATCCCCTTTTTATGATCTGATTTTGTAAATATTCACCATAAGTATCTCAAAATAATTTCAGCTTTGATGATAGCAGTGTTTCCATATTTATCCCTGTTTTAAAACTGGTCTTCATGTTGTCGGTGTTTCAGTGCAGAGGAGGTGTCGTCGTTTTCCCGGGTTTAACGCCGGCACACAAATACGTCGGAAATGAATAAAAGGACAATGCGGAAATCCTTCCAGTAGGAAAGATCCACCGTTGGTTGGCAGCAGCTCTGCATTTCCGTCATGTCAGGTTTTCCAAATCTCTGAGTCCGAATGAGGTCAGACGTCACATAGTGGGTACAGTACAACCCCGCGTTTCAAGCTGAGAGGCAAAGGACAGCACGGCTAATATTCCTCTGCTCTTTGATTAGATCATGCAATTGAAAGGAATAAGAATATGTCTTATCAAACAAAAAGGATTCTTCACAAGGCAGATGTTTAGTGAGCTGTTAAAGCGCCTTTGTTGCAAAGGCCCCCCAGTATACTGAAACTGAACGGTTACTGCGTCAGCACTTCTGTGGTTCTCACTGGGATCCGAGTTCACCTCCTAAAATGTTGCTGCTTAATTACAGAGTATTATTGTGTAGATTCATCATCTTGTCAGGTCAGCAAAGCAACATCTGGGATGCAGAGCCCAGCTGGGTGCTGTCGCTCTTAAAGAATGGGGTTGCTGGGAAGAAGCGCTGGCACTGTCGTCGCTATGGCTTCAGCCAAACGGTGTTTGCCTCACATGCGAATTCCAGCATGTTCCTCTGCTCGTCCAAATGAGATACACGCAAATGAGTTTTACTAAGAACATCTGAAACATTTCTGTCTGTGACAGATAATTATTTTGTTTAATTTGCATGGGTTGATGGGAAAAGTTCTGCTGAGACTTTGAAAAACAGGAAGCTGCTGAATAGTCCAAAGACTCTCAGCTACATCTCTGCTTTTGTCGTTACAATGAGGTTAAAGCCTGTCAGAGAATCCAAGACCAATTGTTTCCCCCCCAAAAATCATTTGTGGATGTTTATTGAGGTTTTCTTTCTTTTTTTATGTTTCTATTTCATAGGAAGTGAATAAAATGTTGTATTTGCACTCTGCTCCAGTCCATTTTAAACAAGCTTCGTCCCAGAGAAAATGGCAGGTTTTTCTGCTCATATGTAACTTTTTCTTTGCCTGATAGCCATGAGGGGGGTGCTGTACTTAGACTGTGATTTCTGGAGGTGTTCCCAAGCCCATGCAGTTATTTCCATGACACAATCCTGTCTGTCATTTCTGCACTGCCACCAGAAGGTACACAGATCACAGACATCCAATACTCATTTTTGACCTAATTGTGGTCCTTGTCACCGGCGCACAGAGATTTCTCCAGATTCTCAGATGTTTTTTAGTTTCTGTACTGATGAGACATTTAAAGTCTTCAAAAGTTTACACAGACAAACATTATTCTGAAATAGTTTAAAGATTTACAGACTGATAAATCTCTGCCCACCTTTCAAATTCTGCCTCTTCCTCTCTAAGATGATGCTTGTCATGCCAATGACCTGCTTCTAGAGCTGCTTCTAGACACGTAGATGGTATATGGTTTATGTGTTCTATTGTTTTTATATATATATATATATATATATACTTTTTTAAATTACAATGTCTTAGATGGCCTCCCAAATTGTATTTCAACCTCCTATAGAAACTGTAATTTCTGGTCTTTTCCTGATTTTATCAACATCCATCCATCCATCCATCCATCCATCCATCCATCCATCCATCCATCCATCCATCCATCCATCCATCCATCCATCCATCCATCCATCCATCCATCCAATTTTTTAGAGCTTTTAGGATCTAATTTTCATCTGTAGTCTTTTGACAGATTAACATAGCAACATAATTAAGAAAAACAACAAAAAAGCATTACATTTCTAAAAATACCATATAGTCTGAGGGAAGAGTGAAAACGGAGGCAGGCCAGCTGGTCATGATTACAGATTTGCAGTATACATACAGTTTTTCACCACACATCCTTTCTAGATTCGGTCCAGATTTGAAACTCAAGTCTGTCGGGTTTCGCTTCTTCATTTATCTTCACAGACCGACATCTCTCGTCTTTTATTTCCAGGTTTTCACGTTCTGATGAGCTTTCTCGTCACAGAAGATCCCACTCAGGGGTCAAGCCCTACCAGTGTCCCGTGTGCGAGAAGAAGTTTGCCCGGAGTGACCATCTGTCAAAACACATCAAAGTCCACCGGTTTCCACGGAGCAGCCGGACGGCACGCTCAGCAAACTGACACTGCTGCAAGTCTTTGGATTACTGGGAAAGCTGAAAATGCTGGGATCAACCTCACGGTGAAATGGGCCTTGGGAGGAAGTTGTGTGTGTGTGTGTGTGTGTGTGTGTGTGTGTGTGTGTGTGTGTGTATACATGTACAGGTGTGCACACACATTTACTGCTAACAAGCAAGTCTGAATGAATAATTGGTTTAATTTATTGTAAACCGACACGGTTACCTTCCTGGCTGACCAGTTGAGGGCTGCTGTTGGTGGTGCTCCGGCGTCTTGTGCTTCTTATGAGAGTTCTGTGCTCATCCTCTGCCTCAGCAGACGCTCAGATAAGCTTATTTTCCTTCAGTCTGGATTATGTGATAGCCTTGTGCTTTCAATCTGCCTGAATAAAAACAAATGCCTTTTGTCTTCCTGGAAGCTGCTGACGACGTGGACATTACACACCTTAGACAAATTCAGGAAGTTAAGCTGATCCATATCCAGATCCGCCCTGAGCCGCCAGTGTAGTTCTTGGTTCCACGGTGGTTTCTCTGAAACCTTCAGGGTTTGGTTCACCCTGTGCCACAGTTCAGACAGAAGGAACGCCAGTTAATCAGCTCAGTATTTATGCACAATGAGAGAATTTGTACTTTCATGAAATGAACTACTGATATTAAATAATAAAGTAAGGGAACTGTCCCAATAAGCAGCAGGACTCGCCTCACATGTCACAGGAAAACTGGTTTATACTTAAAGAGGAGGACAAAGACAGAAAAACATCAGGAGATGCAAAAGTGAAATGCAACATTAAGATGAAGCGTACAGGGATTTTTATATCAGTCTTCTGATCAGTGTTAAATGTTCTGGTTTTTATGTCATTTTTTAAGCTCAATCATCTGTACCTGCTTAATGTTATTTTGCTTGCACCGGTTTTCAGGTTATCAGCACTGTTCACACCAAGAATGGTAAAAATGACAATACAAAGATGTTGTAAATGCCGTTCCAGTTTAAATGGAAGGATGAGTCCACACCATAATGTCTGTAAAACAACAACAGAGCCAAATGAATTTGTTGGTATGGTTTTGGTCCGGTGCTGCTTCAGAGCCAGTGCCAAATGTCAAACTGGCTCTTAATTTTTCAAGCACCAATGAAGAAAGCTTCAGCTCTAAACCGGGAAACTGTTGATACTCTGGTGCAAGAAGTCTGCAGGTTTAGATGCACGACCCAGTTGTGATGGGAGGGATGGGAGGGACGATCATGACGAGTGATTGTTTTTGACCGCCTCTGTTGAGCCATGTCCATGTTGAGCTGGTAGATGAGACGCCAGTGAATAAGAGTTAATGCAGAGTGGACACCAAAGTCAAGTAGTAGTGTCCTGGGGCTTGTTGAGCACCAGGACACTACTACAAGGGTCTTTTTAAAACCAGACATTAGTGATTAGTGAAAGGATAATTTAAGTGAAATTGAAAAAACAATGCCCATATTTTCATGAATGAACATTGTTGGATTTTTAAATATCACCTGCTGGTGTTTATATATTCTTTTAAAATAGCCATTTATGCCATTTGTAGTAGCATTCATAATGTAATGTTAGCATTTGCAGGCAGATGGAGGCCCGGCTAAGAGCGTTCACAAACACCAAAACCTACTTATGACAGCCTTTATAAACACACACTGGCTTTGATTAAAGACGCTGGTGCGTTTCCTTTGTGCACCGTGGTCCTCTAAAGAAACTCAGTACACTGAAGGTTCAAACCATGTTGAAAGAGATGCACTTAACGAAGATGAACGTTATGTAAATAAAAGGCAAAAGCTTGAAACTGGCTCCAGCTCCAGCTCCAGCCCAGCAGCAGCATCTGGTTCAGTTTGGTCCAAAAATGGTTTTTTCAAAGTGATTTCAGGACAGTTCATAACAATAACAGAGTAAAAATAACAGCAACAAAAAAATAACAACCAATGAAAATTCACTTAAAATGATGCACGGTTGGATTTATGAGAAATGCGGCGAAATGGTATTTAACGCTGACAGACTGAAGCGTTCTTGTTTTTCTGATGTTCTCTTTGATGATTGCTGGATGCATCAAACTTAGATTGATTTCATATGAAAATGTGTAAATCATTTATCCTCAAAAGACAAGTCGTCGAACTTCATGTTTTTGAGGAATGTTTTTGAAGCCACATAGTTCTGGTTCTGTGCTCTTCAGCAGCAGCAGGTCATCAAAGTCCCTGCTGGAACCTAAATACAGGACTTTGGAGCACTACCTCCATACCGTTCAGCAGTTATCGTTATTGCTACACTTCTTGGTGTGAACGGGTCTCAACTGTGCAACAAAATTTGATGTGAAGATCATGTTTTTGTTGTTCTGGGTCTAACCAGGTTTTAAATGACTGTTCATAACGATGTCCTGCCATGTAAATCTCACCCGGAAGACCGAACATCTCCATCTGCTATTATTTTTTGAACTATCATTTTGCTGAGAACTTGACACAAAATCTGCCTCAACTCTGCCTTTTTTGTTACTCGAAACACCCTGACGGCCTTCCACGTCTGCTGGCGGTGATGGTAGCTCAGATGATGCCAGTGGTCCCACCTCACATCACGGTCCTACACCACCAGGATAAGCTTCCAGGGAATGTAGGGACAACGTCCCAGTGGAGTCCATTTTACACCATCTAATCCTCTTAAAGCTCTAATTAAACACGTCTGAACCCCCTGTGAAGACGTGGGTGTGTGACTGTGATGTCGCAGATTTTAGTTCTGTGAAGTGACATCAAGTGAAGGTACACAACATTCCATTCATTCAATTTTTGAATTTTTAAAGCTTGTGTGAACACAGGTGTTTGCATCCTATGAATGTATGTAAATACAGGAGTAGAAATTGCTGCATCCAGGAAGTAGAGTAATCTGATACTTTATCGCAACTAATGGAAGGTTGTAAAAACCTGACTTGTACATAACTTAACATTTCAGTACATATGAATATATTATATATATTTTTTTCTTTGTTCTGTCCAAGATGCATTTACAAATAAATTTAAAAGGAACACATTCTGGTTGTGGACTCTTTTTCTTCTCCAAAGACACTTTAAAGCCCAATAAAATCCTGCTTCTTATGTCACTAATGTTGCAGAGAGGGTTTTAGAAGTAGAGAAGGGTCTCTTTTGTAACTTTCATTAATGTAAAAACGGATTAAAACAACCCACGCAAGCACAGTGAGATCATACAAACTCCACACAGAAAGACTCCCGTCCGGCATCCAACTAGGAGCCTTCTTGTTGTGAGAGGGTTTTGCCCCCATTGTTTCAAATGATTCAAAATCACTTTTTATTTCCAGTTCATAGAAAAAAAATAATTTTTATCTACAGAACTTTAATTCATCACTTTCTTCAAGGAATTTCTGTTTAGTTTGTTCTTTAACAACTTAATTCTATAATTAATCCTTAATATATAGACAGACATGAGAAACAATGATGTGAACTCTGGTTTTTGTATTCATTTGCCATAAAATGTGATCTGATCTGATTTTAAACACATCGATTAAATGTTCAAAGTGAAAAATTACATGTTGAGGCCAACTACCAAAACTACGTTGGAAATTTAAAGCTAATTTTGATCACTAAAAGACTTTAGACTTTCAGTTCATAAGCATTTACTGATGTGGACATGCCTCACATAAAGGAAATCGCTAAAGACGTAATCAATAACAGCTGAGCTGCAAACATTTGGAGAGCGATAAAGTCATCTTAGAAACTGAGCACTTTCTGAAGCACAGAAAAGGCCAGTTTACCAACATCAGAACATCCTCACGGTGAAGCATGGTGGAGGGAGCATGATGATTTGGGCTTGCCACGCTGCATCAGGATCTCCATCTGCCATCATTGAGGGGAAGATGAACTCCTTAGTTTACCAAATTCTCCTCCAGGATAATGTCAAGATGTTTGTCCACCAAGCTCAGAAGAACTCGGGTGATGCAGCAGGACAATGACCTTAATCAGATCCTTCTAATTTGAGGGTCATTTGGTATAACCCGCGAGTAATAAACATACCCACAGTGATGTTACTGCAATAACAAACATGTCGTTGACACTGAAATCACAGGAACAGGAGCGCTGGACAGGCATTAACCGACAGCGGTGAGACTGAAACCCCTGCTTTTTCTTCTTAACCACAATAAGACTGACTTTTTCCCCCACTTTTTTTGCCAAGTCCAATGTGCTTAAGATGCATATGAAATAAAGGCTTTAGCCTCAAATGTGACCCTGGGAGACTCCTGTTGTATCTGCCGACTGAATTATGACTTAATATACTACCTGGTGTCAGATTCAGGAAAACAGGGGAATTAAAGTTAGAGACACTTCGCTTCTTTAGTGATGTTCTGAGCTCCATCTCCCCAATAATCCAGTATTTATCAAGAGAGACCTCAGACACAATAATTATTCACTGATAACACAGTTGGTCAGATTTGGTGACGATAGACCCATAACTTCGTGCTGCAACATGGATAAGACACCAGACAAATGAAACATTGGCACTTGACCAGTCAAATCGTTCTTCCACAAACATCGACACATCTGTTGTCTTAACCATTACCCTAACTGAAACAAAATGATCTTGAACAGAAGTTTAAAAGACAACTATGCAGTTGTCTAAACCAGCGTTTCCCAATCCTGGTCCTCAGGACCCTCTGTCCTGGATGTTTTAGATGGTTACACCTGATTCTAGTTAATGCTCCTCATCATCATCACACCAAGGTCTGCACAACTCTGTTGATGACACAGATACTTGAATCACGGTGTGTTGAAAAGCAGGGCTGCAGCTAAAACATGCAGAACAGGGGTCTCGAGGACCAGGACTGGAAAACACTGGTCTAAACAATGTTTTGATTTGGTTGAAAAGTGAAACAGTTCAACAACTTTTGCCAAAATAAATCTGGACCTTGTCAATTGGACTAAGAACAGATCAATGTTGAGCAGATGTTTTTGGGGGATAAAAAAGCTACTTCAATAATATCCAATAACCATCTGGAGTTCACATATTAAAAAGTAAAGTATTTTATTGACTTTAGTGTTAAGGGTTAATATCTGGTGCCACTAAAGTAGAATTGCACCAAGAACAATCTGTGATCAATCATGAAGAACAAAGACCGATCAACCGGCTTTGTCTCAAGTATTTTGCGATGAGCCTGAATCCTGGAGGCTTGTTGAAGGGCCGAGCCTATGGCTCATGCACACTACAGATCTCACCTCCTTCCTCTTTAGGGGATTTAAAACCATTTAGATTAGTAACTACTCCAAATGAGATCAGATGACAGTATAAACAAACATAGAAATCCTGCCAGTGAAAGACTGAGACAATGTTTATAACTATAAATAAGCACATCTGAAGTTTATTTAAAGAGAAAAAAAAATTCTGCAGCAGAAAATAAGTATTGTTTTAGGAAGCTTGTTTTGTGTGTGTTGTATAAATGTAAAGTTCTGAGTAAATCAACTTATGAAGATGATATGTGACTCCTACACCCCCGATGTGCATATAGAACCGATCCGATGTCATTACTCCCGAGTCTCGACTCCCGAGTCGCCCCAAAGATGTCCCCAGTAAGGCAAACACATTTTAAACAAATCAACAGCCTATCACTGCTTCTTTTCAACATTTCCTGTAAATGACCTAAAATCGTCCCATAAATGTTTGAGCCAGAATCAGATTCAGAAAATTAAAGTTAAAAACATGAAGAGCCACAGCCAGAGATCACAGATGGTAAATACTGTGCATATTATCTGTAAAACGACAGATTTTGTCGTTTTACAGATAATGTCATCTATCAGTCGCTCACCTTTTGTATATCTGGTTTTCTGTATACGCCCGTGTTAGTGGGAGTAGATGTGGGAAGTGTGGTAAAATGTTAACTGAGTCAGAAAACATAACCAAACTCCCTTTACTCTGTAATTACCAACGCCCACGGCTGCTTTGGTGTGATGATCTCTAAAAGTGGTAGTTTCTTTCTGCAAGTCAATTTCAATTTTATTTATATAGCGTCTATTACAACAAGTTGTCTCCAGGATCTTTACAGAGACCTGAACACGACCCCGATCAAGTATTACATAAACAACAGCAGTAAAAACTCTCCTTTAAGAGGGAAGAAACCTGGACCAGGACCTGGATCATAAGGGGGGACCCTCCTGCTGAAGACCAGCAGGTAGAACAGGAAGTAGAGAGAAGAGACACAGACACACCGTCAAAGGTACCAAAGACCAGATCCATCAGTATAATCATCTGTTAACTGGAAAACTGAGAGTTTTCTGTCCATCAGGCTGGTACCTGGTTAGTTGGTGGACTACAGAGACCACTATCTAAACAGGTGTAGACAGCAGACACTGAGGTGGTCAGAGGTGGGACTGCAGGTCAGTGGATCATGTTGGTGTCCCCCTGCAGCAGGTCTACAGCAGCAGATCTAGATGAAGCTGTGTTGAAGACCAGCTGCTCTAGTCTGGTCCTGCAGCTGCAGCTGTGACTACTGGTCCTGACACGCTAAAGTTTACACCAACTAGATGTTTTACTGAACACAAACGTTGGAAGTTTGATTTTAAAGGTGGAGGTGGTGTCAGCCTCCTTCACCCAAACTGGAAGTTGGTTCCATACTGATGGTTCCTGATAGCAGAAGACCCGTCCTCCAAATCTACATCTGGATCTTCTAGGAACTACGAGTAAACCTGCACTCTGAGAACGGAGAACTCTGTTAGGAACACTAAACAGTCAAACATGACAAATTATGAAAAAAACAAATATATCTCCAGGCCTGGAAAAACAAATAGCATCCACTGGGTCGTGGTTGGTCAACTTTCCCTTACAACCAGAAACATTTCTTTGAATACAGTTTGGAAACAAAAGCAAAATACCAAAGTAGTATTATTAGATCCTGTCGGATATGCTAGATCCTTGCTGCCATTATAAATGCCAACTGATGCTCTTCTTCTGTGGCCAAATACAGCCTGAAGAATGCTGCCCTCTATGACATAACAGAGAGGCAATGTTAGAAGAAAATGACCAAAACCGAACAGAAAGGGTTGTAAGAACTCTAAAAGATGTGCTTGTCTAACTTCCTGAACCTCACATGTGAAGTAATGATCCCCCTTAATAACTAGAAAAGTCAGATAACAACATAATATCTTAACTTTAAAGAATCTCAGGAAGTTGCACTTGTCAAGAGCATTAATGGATTCTCTCATTTATATCATGGACATAATGATGGGTTCATCACGGGGGGTAATGGGTCTGATTTCACTATATCCAAGAAAAATGCATTCATATTAGGTGCATTTAGGTTTTGTGAGTGTCATGCGTGTATGTGCACCCGAGTTTCCTCATTCCTCAAGTCCTCATTCTGAAGTGAACAGACACCAGTGGAGTGATAGGGACAAAAACCAGCAAAACACTTCCAGTCCTGTAACTGGGCTGCTGCCTCTAAACTGTAGGAAAAGCTCTATCAGCCAAGCAGGTCACAGCTGCTTTAATGGTAAGAGGGGGGCCTAGACACTTTGGGTGATATGTTATGTGAAAGACAGCAGTAAAGTCACAGAGAAACATTTCCCATTTCATGCCAACTAGTTTTCAAGTCCAGTTCTGTGAAAGATCCAAATGTCTCCGCTTGAGGAAACATTGAGCTTTTTGCATGTACTTCACATCTGAAAAAAGTAAAATATTACATGGAATTGGTTGAACGAGTGAACAGGTGACCTTTCCCCTAAAACCGCTGGAGCCAACAGGTGTTTTTGACCCTAGGTAGGATGACTCGCTCTAGGTAATGGATGAGCAAACTGCCAGCTTATGGTATGTTGGCAGTGGCGTGCTGTGAGGTTCGTACTTGGAGAGGCGCTGACTCCTTTGGAGTTCGATTTATAGTTGTAAGGACTCAAAAAAGATCTTATTCACTGTTCAATTGGCAGCATAAATGTTGACGACTGGGAATGTTTCATAACTCCGTAGCATTCCTCTCACTCACATACCAGCACTTCAACACAAACAGATACACAGGAACATATCTGGCCTAGAAAGAACTTGCTGCGATGTGCCCTTCATGAGTACTAAACAACTCTTACTCATTAACACATAAACGTATTGACATGTGTACAACACAATTTCATTTTTGACCCTCAGCTAAATTTCTAGTCGTTTTTAAAACTTTAAATCCCGGTACTATAACGGATTCTAATACAGGTTACTCATTAAGAGGATAACAAGAAAAAGGAGAATAATTCACTTGAGGTCAACATTTCATTTTCAAAAACTAGATTTTTTTTTTATTTTTACATAGTCTCATCGATTTTTTTTTTTTTAAATCTGAAAACTGTTTGCGGTCTTTATTTGTATATGAAGTCCATGCATCGATTCTTCTCCACAAATACCTCTGTTACGTGGTCGTACAAGTCCTCCTAATTTTCTTTTAGTTTTAAAAGTCTCTCAGCCTCAGCAGAGATGAGAGTTTTTCTTGATCTGTATGTTTTCAGTCTTTTCACTGCAGAAAGGACCTCTACGAGTCAAAGACTGTTGCATATTTTGACAGGCTCTGCAGTTTGGAGCCATCAAAATGTGACATTTCATACAATTGGGTACAATCGACCAAACTGAGGAAAGCTAGTCACCAAAGAGGTCAAACCTGACCTCATTCACACAATGATGTTGTCCAGAGTGGCATAAAACATTCTTTTTCTCTCATCTGACTGACTGACCGTCAAACCAAGTGTGTTGCATTTTTGATCACGCCTCTCATAGAAAATGTCCAACTCCTGTCTCAAGTTCAGTTCCTGCAACTGTGTCGCAGATTCGTGCACAGCAATCCGATACAGATCGGATAGACGCATGCTTATTGTTTGTAGCATATTGTTGTAGCGTATTGTTTGTCTTGGTACATTTGCTTCACAATGTCATGTAGGAAGTGGGTGTGTTTCGTGGACTGAAAAATGGCGTTTGAAGAAAGTTCTGCTCTAGATAACCTCTCATCGTCACAACTAGAGCTTGTCCTCTCATCGTCACTGTGAAATGCCAGTTCCTGTTTGCATTACAAATGTCTTTTCAGATCTCTCCTTTACCTTTGCATTGTGTATGCGAATGTTTCGTCTACATTGCTCATTCGAAGCCAAATCGATGTTCGAGGTTCCAAAGTTTTTAAAGCAATCTGGCTTTGAATGTGAGTGGTTGCTCTTTCACGTTTGCTGAGGCTTCTTGGTAAATTTTTCACGTTACAATACCCCATGTTAGTCCATACATTATCACAGGTTGAGAAGATGGTAAAGGCGGGTTCTTGCAGGGCGGCCACAAGGCCAGTCACCACGCTGTTTGAACAGAACGACTGAGGCTCTGTCCTGTAATTTAAAAAAACAAACCTCTTAGCTCCAGCATTGGTCTTCCATGCCCTTCTGTTTGGCCTGAAAGTCCAGTTTTGGGAATTTTTTTAGTTTAGATATATAATCCCCCATCTGTGGATTCGGTCGAAGCAGAGCATGAAAGAATCAAACCGCTGTAGCGGACTATACCTGCTGACTTCAGCTGACACATTTGGCGCTGAGCGTCAGTGGCCTCTGTGGAAGGACGCCACCAACAAGCACCTGCCAGCTCATGGACACTACAGGGTGGAGCAGAGCAGGGTCTGCCTCACCTAAGGACTTTTCTCTACAGTTTACTGTAACTCAGCAAGGACAGTAATGTCACACACTTACATCAAAGACATTACACAGACAAATCTTTCTATAAACTGTATCATGGCGACATGCTGAGAAACAGAAAGGTGCACGAGCCAGCCAACCCAGTTTGTAATGACGTATTCAGAGGTGGTGCGAGCTCATCGCTGCCGCACCTTCGGTTTCTACCCCATATTTGATCAGGAAGTGCCCAAATTCAGCTGTTTTAACTCAAGGAAACACATTTATAACACAGATCAGTGGACAAATATTAATAACCATTTTAATGAAATCATTATTGTTTTTTTTATTTTTTATGATGAGCCTCACCTGCCTCCCCTGACCGCGCGTCTCTGTAGGTCGCCTACGTCTGAGGGTTATTGTACACCGGCTTCTCCAAATGAGCCAGTTGGAGACACAGGACTACAACTGAGGTAATTACAGCGATGATCAACTGAGTTTGTTCAGAATATAAACTGCTCTATTTACCAGGTTATGTTGGAAGCCTAAATCACCACGGTGATCTGACAAAGTTAGAAGAAAGCAACTTCCATGTCAGTAGAAGGTCTTGATGAAGACTTGATGAAGAAACCCTGCTTACCCACTTATCTTGCTTTATAACACATATATGATCTGTGTATGGTAAGGTCAAGTCCAAGAGCAAATAAAAAATGAGATCAAAATGTGCAGGAGACAGAGTTGACATAGCTTAACTTGAGTGGGCGTCTCAGGACGAAAGTCCACGACACAGCTGACACAAATTCAGGGTCACACCTATGGATTTTTCTCCAACTCTAAGGCTTCTTTCAGATGAATTTCAGCAACCTGGGAAGGAAAAAAGAAATCCTGAACATCCTGAATCCTGAAGAACTGTAGGAACACCAGAAGAATGTTGTTCCACCTTGTCTTTCCCCCCAGAACATACTGGTATAAGTATTTAGTTTAAAGCAAATAACCAGACTGTGGTGCCTTTGTGATCTTCAAAATATATTTTTTATATTCTTTAAAAAAAGAGAGGAGGGTAAACATGTTTACCTCCACATGCAGTGCAGAATTAAATGTTCTAAAATAGTACTTTGTACCATATCAGTTAAAACTATATGAAGGAGAATATTTAGCTAATTCCAATCTAAGGTGGGCAGGGCCTAATTGACTTTCACACCGTGTTGCTCCGCCCATTATTAACATGGCTAAAAGAGACTTAAAAGTCACTCTTCAGAAAACCTTTGTGTGACATCAAAGGGGGTTTGTCCAGTTCCTCTTATACAATCTCAAATGTGAATAAATGAGTTTCATGAAAATGTAGAAGCTTGTTCATAATGGCCTGGGGAAAGAACGGTGGTATAATTAGCAGATTTAGGTTTTAGGGCCCCTGGATGCATCCCTAAAGAAGTGATCCAGGCATGTCCCACCAGGAGGAGACCCCAGGGAAGAACCAGGACACACTGGAGAGACCAAGTCTATCGGCTGGTCTGGGAACGCCTTTGAGTCCCCCCGGATCAGCTGAAGGAGTGTCTGGAGAGAGGGAGGTCTGGGCATCTCTGCTCAGACTGCTGCTCAGACTATATACACATATATTACTCATATCTTCCTACATCTCAGCCAAAATCTACAGAAAATTGGACTCAATTACATGATTCTTTTTTTTTCTTTAATTACTTCTGCGAGGATGACCAGATGATGTTGGGAGCAGCTGCATTTGTGTCTGGGAGCACAAGCTAATCAGCACAAGATGTCTCCCTTTTTCACAGATAAACTTTTCCAGAAAATATCAGTAATGGGAATGAAAATCCATCAGCTTGAAGTGATTGCTGAGGTAAATGGTCTATATGTAAATGAAACAACAGATGAGCCACAGGGCTGAGCAGGCTGACAGCAGTCCTCCCTGGACTCAACCACCAGCACCAAGGAGAAAACAGCGGCGGACCTTGGCGCCATCAAACCATGGGAGCAAAGAGACAAAGGAACTGAAAACACAGGAATTCCCCCTGGAAACCAGGACCTCGACTTCCCGAAGAAAAAATCTTCTTCAAACACCAGAGACAGGTATGGGACCATCCCTATACGTGTTCAGAAAGTGGCTTCAAACCCTGATAGTAGGTGCTAGATATTAGGAGCTGTAAATGAGATCACATGCTTTTGCATCCAGAAAAACACCAAAGTACTCCGTTGTACCAAGGACATGGTGTCTGAGATTTCAGAGAAAATCTTGATGGTGAAAAACCCGGACCCGGACCCACACAGGAGATCTTGATGTTGTGACGCGGCAATCGGACATTTTAAAAGAGAATTTTGTTTATCTGCTAAACAAGGCTCAGGGCCTCAATATCATGATGTTGTTCAGTGGACCTCTACTGACAGTACGGGGTGAAGATTAATGTAACCCTGTCCTGTAACTCTGTCTTGTAACTCTGTCCTGTAACTCTGTCCTGTAACCCTGTCCTGTAACTCTGTCTTGTAACTCTGTCCTGTAACTCTGTCCTGTAACTCTGTCTTGTAACTCTGTCCTGTAACTCTGTCCTGTAACTCTGTCTTGTAACTCTGTCCTGTAACTCTGTCCTGTAACTCTGTCCTGTAACTCTGTCCTGTAACCCTGTCCTGTAACTCTGTCTTGTAACTCTGTCCTGTAACTCTGTCCTGTAACCCTGTTCTGTAACTCTGTCCTGTAACCCTGTCCTTTAACTCTGACCTGTAACCCTGTCCTGTAACCCTGTCCTGTAACTCTGTCTTGTAACTTTGTCCTGTAACTCTGTCCTGTATCCGTGTCCTGTAACCCTGTCCTGTAACCCTGTCCTGTAACTCTGACCTGTAACCCTGTCCTGTAACCCTGTCCTGTAACTCTGTCTTGTAACTTTGTCCTGTAACTCTGTCCTGTAACCCTGTCCTGTAACTCTGTCCTGTAACCCTGTCCTGTAACCCTTACCTTTAACTCTGTCATGTAACCCTGTCCTGTAACCCTGTCCTGTAACCCTGTCCTGTAACCCTGTCCTGTAACTCTGTCCTGTAACCCTGTCCTGTAACTCTGTCTTGTAACTCTTTTCTGTAACTATGTCCTGTAACCCTGTCCTGTAACTCTGTCCTGTAACTCTGTCCTGTAACCCTGTACAGTAACTCAGTAAATGAACTACTTGTGAACTTTATTGACAACTTCAACATTTTCTGGGAACGCAGGCATCTTTTTAAAGCAGACAGATTCTGTCATAAAAACATAATTCAAACAATCAAACATTTTTTATACTTTGAATCAACCACCAACAGCCTCCTCCAAGATCAGGAAGCAAGGGAATCAAGAAGAACTGATAAGACGGCATTCTGAAGGACAACTGCTGCTGCCTGCTGAGATAAGGCAGGGCAGCAGATCCCGAGACAGACCCACACAACTCTACGGCGTGCCCACTCACACCACGCCCGGTCTTATGTTTTCTCTGCATAACCTCTGTCAGGCAGCCACTTACTCTAAAACAGCATCCACCAAAACTCACTGAGTCCCCCCCCTCCACAAACTGTTCTTTCAAGGTGGCATCATGCTCAGCATATCAAGGATGACGAAGCTGTTTGAGTTCAAAACGTTCCAGAAACAAACTGATATGTACCGGAAACGATAACAAGATTACTGAGTACAAGCAACAAAATGAACACTTATTCCTTGACATCCGCACCTTTCCCATAATACCAGTCCTATAAGTCATTTAAAGTTAAACATCAGATCTCTGTCAGATCTTAAGAGATAAGAGAATGGGAGGGATAGAAACCATAAAAGACTATAAAACAGGGGGAGGGGCAGAGAGAAGGGGAGGGATTGAAACCATAAAAGACTATAAAACAGGGGGAGGGGAAGAGAGAAGGGGATGGGTAAATGAAAATCATAAGAGAGGGGGATGAATAGAAACCATAAAAGAGAGGGAGGGATAGAAACCATAAGAGAGAGGGAGGGATAGAAATCATAAGAGAGAGGGAGGGATAGAAATCATAAGAGACCATAAAAGAAGGGGGAGGGGTGGAGAGAAGGGGAGGGATTGAAACCATAAGAGAGGGGGAGGGATAGAGACAATAAGAGAGAGGGATGGATAGAAATCATAAGGGGGGGATGAATAGAAACTATAAGAGTGAGGGAGGGATAGAAACCATAAGAGAGAGGAAGGGATGGAAATCATAAGAGAGGGGGATGGATAGAAATCATAGGAGAGGGGGAGGGATAGAAACCATAAGAGAGGGGGATGGATAGAAACCATAAGAGGGGGGGAGGGATAGAAACCATAAGAGAGGGGGAGGGATAGAAACCATAAGAGGGGGGGAGGGATAGAAACCATAAAATACCATAAAAGAGGGGGAGGGTTAGAAACCATAAGAGAGGGGGATGGATAGAAACCATAAGAGGGGGGGAGGGATAGAAACCATAAGAGAGGGGGAGGGATAGAAACCATAAGAGAGGGGGAGGGATAGAAACCATAAGAGGGGGGAGGGATAGAAACCATAAAATACCATAAAAGAGGGGGAGGGGCAGAGAGAAGGGGAGGGATAGAAACCATAAGAGAGGGGGAGGGATAGAAACCATAAAAGACCCACTCATCTGAAAGCTTTAACCTCGTCTACTCTTCCACCTCCACCCTGTCCTGTAACTCAGTAAATGAACTACTTGATAACTTCCACTGTAACATTTCAGATGTCATTGATTCCATCACTCCCACTAAGATGAAGGTCTCTCTGGTAAGAAGGATTTGAAGAATGCAAGGGCATCTTTAATAAGTGAAATCATCAACAAAAACATTAATAACAGTCGTGTCCTGTGGACAGGCTAACAAACCATCTGAAGTCCACTCTACAAAGGCTTGTGATGGATTTGCTAACTTTTTAACTGAGAAAATCCAGAATATTTGAAAAGCAGGACCAGTTCTGTGTCCAGTTACAACCAGTTTGGACAAAACTGACAAAACAATTTTACCCAGTCAGCTACAAAAACCTGGAGGACATTATGGATCAGCTAAGGTCATCCTCCTGTTGTCTCCATACTTTACCCACAGCTTTCTTTTAGAAAATCATCTCCATCATGGCATCTAGTCTGATTCAAATATTAAAACTCATCCCTTTCGCTGGTGTTGTCCCCCAGACCTTGAAGAAAGAAGTCATTAAACCACTGTTGAAAAAGAACAATACAAATAAAAAAGTAAGTGTAAAATAAATAAGTTTGACTTCTTCCTGCCTCTTTTCAGACTTGTTCAACAGGACACATGTGTTATGTGTACGTGTACGTGTGTGCACGTGTATACGCATGTATATACAGGCAGGTGTGTGCAGGTTCCGGTCTGAGTCCACGACTACACCCAGATTTTGGACCTCATCAGTGGTTTGTAGCTGTAATACCTGAAATTGTAACTCATAATCTTATTTTCTTTTTTCTCTTTATTTTTCATGTTTTTATTATGTAAAGCACCGTGATCACATGTGCTCTACACACAAATTTGCTTTGCTTTGGCTTCAGAAACTTAAGAAAATGTAATTAAGTCAGAATTTGAGCCAATTCTTCTGCTAGACGGGGACACCTGGCCACATGAAGGAGAAGCTGCAGCGTTGGCTGCAGAAATCCAAATAAGCTGAGAAACAAAGCTTTCAATAAACTGCCGTCATTTGGACAAAGATATGGAAACAAGAATGTATAAAAACGTTCCCAGCATCATAAATAATTCTTCTGTCTAAGTAAACATCTTTGTTAGTTGACTCACATGGATGTCTGTTGGCAGAATGAGAACATAACTTAGCGCTACATAAAGCCTGGCGTCTGTACTGTACGGTGAAGAGTGGTGAATATGGTTTGGATCTGGCAGCGTCTCAGCTGAGGACGAAGGTTGACAGAGAACAGACGCTTCAGACGTCTCGGACAGACGGTTTCTAGTCAGGGTTGCATATTTGCGTAGGGCTGACTGCTGAGAGGAAATTGTTTCGATCGTAAACCTGACAAAAATATGAGATCATTTTCATTCTAAAATAAAACAAAATGAACAGCTGTGAATTAATAGAATGACTTCAAAGGTTATTCCATTATTACTATTTATTTACTTAATTTGTATGATGACAGTACTAAAATTACATTCAGGACTTTCAAAGATTTCTTTTTCTTGACATTTTCTTGTTACATCTCAGAACAAAAGAGAGAAATAAGGAAAAACCTAATGATTTATAGCAGGAGATATCCTGTTTCTCCCGTTTTAGCAGCTTGTCTCTGGCTTCCTGTTAAGTCCAGAGCAGAATTTAAACTTCTTCTCCTCACACATAAAGCCTTTAAGGGCCCAGATCCTTCTTATCTTAAACAACTCATAGTTCCACATAATTTCAACAGAGCACTTCATTGTCAGACTGCAGGTTTAGTTGTGGTTCCTAGAGTTTGTAAAGGTAGAACGGGAGGCAGAACTTCAATTTAATTCAATTTTATTTTATTTGTATATTGTATTATATCGTCTATTACAACACAAGTTACCCCACTCCTGCTGAAGACCAGAGCAGGAGTAGAGAGAGAAGAGAGACACAGACACACCGTCAAAGGTACCAAAGACCAGATCCATCAGTATAATCATCTGTTAACTGGAGAACTGAGAGTTTTCTGTCCATCAGACTGGTACCTGGTTAGTTGGTGGACTACAGAGACCACTATCTAAACAGGTGTAGACAGCAGACAATGAGGTGGTCAGAGGTGGGACTGCAGGTCAGTGGATCATGTTGGTGTCCCCCTGCAGCAGGTCTACAGCAGGCGATCCAGGATGAAGCTGTGTTGAAGACCAGCTGCTCTAGTCTGGTCCTGCAGCTGCAGCTATGACTAGTCCTGGTCCTGACACACTAAAGTTTACACCAACTAGATGTTTTACTGAACAGAAATGGTTTAAGTTTGGTTTTAAAGGTGGAGGTGGTGTCAGCCTCCTTCACCCAAACTGGAAGTTGGTTCCATACTGATGGTTCCTGATAGCAGAAGAACCGTCCTCCAGATCCACATCTGGATCTTCTAGGAACAACGAGTAAACCTGCACTCTGAGAACGGAGAACTCTATTAGGAACATATGGTTCTATCAGGTCTTCCAAATAACAATGAACTAGACCATGTAGGACTTTATATGCAAGTAAAAGAACTTTAAATGGGATTCTGAGTTTTCCGGGGTGTCACTAAAGAGATGCCAACACATGAGAGATGTGCTCTCTCTTACTCATCATCACCTTTCATGCTTTTCTAACAATCTTGATGACTTGATGAAGGATGAGTTAAGCAATGGTAGCTGTGTTTTTATTTTGTTACGGTTTAGCCCTCTTGAGGCAGAACATATCTCAACATCCACAGCTGGGAAGATACAGCTCTTCACAGTCAAACTGCTGTAAACTACGTTTGAGTGAGATGAAGAATCCAGAAGGAAAGTTATTCATTTCAATGTGTACATCTCAACTTTCATCTGATCTGTCTGAATTTGAGATATTTTGTTCTAGTCAGAGTGTTTATGAGTCACAGTAGTGCCATGCAAATAGTCTGGGTGTGTAGTTCCCGCTGTGAAGCATGGTCAAAGAAGTGTGATGGTGTGGGGTTTCTTCATTGTTGGTTATTCATTCAAAGTTGAAGGCACAATGGCACATAATGGCACAAACCCAGCCCCGGGCTAAGTGTGGGCCATTTCACCAATAAGACGAGCTGGATCAGATGCCATGGCGTCCATGATCCATGATAACCTCAAACATTTGGAAAGAGTTGGACCGTCGGAAAAATTAAATGACATAAATGAAAATTCAATTCAAAAGTGCCAGTGTGCCTTGCTTTTGTTATTGATTTCAAAGTTAATACAACATTATTTACATATTACAGTGTTGTATGCTTGTCAGATATTAAGTTAATTATTAGGTTTAATACAATTTTCCAGCTCACTGTTACCTCAGAATAAAATTTATTTTTTCTTCTATTTAGGCCTGTTTTTTTTCACTACATGCTGAAAGTTTCAAATTCACATGACATAACTAAGTGGAAGAAGTGAGAAATGAGAACACGTTGTAGGCTGTATTATGTCCTCTGATGGCATTAAATCTGTAGTGAAACTTGTAATGGAAAAGGAGTCAACTGGTGTGGAGTCACTGCTAAAGAAATATGGAAAAACCACATGACCCGTTACTTTCCAGAAGTAGTTCTGGTTTCGTAAATACACCTTTGTTACAATGATCTTCACTTGATGCAGCAGTTTTCGTCAGCAAACCTCATGTCACTGACCTGCACACAGCTGATGATGACAGCAGCTTTGCAAAATGGTCAATATTTGTGCAGGCTGATTTGTACCAGAAGGTCTTTTTAGGACTTTAGATCTAAATGTTCTTTGATAAGCACAGGCCAAAACAAATACAAGTAAACAGGTGATGACGACAGTAGCGACCAAACCTACCTGTCAATCAATCAATCAGACTTTTTGTCTGCCTGTAATTGCGAGTTTCCACAGACACGACACGCCTGGTCATCAGATATCACTGGGGAAATGATTTGAACCTATATTGAAAAATCTCATTCTGCTGAGTATAGATGATAAATACTTGTATCGTAACTTCTTATCCAATGCTACAAATTAAATCAACTGTTTCATTACGCAAACACTAAACTGTGTTTTCCTATTTCTACAAAAGTGAGACACTGGCAGAAACGCCGGCTGTTGCTTACATTTGAGTTACCTCATTTGGCCTGAAGTTAACAGCAGTCAGAAAGTTGGACAAAACGAAGAGATTAGGTGGTATCACGCTGCATGTCGAAACACTCCCGTTTTAAGGATGATTTATGTAGCATCGGGTTCCTCCACGGTGTTCTGTCACAGACAGGCTGCCGGCGTGATGAGTCATGTTTGCTGGACTTATAAACAGAGATGTTTGCCGGTTCCAGGGGTGTCTTCAAACCATACGAATGTTGTAGTTGTCTTGGCTGGGAAAGAGTAGCGACAGAACTAAATGCTCTCAACGGTCATTTGTCTAACTGCCATGAGGGATGCCTAAACACTTATTATAATTGAGATCATTTGCACGCCTTTCCAGACTCCAACAGATCCATTCCTCTTGGTTGTTTGTCTTCAGAGCCAGGGTTAACACCAGAAGATGTTTCTAATGAATTGCATTGAATCTTCAAATGTTTTCTTTTCATCTTTTATCACAGCACCTCTAAATGCCACAAACATGCTGACTCCTTGACCGTCATTGACAGTAGTATAGGTAGTCTGAGGGTTCATTTACTTTTTCCTCCAGCTCTGTGACCGTTTTGATGGGTAAAAAATCAACAAATAAAAATAGTTTGTGTGTTATCAATCTTGATTTATTATTACTGTGACTATTGAAGTTCAAATCATATTTTATGGCAAAAATCATTCAGAAAACCAGTTGATTACAAAAGTTCAAATAATGTTTCTTGTATTATTTTGTCCAAGAAAAAAGCTTTGATTTAGGAATTATGTCTGAAAATCAATGGATATAGCTTAATCTGGTCTCAGTTTATTTTGGTAACAATGGTGTTTCTGCTTTTTTTTTTTTTTTTTTTTTAATAGAGTTTGTGAAACGACTGGCAGTCATTCATCATATTCCCCTGTTTAATGTCTTTCTACCAAAGAAGTGTAGACGGGATTCATTTATATAGCGCTTCTGTGTTGAAGCAAAAAACGGTTCACTCTAGAAGGTCAACATTACCAATACTCTCCACTATATATATAAATAACAGTATTAAATAAGCTCCTCTGTTGTTTTGAAATGCAGAGTAAATTAAGACAGAGGACAGAGAATTGTTTTCTCAATTTCAATACTGTGAGGATCAAGTTTTTGATTTCTTTATTGTGTTCAAAATGATCCATGCTGCACTGCTATTTGAACTCCAATATGCACAGAGGATGCTGCCAAAATAAGCAGAGTTACAGACAAACACACAACATTTTATTTGACTAAGGAGTTTAGCGTCTGACTGAGAGGCCAGCACAAAAGAGTGAAGAGAAACCTTCAGATGTCCAGTAACATTGATACCTCTCAGCTGGAGATGAAGATGGCAACCATAAAACATCCTCTGAATTTTTATGCAGACATCCCTGTGGGGGATGTCTGCATAAAAATTGGGTCTAACCAGGGATGCTCTAGAAGCATGGGTAACCCCAATAACCCCAGTAACCCCAGTAACCCCAATAACCCCAGTAACCCCAGTAACCCCAATAACCCCAGTAACCCCAGTAACTGTATATATATATATATATATATATATATTTTTTATTTTTATTTTATTTTTATTTTTGTGGACATCGTGCACACGCTGTATGTACGATGCACACCGAAATTAGTCTCTGCTTTTAACCCATCAGTGGGGCTGCTAGCATGTGTGTATATATATACATATATATATATATATATATATGTATATATATATATATATATATATATATATATATATATATATATATATATATATATAACTTGTTCCTCACCCTCCGTGGGTGGTGTCCCTTCTAAGCTCGTGTCCTCTACCAGAGGCCAGGGAGCTTGAGGGTTCTGCGCAGTATCTTTGCTGTTCCTAACACTGCACTTTTCTGGACTGAGATGTTTGTGGTTGTTCCGGGGATCTGCTGCAGCCACTCTTCCAGTTTGGGGGTTACTGCCCCGAGTGCTCCGATCACCACGGGCACTACTGTCACCTTCACCTTCCAGGCCTTCTCCAGTTCCTCTCTAAGCCCTTGGTATTTCTCAAGTTTCTCGTGTTCCTTTCGCCTGATGTTACCATCACTTGGTATTGCCACATCCACCACCACGGCTTTCCTCTGCCCTTTGTCTACCACCACGATGTCTGGTTGGTTTGCCATCACCATCCTGTCTGTCTGTATCTGGAAGTCCCACAGGAGCTTTGCTCTGTCATTTTCCACCACCTTGGGAGGTGTTTCCCATTTTGACCTTGGGGTTTCCAGCCCATACTCCACACAGATGTTTCTGTAGAGTACTTGGTTATGGCATTCCATGTATGCTTTCCCTGCCAGCATCTTACACCCTGCAGTTATGTGCTGGATTGTTTCCGGTGCTTCTTTGCACAACCTACACCTTGGGTCTTGTCTGGTGTGGTATATCTGGGCTTCTATTGCTCTGGTGTTCAGAGCCTGCTCCTGTGCAGCCAGGACGAGTGCCTCTGTGCTGTCCTGTAGGCCAGCTCTCTCTAGCCATTGGTAGGACTTCTTGAGATCAGCCACTTCAGTTATGGTTCGATGATACATCCCGTCTAGGGGCTTGTCCTCCCATGATGCTTCCTCCTCCAGCACCTCTTCACCTTGCCATTTTCTGAGGCATTCACTGAGTACGTCATCCGTTTGGGCCTTGTCCTTGATGTACTCATGGAGCTTGGCAGTTTCGTCCCGGATAGTGGCTTTCACACTCACTAGTCCTCGGCCTCCTTCCTTACGGCTTGCGTACAGTCTCAGGGTGCTGGATTTGGGGTGGAACCCACCATGCATGGTGAGGAGCTTCCTTGTCTTAACATCTGTGGTCTGTATCTCTTCCTTTGGCCACCTTATTATTCCTGCAGGGTATCTGATCACTGGCAGGGCGTAGCTGTTTATTGCCCGGGACTTGTTCTTGCCATTGAGCTGGCTTCTTAGGACCTGCCTTACTCGCTGGAGGTATTTGGCTGTTGCCATTTTCCTTGTAGCCCCTTCGAGGTTACCATTTGCCTGTGGTATTCCAAGGTACTTGTAACTGTCCTCAATGTCTGCTATTGTTCCTTCTGGGACTGAGACCCCTTCTGTGTGGACTACCTTGCCTCTTTTTGTCACCATCCTCCTACATTTCTCAAGCCCGAATGACATCCCGATGTTGTTGCTGTAGATCCTGGTGGTGTGGATCAGGGAGTCTATGTCCCGCTCGCTCTTAGCGTACAGCTTGATGTCATCCATGTAGAGGAGGTGACTGATCGTAGCTCCATTCCTGAGGTGGTATCCGTAGCCAGTCTGTATAGATATATATACACATATATATATATATATTTATACATATATATATATATATGTGTGTATATATATATATATACACACATATATATATATATATATATATATATACATATATATATATATATATATGTGTATATATATATACACACATACACATACCTATAAACATGCACTCTGAGTAACTTGTGTTTCCATCCATCCATCCATCCATCCATCCATCCATCCATCCATCCATCCATCCATCCATCCATCCATCCATCCATCCATCCATCCATCCATCCATCCATCCATCCATCCATCCATCCATCCATCCATCCATTACTCTGGATCTCCATGATCCTGAATCTCCATGACCCTGGATCTCCATGACCCTGGATCTCCATGACCCTGGTTCTCCATGACCCTGGATCTCCATGATCCTTGATCTCCATGACCCTGGATCTCCATGCCTCTTCCTCTTCTGCACTTTCATGAGTCGCATTTCCATGACACTTTGTGATTAACTGATTTATCGAGTAGCCTGAAAATCATCTTGTGAAAACATAAAAAGGTTTATACAATATTTGGAAGTTTTTTGATTTAGAGCCATTTCCATTACAGGTTTTCTTTTTTGATATTTGGGTTTTGTGCAAATCTAGGGGTAATAGGAACCACTATGGATACTCACCAGAACAAATATCAAAATGTGCCAGAATTACCTGAAATGCTCCAGGAAGAGCTAAAAAAAGAAGAAGAAGAAGCAGCATGGAACTGACTGATCTATGTGTTACTATGATAAAAAAATCCTTAAAAAACAGGGGGCTGAAAGCCTTTCTTCTGAAGAGTTTGGGCTTTTTCCATCATTGGCTCTATATGACGTCAGAGAAGGTGGCATTTGCTTGCATGGTTATATGTTCCAAGCAGCACATGTTCAGTAGGGGATGAGATTCAGTGGCCATTTGAAAAGTGGAAGTTTAAGACTATGCAGAAATGATCAAATACGTTTTCTACCTGAGGGGATCTGCTAGTTCATCTCCAAGTTATCTGGCCTTCTTCCATAATCCAGCAATATGTACACACAGTTAAATGGTGATCCTCACTTAGTGTCAGTATGCATGGATGTCTGTGTCCCCCTCAGCTTGATGCTGTAAATAGATGAAGTTGGCTAAAGACAGCCTACAGCGGTTATTGTGGATTCTGTAACCAGTCTGCAGGCTCCCGTTGGCAGTGTTTGTGTTCATGGCTGCAGAGCTCCTGAGTAACACTGGTCATGCTTGGTTTGGTCAAAACGGAGCCACAAATGGAAACCAGACTCTGGGCCATGCATGCACACACTCGGACATGTAGGCCGTGTTTACAATGACAGACACGTGACGAAGCAGTGGAACATTTCATTCATTATCGTAGATGTATAGACAAGCCCCCCCCCCCCCCCCCACACACTTACACTATTAGAGACACAAATACTCCGACAAAACTGCTGTAAGAAGGAAAAGTGGTTCGTGAGATCCTGCCGGCCTGAAAAACAACTTGGTTATTATTTAAAAAGTGGCTGTGTCTGATAGTTTCTTTTAATGTGAAGAGGTTTCAGTACAACTGACCCTTTGGCATTATTCAGAGATGACCATGTGGCATGCATCACTGATGTTTTGGGGAAAAAAATTAAAGCCTTCAAACACATCGGATATATTTATATTCAAATCACAAGAAAAATAAAACTGTTTGCCTTTCCGCTGAATATTCTTGTCAGTCCTGAAAATACACATACATCCAACCATTTTCATTGGAAGTATGTTCTTTTAAAAAAAATAAAATAAAACTAAAAAAACAACAACAACAAAAACCCATTTCTGGTGAAAAGTGTTGACAGCAAGGACTTCGTGCAAAGCCACAAACCAGCAGAAGGAAGCCGCTTCAGAGAACTTTGCTTTCCAGGAAATAAACATTCCTTGTGGCTACAAAGATTATATACTATTCTGCTATGACAACTTAAAATGAGAAAAAACTGCCAAAATATGAAAAATCCCAAAAAGTGTGTAATATATTTATTTAGACTGTTATTTGCTGAAAACAGATTTTGAATGATTTTTTTATATGAGTGTAGATGCTGTGTAGCTTCAGACACTGTTTAACACCTGTTATTACATACTTGTAGGAGCCAGGCCACCAGCACACGCTCCTACCACCAAGAACCCCTGCAACAAGGGTCTCAGGGCCCAGAGTGGGCCAACACACACCTTCAACTGCGGATCAGGTGCCTTGGCCAGGGAAGGCCACCAGGCGGGGCTGTGCAGGACAGCCAAAAACAATGGCATCAAGACGGACACCCCATACTTCTCCCGGCACTACCCCTGGGTCCTGGGCGTCCCCACCGCCACTGCCCTACGCCTAGTGGCAGATAGGAATAGCAACCACCGCAACCCCCCCAGCACCAGGTGCACCACCCCTATCCTCCCAATCCTCCACCAACCACGCTACCCTGCCCAACAGTGGCTAATGGAGACAGAGTGATCTGCCACAACCACCGGGCACCGGGGGTATGTGTTTGTCAGGTGCTTGTGCAATGACTGTGTCCTGTAGGTCCTAGGATGCCAGACGTCTGTTCATTTGTAAACCTCTGTATCAGAGCCAGAGTCAGAGTCAAGTTTATTGTCAATTCTACTACATGTTAGATACATACAGAGAATCGAAATTACATTACTCTCAAACCCTCGGTGCTACACAATAAATACATTTTAAACACAAAGTGCAAATTAAAAAGAAACAAGTTATGGCATGATGTTTGGTTTAAGTGTACAACAGTTTTTCGGTCTGATTAAAGTGACCTGGTGCAAAGCAGGCGGTCCAGTTCTGCCAAAAGTGCCTGGTGCAGATACAGAGGTCAGAGTGAGTGAGGGGGGGGGGGCAGGGAGGGAAACGGAGGAAGAGCTGGGAGAGTGTTAAGTGTCCTGACGGCCTGGTGGATGAAACTGTCCTTCAGTCGGCTGGTTCTGGCCCGGAGGGTCCGCAGCCTCCTCCCTGATGGCAGCAGACTGAAGAGGCTGTGTGACGGGTGGGTGGGGTCTCTCACAATGCTGAGGGCTTTGCGAGTCAGACGGCTGCTGTAAATGTCCTGAAGTGAGGGGACAGAGACACCAACGATCTTCTCAGCTGCTCTCACGACACGTTGGAGAGACTTGCGGCAGGTTGCGGTGCAGCTCCGTACCACACGCTGATGCAGCTGGTCAGGATGCTCTCGATGGTGCCTCTGTATAAGGTGTACCTGATGGGGGCCGGGGCTCTGGCTCTTCGCAGTTTGCGGAGGAAGTAGAGACGCCGCTGTGCCTTCTTGGCGAGTGATGCGGTGTTAACGGTCCAGGAGAGGTCCTCTGAGATGTGACACCCAGGAACTTGGTGCTGCTCATCCTCTCCACAGCAGCACCGTTGATGGTCAGAGGAGCATGCTGGGTGTGTTGTCTCCTGAAGTCAGCAACAATCTCCTTGGTCTTCTCCACGTTCAGGGAGAGATTGTTGTCGCTGCACCACTCAGCCAGGCGGCTCACTTCGCTCCTGTAGTTTGACTCATCGTTGTTGTTGATGAGACCCACCACAGTCGTGTCGTCCGCAAACTTTACGAAGAGGTTGGAGCTGTGCATCGGTGTGCAGTCGTGGGTCAGCAGGGTGAAGAGGAGGGGGCTCAGCACACATCCCTGGAGGGCCCCTGTGTTCAGTGTGATGGTGCTGGATGTGTTGCTGCCGACCCGTACTGCCTGTGGTCTCCCAGTCAGGAAGTCCAACAGCCAGTTGCACATTGAGGTGTTGATCCCCAGCTGGTCCAGTTTGTGAATGAGCTGCTGGGGGATGATAGTGTTGATTGCTGAACTAAAGTTGATGAAGAGCATTCTTACATAAGCGTTTCTGGTGTCCATATGTGTGAGGGCTGTGTGGAGGGCAGTGGAGATGGCGTCGTCAGTGGACGGGGCGATATGCGAACTGGTAGGGGTCCAGAGAGGGGGGGAGAGCAGCCTTGATGTGATGCATGACTAGCCGTTCAAAGCACTTCATGATGATGGGAGTCAGTGCAACTGGACGGTAGTCGTTGGAGCAGGAGGGAGATGACCGTTTTGGGACCGGACGTATGTTGGTGGCTTTGAAGCACGTGGGAACCACCGCCTGACTCAGTGACATGTTAAAGATGTCTGTGAAGACATCCGTGAGTTCTCCTGCACAGTCTCTCAGTACACGACCAGGTATGGTGTCAGGACCCGGAGCTTTGCAAGCATTGATCCTGCTGAGGGATCTCCTCACACTGTCCGGTGACAGCGTCAGCACCTGGTCGCCGGGAGGGGGTGGTGCTTTCTGTGCGGCGATGGTGTTGTGTGCCTCGAAGCGGGCGAAGAAGATGTTCAGCTCATTCAACAGGGATGTGCTGATCTCACAGGTCTGCGGTGGGGGCTTGTAGTCCGTAATGGTCTGAATCCCTCGCCACAGGCTCCGTGTGTCCCTGCTGTTGCTGAAACGGCGGGCTATCCTCCTGGAGTACCGTCTCTTAGCCTCCCTGATGCCATGGGACAGGTTGGTCATAGCTGTCTTTAGACCCACTTTGTCTCCAGCTCTGAAGGTAGCGTTCCGAGCCTTTACGAGTCTGTAGACTTCCTTTGTCATCCATGGCTTCTGGTTGGCTCTGACTTTGATGGTTTTGGCGTCTGTTACATCATCGATGCATTTGGCGATGTAGGCGGTAACAGACTCCGTGTACTCCTGGAGGTCTGTGGTGTTGTTGATGGTGGCAGCTTCTCTGAACATGCTCCAGTCTGTGGTGTTGAAGCAGTCTCGAAGTGCCTCTGTGGACCCCTCTGGCCACACCCGGACCTGCTTCCAGACTGGTCTGACAACTTTAACCAGTGGCCTGTATGCTGGCATTAGCATGACAGTGATGTGGTCTGAGGCACCGAGGTGGGGGAGCGGGTGGGATTTGTAGGCGCTATACGTGTGTGTGTGTGTGTGTGTGTGTGTGTGTGTGTGTGTGTGTGTGTGTGTGTGTGTGTGTCTGTGTGTGTGTGTGTGTGTCTGTGTGTGTGAGGTAGATAACACCACAAACCTCACAGCCGCTGCAGCCATCCAGAAGCTGAAATCTACAGTTTCTAGCTTTGGAATATCCCAGACCATAATCAGTGATAACGGACCTTGCTGTAGTGCACAAGAATTCATAACATAAAGAATTCAAAAGCTGATTGGAATACAGGAAAACCCCAGCTGACGTCTCCTAATGAGCAGGAATCTATGTTCAGTCCTCCCCACCACTGAAAAACAGCTGCAGCCACAGCTGGCCTACTGCAGCCACAGCTGGCCTACTGCCTTACGGCCCAACGCAGGAGTGAACTTTGCAGTGACTTTAAAGCGACAGAAGCAGTACTACGACAGGAATGCCGCAGAACCGTCTGCACTACCAGTCGGTACCACGGTCCCTTAACAATATCCAGATGTGGAAACCTGCCACAGTCATTCAATCAGCTGGTACCCAGAGATCCTGCAACATCCTCACGGACAAAGGCCAGGTGTTCAGATGCAACTAGTGTCCCAGCTTCTTCCCCTTTAGAACCCAGAAAGTAACCCAAGTCAGGAAACTGAAAACACTGAACTTGAGTCAATATTATTGACGATACTATTTACATCTCAAAAGACGAGTGTGAGTCTGTGTTTCAGTTTATCTAGACAATTTCATGTTGATAAATTAGAAAACATTACATCAGCTGCTAAGTTTTAAACTGTTACTTAACTTTTATAGAAGTTTGAATTCCCTGCTGTCAGGAAACATCTAGTAGAGAGAGTAGTGAGTGTGAGCACGTGTCCATTGTTGTTGGTTTTTTTGTTTTCTTTTTATTCTCCTGCAGCTTTTGAGAAAAATGTGCTCTTTTTTAAAGCTTTCTTAACCTCCAAATTCTCCACTATTGTCACCAGTTATTAATAAAACTTTGCTTTTCTGCCGTTTTGGTTTTCAGTGGCTTTAAGTAAAAAAAAAAAAAAAAAAAAAGCTGTGTTTTGTTTCCAAAGCTGAAATGTTGAGATTAATAACACAGAAAAGAAATGTTGTAAAGTCTGAGGGGGAGAACGTCTGGAAAGAGCTGACAGAAGCGTCACAGAACCACTGTTGGCCCGTTGTGTCTGTGCACTCTCGAAAACGATCAAGACATTTTTTAATGGTTTTTAAAACGTGTGTACACTTACATGTGATTTCCAAAAGTCCATCCTATAATTTACAAAGAAAATAATCTTAAAACAAGCATTACTGGTTTCTGGATCATTATACCACTTTTGACCACAAGCCTAGAGCGTTTTCAGAGAAAAGCAGAAGTTACAGAAAAGAATGCAGTTCAACAAAAACATGCGTTAGATAAATTACCAGGATGATCTGTGATGTATGTGAGCAGGAAGCTCAGAACAATCAGTTGTCTTAGTCCTTCAGTAAAAGTGAAGGTTACTTGTACTATTTATTTGTCCTGCCTTTTTAAACAAATCAGTGTTGTCATCATTTCACAAGCCATTCTGCCATTTATTACCTTTTCATATCATGGACAAATTTGAAAAAAAAAAAAAAAAAAGCAGAAAAAGGATGTCAACCCTCTCTAGACTCTAGACTGTTTGGGTCCTGTAGACCTCCCTGACCTGACTCTAGACTGTTTGGTTCCTGTAGACCTCCATGACCTGACAATAGACTGTCTGGTTCCTGTAGACCTCCTTGACCTGACTCTAGACTGTCTGGTTCCTGTAAACCTCCCTGAGCTGACTCTAGACTGTTTGGTTCCTGTAGACCTCCTTAAATTGACTCTAGACTGTTTGGTTCCTGTAGACCTCCCTGACCTGACAATAGACTGTCTGGTTCCTGTAGACCTCCTTGACCTGACTCTAGACTGTTTGGTTCCTGTAGACCTCCCTGACCTGACTCTAGACTGTCTGGTTCCTGTAGACCTCCCTGACCTGACTCTATACTGTTTGGTTCCTGTAGACCTCCCTGACCTGACTCTAGACTGTCTGGTTCCTGTAGACCTCCCTGACCTGACTCTAGACTGTCTGGTTCCTGTAGACCTCCCTGACCTGACCTCAGCCTCAATAGATCTAAATCATCACGTGTCTGTTAGACCTCGTCCCAACTCCACTACTCAAAAATGATTTTTTGATTCTATTTGAAGTTCTTCAGTCAGGGTTCAGATGCATCATAGCACAGAAACAGCACTGGTTCCAGTCTCCAATGACCTTCTTATGTCCTCAGATAATAGATTAGTGTCCATACTGGTTCTGCTGGACCTCAGTGCTGTTTTGATACTATAGATCACAGCATTTTACTGCAGAGACTAGAGTATGTTGTTTGGATTAAAGGGACAACTCTAGGGTGGTTTAAATCAGATCTGTCTGATAGATTCCAGTTTGTTCAAAAAACTTCAAATGTTTCTGTTCAGTAAAACATTTAGTAGGTGTAAACTTTAGTGTGTCAGGACCAGTAGTCACAGCTGCAGCTGCAGGACCAGACTAGAGCAGCTGGTCTTCAACACAGCTTCATCTAGATCTGCTGCTGTAGACCTGCTGCAGGGGGACACCAACATGATCCACTGACCTGCAGTCCCACCTCTGACCACCTCAGAGTCTGCTGTCTACACCTGTTTAGTGTCTGATGGACAGAAAACTCTCAGTTCTCCAGTTAACAGATAATTATACTGATGATCTGGTCTTTGAGTCAGAGTCAGAGTCAAGTTTATTGTCAATTCTACCACATGTTAGATACATACAGAGAATCGAAATTACGTTACTCTCAAACCCTCGGTGCTACACAATAAATAAATTTTAAACACAAAGTGCAAGTTAAAAGGAGACAAGAAACAAGTTGTGACATGACAACAACATTTTTTCTGTTTGATTAAAGTGACCTGGTGCAAAGCAGGCGGTCCAGTTCTGCCAAAAGTGCCTGGTGCAGATACAGAGATCAGAGTGAGTGAGGGGGGGGCAAGGCGGGAAACGGTGGAAGAGCAGGGAGAGTGTTCAGCGTCCTGACGGCCTGGTGGACGAAGCTGTCCTTCAGTCTGCTGGTTCTGGCCCGGAGGGACCGCAGCCTCCTCCCTGATGGCAGCAGACTGAAGAGGCTGTGTGACGGGTGGGTGGGGTCTCTCACAATGCTGAGGGCTTTGCGAGTCAGACGGCTGCTGTAAATGTCCTGAAGTGAGGGGAGAGAGACACCAGCGATCTTCTCAGCTGCTCTCACGACGCGTTGGAGAGACTTGCGGCAGGTTGCGGTGCAGCTCCGTACCACACGGTGATGCAGCTGGTCAGGATGCTCTCGATGGTGCCTCTGTAGAAGGTACCTTTGGTACCTTTGACGGTGTGTCTGTGTCTCTATTCTTTCTCTACTTCCTGTTCTACCCGGCTGGTCTTCAGCAGGAGGGTCCCCCTTATGATCCAGGTCCAGTTCAGGACCCTCTGATGAAGATACTTGGATACACCAGCAACTTATTGAATGAGTCTACAGTAAGTGGTTGATTCAACCAGCACTGATATGATAGTTAGAAATAACTTTTAAAAGGTAAAAGGTGCTTCCTTGCTAAATTATATTACAAATAATAAATGAAGGTTGAAAGACAAAGCTGAAAGTTCACTTTGCCTGCAGTTTGATTTATTAGAATTGCAGAAAAAGCATAAAGACAAACTTTCAATAATCTAAAATGAGGGAAGTTAATGTGGATTGCCTAAATTATATTCCTATTGTTTCTTAAAAAGCCTGTCAAAAGCAACACATCCCACTGCTGGCACACTGCGCAGGAACTCTTTTTTATGCCTGTTCAGGTGACAAACACCTGACCATGATTTGGATGTTCAAGTCTCATGACCTGTTGAGTCGTTTGAGACACAGAAACATTTTTAAAACAATTATCTGTAAAACATTGACTGTAAATGAGGGACAGGGTTTAATGTGTGTTGGACTGAAGGTGCTGAAGAACAGTCCAACGAGCTGTTTCTCTACATGTGTCTGGGTTTTTTGTGTGCATTTACTTGTCAAAGGATATTCAGTTAAACATTGTGTACAATTTTTGGTTTTCATGTAGAAGTTGTCTACAACTTTAGGCTGAACTTATTGTGGCAGCCTAACTTTCACTATTTCACTGTCACATACGTAAATCCTTGCACGCATCCACCCGGCACACTCATGACAGCATGACACGGGCAGTTTGGCATCAACTGGAGGATGTTGTTCGTTCTCACGTCCGTGATGCAGCAGGGCACATGACCTCTAGGTCATGTGCACGTTCCTGAGTCTCATGTAAATGAGCAGCATAGAGCTTGGCAGGCCCACATCCATCATGCTGACACGTCTTCAACTTCACAAACATTTGGAGGATAAAACAACATTAGGAGTGTTAGGAAATTCAAGCATTGAGAGGAGAAGGCGGGACACATTTATATTTAAGGCTGCAAACCCAAATCAGAAAAAGTTGGGACCATATGGAAAATGCAAAAATAACACACACACACACACACACACACGCACGCACGCACGCACGCACGCACGCACGCACGCACGCACGCACGCACGCACGCACGCACGCACGCACGCACACACACACACACACACACACACATTTGGGAATATTCTTGATTTCTTTTGGTAACTTGTTTCTTTGCAAACACTATGAAGCCAAGATATTTGAAGTCTTTTTTCTTGTCGTCTTTATTTCATCTGTTATACATCCATTTTAATCTTTTAGGAACATAAGGCTTATACCATTTATTTTTTTTACATTGCCACTCTTTCTCAGACACCTTATAAGGGCTTCTGGCTTTGAGAATGTGGGGTCGTGAATCATTCCAGGTGTTATTTTGACCTATTCACATCTTGAGGTGCAGAGCATCTTACTGTTTGCTGTGTTCCTGCAGTATTTGACCAAAGCATGTCATTGCTATTTCATCGTGACCTTAAGAAACTGTCACAACCTTTGAAAAAGAAGGGACATAATATATCTCCTTTAAAACTTCTGTAATGTGTGCCCCAGCGAGTCCCTCTCTGGGTGTGGAGGTTACATAACCTTTGTGTCTTTTCAAGTTTTATTCTTTCTTGCTCTCTTGCTTTATCACTCTTATTCTTCCCATTTTTTTCTTTCATCGTTACTTCCTCGGGTCCCTTGATGCCTCCGAGATGATGTTCACTGTAGGTCTGTGACTTAGTTTGACTGTTGCTGATGTGACCTCGTCCTGTAATGTGATACACACTTGTCACAAGAGGTGAACGCGGCAGATGTCCAAAGTTACTTTGGCTGAATTCTGCTGACAGCAGGAACTGGACACCATGAGAATTAGATGACTCTTCATATGATTAATAATCAGATGGAAGCAAATGATTATTCTCAAGTTAAAATGGGAGTCACAGAGAGTCATATGGACATTAATCCTGAAGCAGCGGAGGTCTTTCACCAGCTCAGAGGGAACATCGAGGACGTGGTTAACTGCACTACTGACTAAATCAACTTCTGTATGGAACGTTGTTTCCGTGAGAGCTGCAACAACGAGCCCCGGATTACAAGTGACGTCAAGGGCCTTCTGAGCCAGAAGAAGAGGTCCTTTAAAGACGGTGATCAGCAGGAGCTTAAGCGTGGGCAGCGGGAACGCAGAGTCCAGCTAAGGGAGGCGAAGGAAGTTGGAGCAGAGGCTGCCGAATGACAACATGAAGGAGGTGTGGGACGGGATGACGATCATCACTGGCTGCAGATGAAAGCGGGGTGCCACCACCCAAAGAGATGTGGGGACAGTAAACAAGCTGAACAACTTTTTCAACAGGTCTGACCACCACAACTCCTCATCAGCTCAGAGTGCTGCACCTGCCACTCCTCAGAACTGAGGAGGTTTAGTCACTGCAAAGCAAAGCACTGCACAGCATCATTTCAGGGCTGAGGAGCAGCCTCAGCTGCAGGCTGCCGTCCTGTCCTGCTCCTCTAACAGAAGGAGCACGTCGTTCCTCCCCCATGGCATAAATGAGAGCACTAACACCCACCACCACCAAAAACATTGGTAAAGCTAACACACCTGATGATCTATACTTAATAAACACATCAGAACCCCTTAAAAGACAAAGCGATAGAAAGAAAGGGAGCGAGCGAGCGGAGGAGCGAGCGAGCGAGCGAGCGAGCGAGCGAGCGAGCGAGCGAGCGAGCGAGCGAGCGGAGCGAGCGAGCGAGCGAGCGAGCGAGAGCGATCGAGCTAGCGAGCTAGCGAGCGAGCGAGCAGCGAGCGAGCGAGCGAGCGAGCTAGCGAGCGAGAGGAGCGAGCGGCGAGCGATCGAGAGAGCGAGAGTCGATCTAGCGAGCATCGAGCGAGGAGCTGAGCGAGCGAGCTATCTATCTATCTATCTATCTATCTATCTATCTATCTATCTATCTATCTATCTATCTATCTATCTATCTATCTATCTATCTATCTATCTATCTATCTATCTATCTATCTATCTATCTATCAGGGTACCACTTTTTTTGGGACCAGATCATCTTTACAATCTGCTGTTAAAATCACATGTTTCTTTCTTTCTACTCATTACGAGCACCACATCACGCTGTGGAAACTTTTATTGGAAGATGTTACAGACCTGAAATAAAAATGTTAACGTATATTAGAACAAATAAAACAAAAATACGTTGAATTCATAGTGTTTGCTAAGGAATACAAATAATTAAATGTCACTGTAGCTTTTTCTGATTTAGGGTTGCATGTCTGTGACCGTTGGTGAAAATATGTGTTAAAGAAATGTATAAAAATGTGTCAAATAAGCACTTAGTCTTGTTTTCGTTCCAGAAAGACAAGCGAAACACTTGAAAACAGGCTCATGTGCTGCATGCGCAAGCTTGTAGGGGACAGTTTGGCTGGGAAAGAGGGACCATTGGCTTAAAACTGAGCATGTGATAATAGAGCTCTGGTTATGTAACAGAGAGCAGCGTGTGTGTGTGTGTGTGTGTGTGTGTGTGTGTGTGTGTGTGGTGGGGGCTGGTCATAGATGGGGAGCTTGACGGGAACAATCATGGGTTTCTTCTCCACAGTGCGTGAAGGAATGCCCATAAATCCACAGCCATTAGATCTGCATCAACCCCTTTGACACACTATAAAATGCTGCCTTATATTGTACTACATTATCAGCATGTTCACACTTTTAACCACTTATTTAAACTGTATTGACCCAGAGCAGCAGAAAAGACATCTGACAAAAACTTAAACGAAAACTCTTAAGGAGTTTGACTGGCGGCACCAGATTGTTTCACTTTGTTTGAAAATAAATCCACATGGACTCATGATACAGGCTGTATAAAACAGCTGCACTCAGGGTTTATTCATAAAACATTGTCGCTCAAATACAGGCCTCATGCTGCTCAGCTACATGTTTGTGAACTAGAATTAAAGCATCACTTTTTAGTCTGAAAACATGTATAAGTACAACTCCAGTTCCACAAGAGTTGGAATTCTGTGTAAAATCCAAATACATACTTAATACAATAATTTGCAGTTCTCATAAACCCATATTTTATTCACAACATATAAAACATATCAAATATTTTCATGGTTTTAAATAGTATAAACTGAGGAAATGTACCATCTCAAAGCAGTTCAGACAGGAATATTTACCATAGCATTCCCTCTTCGTTTAACAACAGGCAGTTAAGTCTTGGGACTGAGGAGAGCTGGAATTTTGGGAGGGGATTGTTGTTCCTTTCTGGTCTGATATTGAACTGGAGAAACTCAAGACTCCGTGCTGTTGTTTCTTTCTGTGTGGAGCATCGCACAGTAGAAACCTGCTTCATAGTTACATAAAGGACCCGCCAGCCTTTACCAGCAACCATCCAAAACCATCTGCTGGATTCAAGTCTCAAATTCTACTGGGATGTCCATGGGTCTCTCAACAAGACCACATGAAACCACATTCTGCAAACATTACAAAGACTTAGCTGAGGGGGGGAGGGTGGACTGACCTGCCTGCTGTCCTCACCTGTCCCCAGTAGAGAGGGTGTGGAGAGTTTGTTGTTTTGTTCCAGATACAGATACTTATTTGTGGAGCAAAATGTAGCAGTTCCATTTGTAGAGGATATATGATTAAGGGAGTCACAAAAATACCAAAAATACTGCTTGTCACTGTTGTCACTTGACAACACTATTGTCAGTTATTTATCAATGTGTAGATACCTTTAAAACGTGTTTTAAACAAACTAGAAATATTACACATTATTCTTAACCAGTGGGTGTTTTGGATACTTATTATAAAAATACTTTACTACTCCCCAAAGTGAAAAAAAAAACATTTAAAAGGAGCTCTCTCCATTTACTCCCTGCTGGTTCAGTAATGTTTTGTTGATGTAAAAAAAAAAAATGGACTTTTATTTTTACTTTTTCATTTTATTATATTTTATTACATCCAACTTCATATCAAGACACTGTTGCTTCACCTCTTGATCGTTTCAGTGGACAGAAGACTCAACGTTAATGCATATGTCACCTCTTTTGAGGCCTGTATTAACCACAGCAAAACAATGAAAAGAAAAAAACTTTATTCCACTTCAGGTAAATTGATATCTGTTGGTGCATCTAAAATTTTGTCTTTCTCTAGTTGCTCTGCCTCAACAGCCCTGGTTACCCTGGTTGCTCTGCCTCAACAGCCCTGGTTACTCTGGTTGCTCTGCCTCAACAGCCCTGGTTACCCTGGTTGCTCTGCCTCCAGATCCCTGGTTACTCTGGTTGCTCTGCCTCAACAGCGCTGGTTACCCTGGTTGCTCTGCCTCAACAGCCCTGGTTACTCTGGTTGCTCTGCCTCTAGAGGCCTTGGTTACCCCGGTTAATATAAGCTTAGCAGCCCCACACTTGACTTTTCTAAACTCATTTACCAAAACAACCCAATTTATTATCAAGCAGTTATCTATATTATGTAAATTATAGGAATTATGTAAATCTATATTTAATTTATGTAAAAATGTCAGTAGGCCGCAAAATTAGATTAAATTTGCTATTAAGTGACCATATCATGGTCATGGTCATTGTCTAACACCTGATAAACCACAAGTTGTTTTGTTTGTCATATTGTTGCATAGGAAGCAAAATGTGCAAATGTATAGGGTCTATATAACACTGAAAAACTGAACTATCATGTAATCAATGAGCTGTTTTAAAGAAGATCGAGATTAAATATTGGACCAATATTAAAATGGGTCAAAACAGTGCAGCAGTGAAGTAATAAAGAACACAAGGCTTTAAATAAGTGTTTGTTTGTGGGGTTTTTTCTCATCTGAGTGTTTATATTTCACGGCACCCTGATGCATCAGAACTTCAGCCTGTTAAACAGAAGCAGGTCCATTGTTTTCTGTAGAAATGCATCTTAGCTCACACTGTTCACTCATTATTAATTTGTCCTGGTTTTGTACACATAAAATAATTTCAGTATTATTGCAAATGCAAGTATTTTTTACTTTAATACATATAATTCTCATCTTAAATGGCTCATAAACATGCTTTCTCAATCAGATTTCTTTTTCATATGTTAAATAAGAAACAAAACATATTTACTCACTGAATTAAAAATATAAGAAAAATAAATCAAAAAGAATTATATTGCACCTCCACAATGAAAGCTTTATAGAGTAAGTCATGTACTTAGGTTGTCCATTTTGAAGAATTAGGATTAGTTTCGAGGCTGAGCAGACTTTGTGTTATTTTTATTAAACATGTTCAGTGTGTGAACTGAAATGTCTGAGCCACATTACTGATTATCTGTCTCGCTCTTCTAGGAAGAGTTAAAAGATTAAATCAAGTTAATATGGAAAATGTGGTCCTAGTTGAAGTTTATCTACTATTTCAGAGTAAACAACAACATGTTTTCTAAGAGTTGTCTTTACAGGCAAGAACATACTGAACCTAGATGAAGTTTGTGCACCAGTTCATCAAAGAAAAGTTCCAGACTGATGAGTCTCCACTTTCATTTGCAGTGTCAGTTCTAACAATGGGTTTGAAATGATTCACGAGGAAGGATAATTGGACTTGCGTCCCCAAAAGTTATTTGGGAAACATTCCTTACATAACTGCTGACCTCAATGACACACAAACGCTTCCATGACAGATTTCTGGCCAGAGAAACACTATCCAACACACATTTTCTTTCCTTTTCCTTCCTCCTCATGCATCCTTCCTCCAAACTGGTGCTGGTGATAACCTGTTTTAGTCGGGCTGGATTCTGTCCCAGACTAAATCCTGCACTGTGCTGCAAGTAAACCGACCAACCAGATCTACTGCTGTAAACAGCTCACAACAGCAGCATCATTGTCCCAACACTGGAGAGTACATTGGAAGTGCCCCAGTTTTGCACTTCTCAACATGCACCCCCATTACCCATGAGCGCACAAACACTGCAGGTCATTTTGGTTTAGTTCCACATGCACTGTTCTGCTGCCATAAATATTCAAACAACTGTTAACCCACAGCTAAAAATACCTTTTGATAAAACAAAAGCAAAGCGAGTGACCCAATATTTTAGTTGTGCTTTCACAACTAGGAATATTCTTTAAATGCACATCTGTGAGCACCAGGAAGCTTTGTTTGAGATGTCAGTGTCCTGCACCGATTCACGGCCGGCCGTTCCAGACACAACAAAACAGTCCCAAAAAACCAAAACAAAGTCTGCGCCATGTTTCACAGTAGGCGTGGTGTTCTTTCCTTTGAAACCTTTGTTTGTCAGCCTGTAAAAACAGCAGAGCTGATGCAACCTGCTGAACATCTGCAGTGTGGTCTCATCAGTCCCAACGGCATTCCCATGTAGGCGCTGTGCCTTGTCAGAATGCATTCTAGCAAACTCCAGTCTGGTTCTTTCAGTATTTCTTTGAACAGCGGAGTCCTCCTCGGTCTTCTTCCACAGAGATCATTATTGTTCAAAAGGAGATGGATGATGTGATTAAACAGTGTAATATGTTGACCTTGGAGATCAGCATGAACGTCCTGGGTTGTTGTCTTTGCTCCCTCTCTTCCATCCACTCTATCCTTCTGAACAGCCTGGAATAGCTTTTGGTTTTGCAGGCACCTCCTGGAGTTCGGTTATAGTGCCATAGATCTTGGAGATGCTCCATTGGTCTTTACCCTTTGACATGCTTATCCAGCATAATATTTATATATGCTCTTCTGCTCCCACTGTAGTCTATGTTTAGTGTGATGCACACCATGATATCAAACTGTAGTGGTCACCTTTCTCACTTTAAGTGGACTGAAAGGCTGATAAAAAAGACTGAAGACATTTGTGATACCAAGTGTTCTTCACGCCAGGTTGTCAGGACCCACTCAGACACACCTGGATTAAACTGATGGGTCTCTGGAAGATTTTTCAGACCTTGAGGATGAGCTCCTGAGGACATGAATTGAAGAATACTAAACACAATTTTCATCTGCCGAGTCCAGCCTCCTTTTCAGCCATGGATGAGGTGATTGTCCGCTCCGCTCCAATTAATGCCAGATCTTTATTATCTTTATTGTGAATTTGTTTCTTACCTCACAAGAGTTGGATTTTATGTTTCTGATGGAGATGTGGGTTCGGGCTGGTGACTCACCCCATTCTCAAAACTTCCTCCTCCTGACCGTGGATCCTTCAGCTCCCCTCAGACTGCAGGTGGAGGTGGAGGTAGAGGTGGAGATGGAGATGAAGGTGGGGGTGGAGGTGAAAGTGGAAGTGAAGGTCGAGGTGGAGGTTGAGATGGAAGTGGAAGTGGAAGTGGAAGTGGAAGTGGAAGTGGAAGTGGAGGTGGAGATGAAGATGGAGATGGAGATGGTTCTCGGTATGGTGATCTACCGGCCACCCAAATTGAATAAATTAATAAACTTGTTGTCAACGATTATTTTGGATCACGACTGGATTTTGATTGTTGGAGACATTAACGTCTATGTGTTGCGAGACGAAGCCGCTAACGAAAGACTTTTTGAACTATATCAGTTCTTTTAACTTGAATCGGTTAGTGAAGAATTCAACACATGAGAAGGGACATACAAGTTCACATGGAGACGTGAAGGAGATTCTTGACTCCAGTTTTTCTGATCGGCTGCCAGTTTTATTTGAGTTGACCCTTTTAACGTAGGCTTTTAATGCCTGGCGCCTGACAGGCTTCACATTTTTCTGGAGATGTTAAAAAAACTGTTTAACTGAGTATCAGGCCGCTGTTAAAGAATACAAGACCCCGTTTATTTCTAACTTTGTATCCTTATGATTCCTCCTGTCTGACTCTGTTTGTTTCAGTTTGTGAAAGGTTTTTAAAGTTTCTTATTGATAAAGTGAGTGCTGTCAGTCCTATTTAGTTGACAGGAGTTTTTCTGTCCAACTTGGATGCCACTTACATATGGGGTACCTCAAGGCTCTCTTTTAGGCCCTGTTTTATTTTCTCTCTATCTGCTTCCACCGGGCTCCAGTTTTGATAAATATAATGTGGCATTTCATTGTTATGCAAATTACATCCAGATTTACTCAACTTTAAAATCTGGTGGAGCCCAGTGTGTAGAGAATTTTCAAAAGTGTCCACAAGATGTTAAAATATGGATGTAGCTGCACTTTCTTTGCCTAAATGATGATTAAACAGAGATCTTTATGTTTGGGAAAGCTGACCTGCTGACAGGGTGAAGCAGTGCTGTTGGCCTTTGGATTTTTATAACTCTCTGAAATATTCGGAATATATATTAGGAATCCTATCTTTGATGAAATTTTCAAATTTGAAAGATGGGTCAGTGCAGTAGTCCAGTCTAGTTTTTATCATTTGAGGCTAATCAGCAGTTAATCCTTATCGTCCTCAGGCTGCCCTTGAAAGGGTCATTGCTCTTATCTTTTCTAGACTGGACCACTGCAACTCCCTTTATAGTGGGACGGTCCAGTCTCTCCTCCGCCGTGTCCAGCTGGTCCAGAACTCAGCTTCCTGCCTATTGACGGGGACAAGACGATGTGAGCACATTACCCCGATACTGCTCTCCTCACTGCTTTTAAATGCTTACATGGTCTGGCACCTCCTTATCTCTCTGAGCTCGTACATAGACATCGTCCTTGTAGAGCAAAGCAGTATGGACATGTGACATCCTTCCTGAGGTTTGCTGTTGTGTCTGGCACTGAGACACAGGCTCTGGCTTCTCTATACTTTGAGAAGTCACATGATCTATATTGGGCCACTTGCTGAACAAGTGCATGAACATGGAAAAGCAATTCTCACTGTTGGTGATGTAATGTGGTAGCTGACTGCTGGTAACATATTTATATAAAACAGTGTGCAGGAACCACATTTCCTCGCTGCGTAGCGAGATCTCAGCACAGTTATAGTGTGAATAGCTGAGCTTTGCCTTCCCTGGTTGCCAGGTGCTCTGACTTAAAATGTCCCGGAGGATTAATCAGTTACTCAGAAGAAAGGAGCTGTTTTCCTTCAAAGTTCACCCAGGATTTAACCATCTGGTAATGCCATACATGTTTTCTTCTCTAGTATCTCGAGTGACTCATTAGAAGAAGCTATTGGTCAAAGGCAGCAGAGATGCAGCAGTGAACACAAATGTGAGAATCACATCACTTAGTTTTCAGGTAAATACTGTGATTAGACTGGTGGAGTCTGTGGGGAAGCTGAATGTGACGATTTACAACCTCGAGCGCGACACATTATGTGGCAAACATATTTGTGATGGGACATGTTCATTACTTCTGCAATGATGCTCAGTTTGCATGTGATTACATGTAAAAAGATCATTTGTAGGTTTAAGATCATGTCCAGCTGAATGAATGGCTTGCTACATGCTTTTGCAGAAACTGATGAGAGGAAGGAGTGAAATAACCCAGCACATTGTGCCGTGCTTGCCTGCATCCACGGCCCTGTGGGAACCCTGCAGCAGAAGTTACTTTCTTCAAACGTGAGGGGTTCAGGGTTATTTGCAATGAGGAAACAGAAATGGGCTTGAGACTTTCATCCCATTACACATTAGAAAGATGTATTTTGTGGGCCCAAGGTTGCACTGCACAAATGAGAAAGGGAGATAGAAAAAAGCAAATATCCCACGTTTTATGCAAAAGTACAAAATAGATGCTTGCAAATGTTTAAAAAAGATCATGAAAATATTAACAAACATATGTTTTAAGACTATTTCACAGGGATTTCTACATGAATGTAATCAAAACATGTAAGCTCAATGTGCCAGCTGCTGTACTGTGTGTGTGTATGTGTGAATGTGTGTGTGTGTGTGTGTGTGTGTGTATGTGTATGTATGTGTGTGTGTGTTTGTGTGTGTGTGTATGTGTGTGTGTGTGTATGTGTGTTTGTGTATGTGTGTATATGTGTATGTGAGTGTGTATGTGTATGTGTGTGTGTGTGTGTGTGTGTATGTGTGTGTGTTTGTGTGTGTGTATGTGTGTGTGTTTGTGTGTGTATGTGTGTGTCTGTTGTGCGTTTGGATCATTGAGTGGTTCATGTTACAGTTGTACAATTAACTAACGCTGTTCGCCACTAGTGTAAAGTTGAACTGAACGGAGCGACGGAGCGCCAGACACAACGTTCTAACTTAACTCTGATCATAGGCAGCTTTCAGACCTTCCCCACCGCAGGTCTGGAGTTAGTAAGTTATTAATAGATCAGACTTATGTAGTGCTTTAACTTCAGAGCTGCTACTTGCTGAATAGCAAGTTCTGTAGACCAGTAGAGCTAAAGTTACACATTTCCAAATGAAACTAGTTTAAAGTGAATGAATGAAATCTTACTTTAGGGTGTATGAAGAGTTTTGATTCTGGATGTTGTCATCGGCGATCACAACTACCGTAAGATGAGGCTTCTGCCTCCTGATCTGTGATGTGCAAACCTTCATCCCAGTTTCACCGTATTACCGGCTGTGTCCATCGTTAGATTTCATACACAACCCTAATGGCATATTTAACTTTGAATTGTCCTCAACAAAAGGTGCTCCTTTTGTGTCCAAAAGACTTCACAGGGTGGAAGGTTTTCACACAGGCAGTCACAACTGTAAAACTGTGAACTGATAGATAGTCCCACCTAGCAACAGTAACTAAGGGCGGGACCTGGTGATAGGTCACTTTCATTACCAAAGTCCTGTGTCCCACCTATCAATCAAACCATACAATCATACATTGCTCCGCCTGGTGTGCTTGTTTCATATGCTCTGGTTTGCTTAGAAAATAGCATTTTCCTTTCTTTACTTTCTGCCCCGGTTGCAGTTGCCCTCCCTGAGCATTGCTGAGGAACACGGTTATAATTCAGGTGAAGCTGTCAATGGTTTCAGGGTTAGCATATAAGTCTTCGTCAGAACTTCAGAGGACGATTGTGCCCCCTTCTGTCTGCTGAGGACCACATCCCGGGTATGGGACAGGATATACGCTCCGAAACGGGGTTTATTGCTATTGCCAAGGATGACTTGGGAACTCTTTTTAGTGCCACAGCACTAAAACTGCCAAAGCTCTCTGCTGCTTTAAGGGAGCCAGGTTTAAGGTAGTAAGGTTCTGTGACCTTACTGATACACTATTACTTGAATCAATGTTGTTCTCTTTGGAATACCGCCAGTTGCTGAGATAATCAGTCCCATAGTCCCGTTACAGTGCTCATCAGTTTACTGGGACCACTGAATTTACGTTTGGTTTTCAAGCCTTCCTCACTTCTCTCCTTTCATTCTTCCTGCTCTGGGAATGATGGAGGTGAAAAATGAGAAAACAAGAACGTTGGAAATGATAAAACAAAACTGAAGTGACAGGCACAAGAAACAATCACACCAAGAAAAACAGTGACCACGAAAAATCCATCAAATCCACGTTAGACTGTGCTTTCCAAAACTGGAGCTAATATCTCTCCGACAGCTTTCCCTATAATGTTTTGTTTTTCATTTATAAATATATTTAAACATTATAAGAAGCAGAGTGTGCAGTTTTGGAAGCTGTGGGAACAGCAGCTACAGGACACGGAGGCCTCCTGAATCCACATCGGTTCATTGTGATGGATGAAGTTAGTCCTCCCAACCTAGTCACACAGAAACATTTTATTCATAAGAGAAGATAACGTCCACTACGACACAGACAGAAATGAATCGGGGGTTTCGTGTCTCTTATGTAACGCAGGTTAAATGAGTGATGTTTTATAACACCACTGTCACGTTTTGAGTCAAACGTCTGAGGTTAACATTCATATCCAGGCAGAAACTGCAGGGGAAACTGTAAACATTACATTAAACATTTATTTAGATACATGATTAGTCAGCTCTGGCCCATCTCCAAGCCAGACCTTCGCCTTAACGATGGCGCCCGTAAATTCTCTCATTTAAGACTTATTGATTGTTGCAGGGATTTGATGCCTGTTAATTGAACACCATTAAAACACAAGCTTTATTCTCGCTGTTATTACAAACAGAAACACCAGTAAATATGTTTTTAGCTTCTTCAAAAGAAAATCTACCTTGACTTTTAAAAGAAAATCAAGTGGCTGCATGGAAGACATTTAAGACATTTAATAAATGTCTTAAATCTGAATCCAGAAACACTGTAAGATTCAAATGTCACTTGCATCTTGACCCTCATTAGTTAATTTAACACACATTCAAATAAATTAAAAAAGCCTTCTGTTACCACGGACACATTGTTGGGCCATAAATGATTGCATCTTATAGTGAAGATTTTAACTCAACTGGCCAGCAGTTTTATGCTGATTAAACCTCTTTCCTTTCCTTTCCTTTCCTTTCCTTTCCTTTCCTTTCCTTTCCTTTCCTTTCCTTTCCTTTCCTTTCCTTTCCTTTCCTTTCCTTTCCTTTCCTTTCCTTTCCTTTCCTTTCCTTTCCTTTCCTTTCCTTTCCTTTCCTTTCCTTTCCTTTCCTTTCCTTTCCTTTCTTTGCGTTTTCTTTGAGTTTTCTTTGAGTTCTTCTGTTTGGTAAAAGCCAGTTTTCTTGTTTTTTGGCTGCGGGTCTCCTGTCATATGTTTGCTGATTTGCTTTACTTCCCGCTTTAGTTTTCCAGACTTCTCATGGTCTCCCCTCACCCTAGTTTTGCACTTGTGTCTCGTCCGCCCCTGTGATTTGACATCGTCGTGTCCTTCTTCTGTCTCCTGTCTGTTTTTGCTGCATCGTTGTGTTCATATGTTCTGCGTCCCTGTGCAGCTTTGTTTGTCCTTGTGGTTTTTAAATTTCGGTTCTGGACAACCTGCCATGCTGTGCCTTTGTTGTTTCTGCCTCCCAGTGGAAAAAATTAAAAAGTGAACACTTTGACAAGTGCTTGAAAAGTGCTGTAAGTGCAGGAAGATCCCAACACCAGCTGTCAGCAAAACAGGCTGTGAATAATTATGTGGAAAAAAATATTAAATGTTTCTTCTCTGTTATTTAGACGAATAGTAGCTTACTAGTTCACAAACAATAAAACACCTAGGAAAAAATAAAAATAATTTTCCATAAAACTAGTCAAAATTGTCTTATTTGAGAAGAGAGAAGAAACTTTTTCTTGGCTACAATTCTAAAAACTAGCAAACTAGTTTAAGACCAGGAACCATCAGTATGGAACCAACTTCCAGTTTGGGTGAAGGAGGCTGACACCACCTCCACCTTTGAAACCAAACTTCAAACGTTTGTGTTCAGTAAAACATCTAGTTGGTGTAAACTTTAGTGTGTCAGGACCAGTAGTCACAGCTGCAGCTGCAGGACCAGACCAGAGCAGCTGGTCTTCAACACAGCTTCATCCTGGATCTGCTGCTGTAGACCTGCTGCAGGGGGACACCAACATGATCCACTGACCTACAGTCCCACCTCTGACCACCTCAGTGTCTGCTGTCTACACCTGTTTAGATAGTGGTCTCTGTAGTCCACCAACTAAGCAGGTACCAGTCTGATGGACAGAACACTCTCAGTTCTCCAGTTAACAGATAATTATACTGATGGATCTGGTCTTTGGTACCTTTGACGGTGTGTCTGTGTCTCTTCTCTCAACTTCCTGTTCTACCCGGCTGGTCTTCAGCAGGAGGGTCCCCCCTTATAATCCAGGTCCTGGTCCAGGTTTCTTCCCTCTTAAAGGGGAGTTTTTACCTGCCGTTGTTTATGTAATACTTGATCGGGGTCATGTTCTGGGTTTCTGGAAAGATCCTGGAGACAACTTGTGTTGTGATCGACACTATATAAATAAAATTGAATTGAATTTAAACAGACTTCAGTTTTCTGGAAATAAGTTTTTCTTGCTTATAAATGAGTTTTAGCAGTGTTTAAGATGTTATTTTTACCCAGAGCAATTTTTGGGTAGGCAACAGTAGGCAATGTTTAAAAGATGCCACATAATAAGTCAGCCAACAAATGAGTAAACTCAAAACGTCCGAGGTCTTTTTGCGGTATGCTACACAACAGAGTCAGACAACAGAGTCAGAGTGAATTATTTCTCAGACAATGTAATGATTTAGCGACAGGACGTTTTTCCGGGTCTGTTTTTCCAGACACACAAACTCTGAAACTCTGACTACTTCAAGCACCAACAAGACGGCCAGTGATTTTTTTTTTTTTTTCCGGAAACAGATGAAGTTTTGTTATGAAAGTCTAAAATGGACTCAATGTTTGTTTGCGGCTGATCTTTCATGATTGCTGATATGAAAGCTCGTGGGCCAGACTCCCACCAGACTGGACCCTCTGTCCAAGAAGAGAACCGCTCTCCTGTTCACCATTTACTCATCCAGTCAGTCCTGCAATTGATGACCGAATAGCCAATCTGACCTGGGAGCGTGATGAATCGCCGCTTTAAAAACTACAACTAAACTAGGTTTATATGGGTCTGCGGTGACTTCACGTGGGAGATCGAGGCCGGCCTGTCAGCGTCCATGCGGTAGAAAACAGCGCGGGTACTGTCAGCTGTGTGTATGGCTTAGTGTGCTTGGCTGTATATGTTTTCCCATGGAAACCTTAGCTATGATGTCATGTCTTGTTGCTCAACATTTGTCTGTCAAAGGCTGGTTTTGTAACATGCGATCGACAAGACTAAGAGGATTTTGTTCCTATTTAAAGGCAAACATAGATGTATTTTGATACACACATTTGTGGGTAGTCCCTCGTTTAAACATATTGACTTATTCATCCATGTGAACAGACTTTTGACAGTTTAAGGGACAGCAGGAGTATCAGTCGAGTCTCCTCCATCTCTCTCTTCATGTATGTAAGTGTAGTGAAGATACTGCATAAGAACAAGTTAATCCCACTGCAGTCTGGTTTAATGTGAACAAACCGTCCTTGTTCAGTCTTCTTCTAACTGATGGACTCAAATATTTCACGTGGTCTTTGCAGGCTCTGAGTCGATGATCTTGTTTTTTCCATTTCTTTTTTTATTACACTAAGCAATATAAAGTCTTACACTGGAATACAATTGCTGGGATGTCAACAAGACTGGCAACTGTCTTGAATGTGTTCCCCTTATGAACAATCTTTCTCCACTGTCCATGCCTGATAGTGAGGCAGATGTTCCTCTAAGAAGACTGGTCCTGTCTGAAGCAACTAACCTTAACTCTTATGAGAGTACTAAGGGAGTACTTTGTATTCCCCACAGGATCTTTGTGTTCCCTTTTTGGTTACGTTTTTGCATATTACTAAGATGTACTATGAGTCGATTATTTTTAATTATATGGTTTTACACATTAAAAGTTTACATTATTAAAAGAGGAGGTACCAACCTTTGCATATGACAAGATTTGTAGCCCCTGCTGAACATAAACTGTTTTATATTATCTGATTTCTGCTTAATCACATTATTCTGTTTCTTGTAAATCTCCTAAAATTGAACTAACAAACTTTACTGTCACAAGCATCATGCTTCTGCTTTCACCTGCACATAGAACAAGTCACTGATTTCATCTCCCTTCACCCCCAGCATGTATCACTGCTGGGTTTTTTCAAAATTATTTATTTATCCGAGAAATCCCAAAGGTAGGACTTTCAGCAAAGTAAGCGACTGCGTGGATAAAAATACTGGAAGCAGGCATAATAGCCGCCAGCTGGCACAGAACTGGAGAAAGAGAGCGAGCTCTGAGGGTTTAAGTGCAAACATATGTGGAACAATGCATGCCAATGCTGATACACCACAGATGTGTGTGTGTGCACATCTTAAATAAGTCTAAACGCTAAAGAAAGAATGAGACTGACATTCTGTCAGTCTCATTTTTTTGGAGTCATTGTTCTGTGCTGCTGCTTATGAGTGATTGCAGGTTTGGTTGGGAGGAACACGGTTGCCTGCCTCCGCCTCAGCTCCGCGCCTGCTGACATTTGATCACTAGTTATTGTCAACATTCACATAAAGCCTCCACTGTACCCAGAATGCACAAATCATCATCCTAAATACAGTTACTGGATCAACTGTAGGCCTGCTACAGCCGGCGTCAGACAGCGAATCCTGGACTTCTACGGTCGGCACACAACACTTCGTTATCAGGGTAAGCAATTCTGGGAGTTTTCAGAAGACATCCACCCTAAAGCACTATGTAAATTAACTTACAAACTCAATAATTAAAACAAATAAAAATCTGAGTGGAGAACTTTTTACTTTCTTTTTTTAGCATCTGACCTCTTCATTTAATTTGAGTGATTTCAGTGCTCTGCCACATTCGGCGTTGCTTCCCATCAGAAGAAATGAATGTCGGAGAGGCCAAAACGTGAAAAGAACACGACTACTTTAGTAGAGACAGAAGAAGTTTGATGAGCAACCATATTTTCCCTGTTTTCGACTGTCATGAATGAAACATCATTAATTCATCAGAGATGATGATTCATAACTGGTGATTTAATTGTGTGGTTGCATAGTTTGGCCAGTGCTGCATCAACTCGGCAGGGTTCTGCAGGGTTCTGCAGGGTTCTGCAGGAGTCGCCCTTCCTGACCTCCTCCGGCTTCACATGTTGCCTGACTTTACGTCCAGTTCTACAGCAGCTTTACTTCTCCCTGTGTTCATTGCCAGATAATCACAAAAGTGCTGGTCTCTGTTGTTTTGCTTTTGTCTCCACTTCCAGAGCAGCGTAGTATGAAGCACGATAAGTGGTTTAGCAGGGTTTTTTGAGTCCCAGTTCACGAGGGGTGCTTTATTTTAACTTGGCTTTCAGCGTGGTGGTTTATGCTGCTCCGTTCACTTACAGCAGCTACGTTCCACTGTGGATGATGTGTTTGTCTTGACCTGACCATATATATATAAAAACAAAACTAAACACAATTTTTAAAAAATGACAGATATACTGTTTTTCAGAGCACGCTATGGTCAGACCGTAGTGCTCCAAAATGCCAGTAGACGAGATAAACCTGTCCATCAAAACACAACTTCTGTTGAATTAACCCCATCAATGTCAAAAATAATGATTATCAAAACAAAAAGTAAAAAGAAGCTCTGTCATATGTAATGTGCCAATATTTAAGTAGACAAGAGGCTAAACTCCAGGTTTCTGTGCTTAGATCCCACTTTACAAAGGTGATGCAAGTGTGATTGGTCAGTTTGTATTATGTGTTGAGAGCTGATTGTGGTTGTAATTTTATTTTATTTATATATCGTCTGTTACAACACAAGTTGTCTCCAGGATCTTTTCAGAGACCAGAACATGACCCTGATCAATTATTACATAAACAACGACAGGTAAAAAACTCTCCTTTAAGAGGGAAAAAATCTGGATCAGGACCTGGATCATAAGAGGGAAGAAACCTGGACCAGGACCTGGATCATAAGAGGGAAGAAACCTGGACTAGGATCTGGATCATAAGGGGGGACCCTCCTGATGAAGACCAGCTGGTAGAACAGGAAGTAGAGAGAAGAGACACAAATACACCGTCAAAGGTACCAAAGACCAGATCCATCAGTATAATCATCTGTTAACTGGAGAACTAAGAGTTTTCTGTCCATCAGACTGGTACCTGGTTAGTTGTTGGACTACAGAGACCACTATCTAAACAGGTGTAGACAGCAGACACTGAGGTGGTCAGAGGTGGGACTGCAGGTCAGTGGATCATGCTGGTGTCCCCCTGCAGCAGGTCTACAGCAGCAGATCTAGATGAAGCTGTGTTGAAGACCAGCTGCTCTAGTCTGGTCCTGCAGCTGCAGCTGTGACTACTGGTCCTGACACACTAAAGTTTACACCAACTAGATGTTTTACTGAACACAAACGTTTGAAGTTTAGTTTTAAAGGTGGAGGTGGTGTCAGCCTCCTTCACCCAAACTGTAATACTTCCCAAAGGCTGCATGTATAAGCTGAACCGAATTGGCCCTAGAACTGAACCCTGCGGGACACCATAGCAGACCCTCATCTGTACCAAAGAAACCTCATGAACATGAACAAACTGGAATCTATCAGACAGATATGATTTAAACCAATCTAGAGCTGTCCCTTTAATCCCAACAACATACTCTAGCCTCTGCAGTAAAATGCTGTGATCTATGGTATCAAAACAGCGCTGAGGTCCAGCAGAACCAGTATGGACACTAACCCATTATCTGAGGCCATAAGAAAGTAATTCGAGACTCGAACCAGTGCTGATTCTGTGCTATGATGCATCTGAACCCTGACTGAAAAACTTCAAATAGATCACTTCTATACAAATGGTCACACAACTGCTGCAACGACCTTTTCCAGAATTTTGGAGATAAATGGAAGGTTGGAAATCTGTCGATAATTATCTAAAACATCTGGGTCAAGAGAGGGTTTTTAAAGTAAAGACTCAGGTCAGGACCTGAAGTTGCTGAAGCTGAAGAATTCAGTTAAGCCTATGAATTAAATGGACCGAGGGCTGATCATGTGTCATTCTGACTGAGAGGGCTGTTTCTATTCTTTCAGAATAACCCTAACCCATCCCTGGTATCCTCCCTGTCAGTCATTATGCAATGGCTGGAGACTTTATCTTTCCCATCTGTTCCTAGTCAGACAGGGAGGGGGAGTATCATGGAAGTAGTAGTAGTAGTAGCTACACCACTCTACCTGTATGGATAATTAACATCCCATTAAAATGTCCTGATTGTAACCTTCTGTGAAGATCCTAGTAAACTGGGATTTAATGAATTGTTGAAAACTTTATTAAACAGGAATGTAAGATTGCTGCACTCATTTAGCGCAACAGAACAGCAACTTCGGCTCACTGATGTATATGGGAAGTGCTTTGTCGTCCAGTAGCCACTGAGCAATGAAAACCCAGCCCTGGCATCCGGCAGAGTGTCCCGCCTCCTCCAAATGTAGATGCAAAAGTGACAAACATTTGTCCAAAACAGAAGGCATAACTGTGAAAAACCATTTTAAAGCGGAAGTGGTTAACAAACGTCCTTTGTTGAAAGAGTTTATTCTCTTGGATTTTGCTTCTAGGATTTTATTCTTTTATTTTAGTTTTGTTCCTTTCCGCGTTTTTGGTCCTCAGATCCTCTCCACCATGTCAATCGCTTCTCTTGGCTAAATTACTGTTTGTGTTATCAGCTTAGGCACATTGTGTTAGTTTATTGTTGTGACTTGATGAAGATCAGATCCGTTTTTGCAGAAAACCACTAAATCCCAGGCTTGACATGTGTTTTCTTGCCACTGTATCTTCAAAGTTCTTTTTGCAGCCATTGTGATCATCTTTGGGAATCTGGACAGATATTCCAGGTCACATCAGGACCAGGCTCACTGTGCATCTATGGAAAAAGCCTGCTTGGAATTCACTTCCACGTGCTACAACATAGCTCCAACACATGGCTCCAACACATGGCTGTCTGAACGGTGGGGCCATAAATCCAACAGGCGGCTTTCATCTAGAAGCTCACTTAAATTAACAGGGAACGCTGTTCCTCTTTTCCTCAGCCCTCATGACGCTCTGACAAAGTGTGCCCAGAAGAAAGCTGCAGATGGGTTCAAGCGCTTCATGCTTATGCGTAGAGACGTGTGAAGAATGAACGTCCGCGTGCATCCGGCACCCTCCACTTTGGATTCAGACTGCCGCTCAGGCTGCAGCGTCCAGCCTGAGCGGCAGTCTGAATCGCTTCAGTTTAAGTCTGCTGTTCATTTAAAGCACAAGGCTGCATACTTTTCTCCTGCTGACATACAGGTAGCCCACAGCTTGCAGAATGTGCTGTAATCCCACATCAAACTGCTTTTCTTCACTATTTTAGCTGCACGGGCAGATGCTCCTGATGTTTCCATCAAAATATCAAACACATGCTAAGAGTGTGGTGGAGCGCTCGATCCAAAACAGTCCCCAGGTGAATTGGAGAAATGTCTCTGGTCAAATCTGGCTCACACGAGGGAAAGTTGGTTTCACGTGCTGCCAAGCAAATAAAGAGTTAGGGCCCATCTCAGCAGCAAGGCTCGATTTAGTGCATTTTTCAGACCAGATCTCAGTCCAGAAACTTCTCCAAGCAAAACATGTGCCCGCAGATATGTGGACTGAAATCCTCCAGCAGCGGACCGCAGTCCAAACGGGTTATTTAAGGCTTTGTAAACTCACAGCATCCTCCCGGGCCTGTGGTACCTCATTTATTAAGATGTTTTCTCAGTGTGTGTCAAAAACAACACGGGAAAGGTATTTCATGCAAGAAAATCACATAACATCAACACATCTGCCCTGCGACCAAAGCATAAAAGATAAATGAATCTAAGCTATAGAAGCTTTTAAACATGAAGACATGACCATAAAGCATGTTGAGGAATTTCTTTGCCCACAGCTTATTTAAACATTGCTAAATTCTTACTGAGTGGTGATTAGTGCAGCTCAATACCGACGTGCCTTCATCATGTAATAGAGCCAAACGATGAAATACAGAAAGAAAGTGTTTAGTGTTGATTTTATGTGGCTATTTCGAAATAACCTGGACAGATTTACTGGAGCCCCTAAAACAAGTCATGCTTCAAAGCAACTCTTTAACCTTAATTAGTGTCTCAAATCATTTTTATATCTTTATTAGAGATTCATGGCATTAGATGCAGAAAATGTGCCACCACATGGTCTGATATCAACGCGAACGCCACACCAACCGGGACACCAGAGTGACGGGGAGAGTTGTAGAGTTGTGACTTCACACACACTCCTGCTCCCGCGAGAGTTTCTGATTGGACCAGCTCTTTTAACTTCTTTTATCTCATGTCTTGTTCACTTTCTTCATGTTTAGCTGAAGTGGGGGACTCAGGAAGTTTTCAGCAGCCTGTTTGAAAAGTGAAAACTTAAACTACCGAGCTGCCAGAAGATGATGTCCAGGCTTAACAGATACCAAACAGCCACACAGGCCTTGTTAGGCTGCAAGGCTGCTTGATGACGTACCACGCTCTGTTTTCTATCAAAATATCTACTCAGCCTTTGAGGACCTCAGTGATGTAACTTTACTGACAGACCTGCTCACTCTTCAAGAGTTTGTTGGCTTTAGAACAGTAATTAATTGCTCGGGGGTCATGTTCTGCTCTCTGGAAAGATCCTAACGACAACTTGTGTTGTAATAGACGCTGTATAAATAAAATGAAATTGAAGTAAAACAGCAACGCTCAATGTAGGCTAGTATTAAGGAATCCTACAGCTCCATACGTGCTAAGGGCCGTTTTCTTGAATTCACATTTGCAAGGTCTACCGACAGCACCAGAGCCGCCAATCATACATGTGGCTTTAGTTATTCATAACAGCCACTATTAAACAAAAGATTATTTCTGTAAACTGATCTGTAAAAATCTGGATGTTTCTTGGAAGTTGCCTTCTGTTTAAGCTTTATAAGGTTACATGGCCTGAAAGACAATCAGCACGTATACATTAATAAACAAATTGAAAATCACAGATTATATTTTGATCAACTCCAAGCTATCAGTTGCTGTCAAAGCTGTCATTAGTTGTCACTGGTAATGATGAGTTCATTTCTTTCATGAACAAACAAATTAAACATTCACTTTGCTGGTAGAAAAAGTCATCAAACCCTTGAAGATTGAACCTCCTTTGGCAACGTAGTCTCCAAATAAACATTTCATGTAGCTCTGGATCAGACTCACACAAGCTGTTTGAATATTTGTGTTTGGCAAACTCATGAACAGAGATGCCTGTCAGTTCCAGTGATGTCTTCAAGCATTCAGCTGTTAGTCGTGGCTTCTTCTTTACCTCAGGGAGGCGTCTGCATTGTGCCTTTGGAGACATCTTCTAATGAAAACATCTCTACCTGCTTGGAGGGGCTGCAGGTAGAGGGAAAGCTGTCTTTAGGTGTCAGGAGTAATGCCTGAAAGAGGCATTGACCTTGCAAGTTCAGTGAGCGAGAACCTACCAAATAACCAGTGTAGGTGACAAAGAATGACTGTGTTGGAGGCAGCTACAGGCAAAACCACTGGCTGCTGCAAAGAGTAAAATCAGTTAATAGTGCAGTTGAGGGTAGAGAAGGGAGTGTAACGAGATGCCATGCTGATCTTATTTCTTTTGGACAGGTGATTGGTGGTTTGATGCTTTATCACTGGGATGAAACATGAGGAAAACCAATGCGAGAACGATGGAAAATCAGTGAAAAACCAATGGGAAAACAATGGAAAACCAATGGAAGAACAATGAAAAACCAGTGGAAAACCAATGGGAAAGCAATGTTTGTTTGTTTTATTTAATTATCGATTTGACCGATCACATTCGTCTTGCACAGCATTGAACATGTGCATTTGATTTATATGTGTTGAAAATAGCATCATCATTTCAATGTACTTCCTCCAACACAGTTTTCTGAGCAGTTTTATGTCATAGATCCTGATATGGACCCTCCCTATGAATACAGTGGCAGTAAAAACCGTAGTAAGAGTCAAGTTTAATTGCAACATTCAGAGAAGAGGGTTGAATGTGATAAGAAGTATTTCTGTCTTCGTTGCTGAGTTTTGCAACACCAAACATTTCATCAGGAGCTGTGTGGTTCAGTAACGCTTGGCTGCTGGTCCTTCAGCAGGCCCTCGCTTTGCCAGGATCAGGCTGAAAGTTTGAGGTTCTCGTACAGGGGCGAAGACACTTTAGAGGGAATAACATACACTGAGGAGGTTTCTGAGACAACCTGATCTGGTGCCCAGTTTATCCTATACGCAGAAGTGAATGATGCTGCTGTGGCCCAGGTTTTTGCAGCGAAAACATTTCACTTTTGTTACCTTGATTTCTTTTTCTTCTTTCGGCTTGTCGCCTTTGGGGCTGCCCTAGTGGATCATTAATTTCTGTCTTAGGCCCTCTTCTGGATCTTCCTCCATCACACCAACCAACATATCCTCTTCCACCACATCCAGAAATCTCCTTTTTAGTCTTCTCCTTTTTCTCCTGCCAGGCAGCTGCATTTCCAGCATCCCTCTACCTCTGCTTTCACTATTCCTCCTCTTTGTGTCCAAACCATCTCAATTTGGCCTCTTTAGCTTTCATTCAAAGAGAATCTTAACATTTTTGCCTCTCGCACTTTCAGGTCTGCTCCCTGTCTCTTGGTCAGTGCTGCTGCAGTCCTGTAAAGCTTCCCTTTACTCTCCAGATAACTCCAGACATTCTTCTCCACCCAGCTCATGCTTCCCTTCCAGCTCACAGTTGAGCCCAGGGATTTTAACTATTGCACTTTCGTCTCCTCCGGTCTTTGCATCGTCACTGTTCTGCCACCTGCTTCCCTTTCATTTACACTCATGTATTCTGTCTTGCTATGACTGACCTTCATTCTTCTTCACTTGAGTGATCATTTTCCCTTCTCCAGGTTTTCTCCCACTTGCCCCCTACTCTAAATACTCTTTCCATCACTTTGGAAAACAACCAGGAGCTCAGGTTGGATCCTTGATGCAGTCCCACTTCCACCCGAAGCCCATCTGTGCCTCCTACTTCACGTTTCCCTGTTGTCACCTGCCCTCGTACATATCCTGTACCACTAAGATACTTTTCTGCCACTCCAGACTTCCTCGTGTGAACCCAACATTCCTTGCTGGTGGGAGCATGCTTTCTCCAAACCAAACATTGAATCTGAAGTGCTCCTTCTTGGCCTAAAACTATACTGCTGCTCCCAAATATTATGTAGCCACTTTTCTAAGCGTGCCTTCCAGTCCTCTTTCCCTTCATTGTTCATCAGCTTTGTTTTTTGTTTTACACAGCTCCGGACATCAACCTTGTTCTTGAATATTTGTAGACTTTTCCTCCGTTTCTCAGGTATCCTTTTACTCTCCAAGATGTTGTTAAGCAGTCTAGTCAAATATTAACCCCCCATCTCTCCTAGAACGTCCATGCCTCCTCTTACACAACCTTCTCATTTCAGTGCTCTAATAACAAACTTCACAAACATTTTCTCCAAATACATATAAGCTAATATGGAGATGTCAGCAAAGTTTTCCTTGTTTTTATTGTGTCTTTATTTTGTAACAATGGAAAAAAAAGGATAAAATCTTTACCTGCAACTTCCAGATCACATGTACTGCTCATTAATCGTAATAATGGGTTAGAAAAGAAGGAAAGCAGAAGTTAAACCGTCTTGGAGTCTGAAACTTGTTCTGTACACTGCTGCCCTCTTGTGTATAAATGCAATTATGACAAAAGGGTTTAGTTTTTTGTTGTTTTTTTTTGTTCATCTGGTCTGGACAGATGAGATTCAGATGTCATGATGGGGTAAAGATTGATTTTAGAGCTAGTAGTTACTCACTTACAGACAAGCATACTACACTAAATGGATATGGACTCTTGTGAGTCCACAGACCTGGACTGGTCAGAGATGTGGGACAGTAGAACTGTGTGAACTTTAGACTTGCGTGTCTGATATACCAGTCCAACCAACCACCTGAGTGTTTACTATTTTATTTTATCAGTTTGTATCTTTGATTTTATTTTGTCGTTTTGCTTATTTTATTTATTTATTTTTTTGGTGTCTGATTTGTTGCTTTTTCCTCAACGCAGCAGGTCGGGTTCGGTTCTGCTGCAGGTTTCTTGTTTATTTTCCTCATTACTCGTTTTGTCTTGGCTGGACTCATGGAAAATCCTGGTTTTTGATCAACAATAAGATTCAAATTCAAAAAGTTAAAAACAAAGTCTGCCAGTAAAGCATTAACCAGCAGGTAATATTTCCATTTCTCCCAAACATTGGAAGTTTTCCAGTATTTAGGACACCAAGTTTCAGGTGTTTTATGTTTTTATTGTCCCCCATTCATCCTCCAAACTTGTCTTTAAGTATACAGCAGCTGGTCTTCAACACAGCTTCATCCTGGATCTGCTGCTGTAGACCTGCTGCAGGGGGACACCAACATGATCCACTGAGTGGTGCCCTTCACCTCCTCTGTTTCTCTTTGCCTTCCCTGTCTCTTCTTCACCTCAATCCTCAGTCATTAACAGTATCTCATCAGCATAATTGTGGTCCATTGTTCTTTTAGTTTGTAGTGCTGGTCTGTCTCCTCTTTTCCTCTTCTGTACATGTCCTGTGGACCAGAACCTCAGGAGCTGCATCCTGACCTGCAGTCCCACCTCTGACCATCCCAGTGTTACCTCCACCTGTCTGTATGGATGTCTCTGTTGGAGACCTGCTGACATCTGGACCTGCAGTCCTCATCTATGTCTTTAATTCATGTCCATGTGTCTGTTATGAATGATGGTGCTGACGATTCTTGACGGTTCCTGGTGGTTGCTGGTGGTTCCTGGTGGTTCCTGGTGATTCCTGATGGTTCCTGATGGTTCCTTGTGGTTTGTGGTGGTTTCTGATGGTTCCTGATGGTTCCTGATGGTTCCTTGTGGTTCCTTGTGGTTCCTGGTGATTCTTGATGGTTCCTGGTGGTTCCTGGTGATTCCTGATGGTTCCTGGTGGTTCCTGATGGTTCCTTGTGGTTCCTGGTGATTCCTGAGGGTTCCTGGTGATTCCTGGTGGTTCCTGGGGGTTTCTGATGGTTCCTGATGGCTCCTGGTGGTTTCTGATGGTTCCTGGGGGTTTCTGATGGTTCCTGATGGTTCCGGATGGTTCCTGGTGGTTCCAGACGGTTCCTGACGGTTCCTGGTGGTTTCTGTTGGTTCCTGGTGATTCCTGATGGTTCCTGACGGTTCCTGGTGGTTCCTGACGATTCCTGACAGTTCCTTGTGATTCCTGATGGTTCCTGGTGGTTTCTAATGGTTCCTGATGGTTCCTGGTGGTTTCTGTTGGTTCCTGGTGATTCCTGATGGTTCCTGACGGTTCCTGGTGGTTCCTGACGATTCCTGACAGTTCCTTGTGATTCCTGATGGTTCCTGGTGGTTTCTAATGGTTCCTGATGGTTCCTGGTGGTTTCTGGTGGTTCCTGGTGATTCCTGATGGTTCCGGATGGTTCCTGGTGGTTCCAGACGGTTCCTGGTGGTTTCTGTTGGTTCCTGGTGATTCTTGATGGTTTGTGGTGGTTCCTTGTGATTCCTGATGGTTCCTGGTGATTCCTGATGGTTCGTGGTGGTTCCTGGTGATTCCTGATGGTTCCTGATGGTTCCTGGCGGTTCCTGGTGGTTCCTGACGGTTCCTGACAGTTCCTTGTGATTCCTGATGGTTCCTGGTGGTTTCTAATGGTTCCTGACGGTTCCTGGTGGTTTCTGATGGTTCCTGGTGGTTCCTGACGCAGTATTGTCTCGGGGGCTGGAGATCACGGCTGTCCAGCTGAGGTTTGCGACTAAAACCGTCACACAGACACATAGTTTAATTTTATTTGATAATATTAAATATCTTAGGTTCATATCTGTAAGGACAAATAACTCTAAGTTCTTTTTTTATGTTGAAAATCCTCCCACTGTTTCACCTTTCTTCTGATGTGGAGTTGTAATCTATGCCAGGTACTCTCTAATTGCTTATTTTCAGATTTAGTGTTGTATTAATTAAACTGTGAAACATAAAACACTTCACCACTGTGACATATGAACATGCTGATGTAGCTGCTCTACTTTACAAGCAGCTGCTGGTAAAATCATTTATGGCTTAATAAGTCCAGTAATACAATTCACCTCTGTTTCACAGTGACGAGGCAGAGCTGCTGTAAAGTCAGAAACGGGAGGCTGGATGCAAATGTGAAGATCCAACGAAGCATTAAGGGCAGTATAGAGCAGGTTGGGATTGTTTCACAAAGGAGAAAAAACTATGTTGCCAGTGTAACTTTGTTAAACAGAGATGACTTTTTTTTTTTTTAGTTTAAACAAATCAGCTGACTGAAACAATCCTCCAACCAGTGAGTTTGTTCAGCTGGCCTGATGAGAGACGGAGTGGATCATTAACTTCTGGGAATACTGAGAACCAGAACCAACCAGTTCAGTTTATCTTAACCAACTCTGACAGCGCAAACCACACACACATACAAACGCATGCATGCACGTGAACACACACGTGATCCAAACACCAAAGAAACAGCAGTGACGGTTGAGCTCGGCCTCTGCAGGCAAGATGAGGAAATGTTTTGTCATGTCTTCTGATGTTAATAATTAAATCTCCTCTCAAGCCAAGTCAGTGCAGATTAAACCAGACCTCACGGTTCAGAGGTCAAATCCTGCAAGTGAGTGTTTACTTAAACTGAAATACAGTTCCTTTAGATGTCCTTACTGCCTTTACTCCGGACTTTTCTTTTGTTTCTTTCGTCCTGGACGATCCCTGCTGCATTCACACCATCGACCGCTGTGCCACAGAAGAGCTGTATCAGTGTCTCCAGCACAGTCTGAGCGGTTTGGCCTCAGTGTATAAAACTGTGAATTTTATCAGTATTATCATGAAAAAGAAACACTGACTTCATGCATTTGGTTTCATCAAACTTGCAGCCTGAATCCTTATTAATGATCGATTATCGGACGAGGGCAACCTTCCCAGCATATACGACCCTCATCACTTGTGAGTTTCATTCCAGACAGATTGAAAAACAGGTTTTATGAGGGCGGTTAAAGATGTGCACACTCTGGATATGCAACTAGAGCGTCTGGCCTCTGAATGGCCTGTAGCCTGGCAACTGTAACCTGCAGTTTTATCTCTGCTTCATTGTCAACATCTATTTTTATGTGCTGACTGTTGATTAGAAACAGTATAACTGCAGAGCGAGGCAGTAAGTAAACTTCAGTTACATGTGAGGGAAAATACAAAAAAACACCCACCCTGACAGCATTTTTTATTCACATTCAATCTGAATAAACATTTATTTGTTTAATTTGACAGCATTTACCTTTTAGGCCTGCATACATTTCTACATTTCTGCTGTAATGCATCAAGAGTGTCACATGTAACAGAGCGAAGAAGCCGGTGGGTCAACTGAAGACATTTTAAAACTGGGTTTCAGTACCAAACAACTACTGAATGATGGGGTTCAGCTTGCTGTTGCTCAAGTCCTCAGTGAGATCATATCTCTCCTGTTCTGAGGACTCTACTTGGACGTCTTGTCTGTTACTCTGAGACTCAGACGGGCAAAAACCAAAGCAACATTTAACAACTTGCAAATAAAAAGTAATTTATTCGTTACTGAAAAGGCAACCGGTTTCCAGTCAGGACTTCAATCACATCATAGCACATACACAGCACTGATGAAATTTACCAACAATTTCCTCAAGGCCTCGGACAGTGGGCTTTTGTCCATTATTGTCCTGCTAGATCTCAGTGCTACATTTGATCACCACATTCTCTTACGGAGGCTTTAGTGTGTTTTTCGGTTAAAAGGAACCTCATTAACCACATAGATTCCAGTATACCTGTCAATGAGGAGTCTTGCTCATACACAAAAGTTGTGTGGTGTTCCACCAGGTTCTGTGCTTGGGCCACTACATTTTACTTTATACACTTTGCTTATATCTATTCATTAGGAACTTCCATTTGGTAGGATACGTGGGATAAATTTTCATTGCTATGCAAATGCACTGAACTAAACCTATTCTTGAATCCAGATTAAACTAATATGTCAGGTGGACTAGAAGCATGTCTAAATGAAATAAAGACCTGAATGGCTTTGAGGCCGTGCAAAGGAACTTTTCCACTTCTCTGCTCAGTGGGTCCATGTAGAGCTGTGGATGTCTTTACAAAAGTCCTTCAGTCAGCCATTCATTTTGTCTTGTACAATTACTTTTTTGTTTTGTATCCTTTTCTTTCTTATTTAACAGCCTTTATTAAACATAGTTAATATCAAAGTACAAATAAGCACAGGTATGTTTCCAGAACAATGGAGCGATATCCAGGGTTGACACATTAACACAGACATGCAGAATACTGACAGTAAAGCACCAACAAGGTGCCAAATAAGAAATGACTCCATCCATCCATTCATTTTCTATACCTGTTTAATCCTGAACAGGGGATGAAACCTAAAGCCCAAAACCAAGTATGCATTCTTCTACAAGTGTTTCAAAATGTCACTGTATGATTTTTCTGACTGAAATAAGAGTCTGGAGGAGAATGGTCTCCCTTTTGGAAATAGAATCATTATACAGTTTAAAGTCTATTTGAGTTAAGCTGGATTTTTTTGTTTGTTTGTTTGTTTACATATATTATCTTATGTATATGACATTTAACCAACATTAAAGTGTTAAAAAAGTTGTTGTAAAGTTCATATTGCCATCACTTAATTTGTTCCTGAAACAAATCAAAATATCTGTATCATGGAAAATTCCTGTTTGACCTGCTTCCCTGAAAGAAAGCTTTTTGAGTCAATCCAAAATAGTTGAAAGTTGCATACAATTAAACAACAAGTGAAATATAGTTTCTTTGTTTAAATCACAGAATCAACATATTGTCAATATTTAGTTTAAATATTTCCAGGACAAGCTTCACAGGATTTTAATCAGATGTTTTCCGTGTTTTTCCCCAAGTCAGATGACCAACTACGATGAACACGTTTACGCTGTAAAAGTCTTGATTAGTACTTTGGTCCGTCTTTACCTTTGTGAGTTTCTGACTTGTTTCTTCTGTGATGTCCGCTGGAGCTCTGTGAGCGAAGTTCACCAGAATATTTGAGACATACTGCCGTGAAGCGATACGCCATAGTCACGCGAAACAACTGGTCTCAGAGTTACTGGTTACTGGTTGTTGCTGCGACAGGAGCTAAGCAAGAAGTAGATGACACTTTATAAAAAAAGTGAAATGGAAACAATGGGCAGCACTGTTGTCTCACAGCAAGAAGGTTCCTGGTTCGATTCCCGGTGGGAGTCTTTCTGTGTGGAGTTTGCATGTTCTCCCCGTGCCTGCGTGGGTTCCCTCCGGGTTCTCCGGCTTCCTCCCACAGTCCAAAAACATGCATACTGGTACTTCTAAGTTGCCCGTAGGTGTGAGTGTGAGCGTGCACGGTTGTTTGTCTCTGTATGTGTCCCTGTGATGAGATTTGGCATCTACATCAACTGTGAGGAGTTCATGGAGTTCATTTTGACCTGGATTTTTCATGAATTTAACACATAAAAAGAATTTCTGAAATAGGTTTCTTTCATCTTTGTAACAATAAATTCAAAAAGGAACAGCCTGTGTCAGAGTGATGCAGACAAACTAGTCCAAGCAACTGTTACTTCAACATTGATCTGCAAGAGTTCCCTCTTATCAAACTGCCTCCTTCTTATCGGCCTCCAGGTGATCTAAACAGATCAGGAGCTCAGGGAGGATTAGCAGGACGGATGATGTTTCTCCAATCTTGGCCTCTTTTCATTAAATCACAGGACGTAAAAGTCTCGGGGTCCCAGATAGCTGAGCTGTGTACGTAACAGCGCTGGTTCTGTCGTCCCAGTTTAAGTCCCAGTTTGTGATCGTTGAGACCTTCCTGTAATTTATGTTTCAGCCCTTTGAGTCGCCTTGTGATGTGATGTGAAGAGAGTTGCCCTGCGCTGAATTATTGGTACCACTGAGTACCACTGTGTAGCCCAGCGTTGATTAGCAGGGTCAAGCAGAGATAACAGCGTTCACAATCTCCGCTTGCCGTGAAAAACAACTTTCACCACAAAGTTCATTCTCTTTTCATGAGACCTGGAACGTGCACGTGTACGTGCACAGATTCAGTCTGTACATGCACAGATTCAGGTTTTACGTGCACAGATTCAGGTTTTACATGCACGGATTCAGGTTGTAGGTGCACAGATTCAGGTTTTACGTGCACAGATTCAGGTATTACATGCACAGATTCAGGTTGTAGGTGCACAGATTCAGGTTGTAGGTGCACAGATTCAGGTTGTAGGTGCACAGATTCAGGTTGTACGTGCACAGATTCAGGTTGTAGGTGCACAGATTCAGGTTGTACGTGCACAGTTTCAGGTTGTAGGTGCACAGATTCAGGTTTTACGTGCACAGATTCAGGTTGTAGGTTCACAGATTCAGGATGTACGTGCACAGATTCAGGTTGTAGGTGCACAGATTCAGGTTGTAGGTTCACAGATTCAGGTTGTACGTGCACAGTTTCAGGTTGTAGGTGCACAGATTCAGGTTGTACGTGCACAGATTCAGGTTGTAGGTACACAGATTCAGGTTGTAGGTTCACAGATTCAGGATGTACGTGCACAGATTCAGGTTGTAGGTGCACAGATTCAGGTTGTAGGTTCACAGATTCAGGTTGTACGTGCACAGTTTCAGGTTGTAGGTGCACAGATTCAGGTTTTACGTGCACAGATTCAGGTTGTAGGTACACAGATTCAGGTTGTAGGTACACAGATTCAGGTTGTAGGTGCACAGATTCAGGTTGTACGTGCACAGATTCAGGTTGTAGGTGCACAGATTCAGGTTGTAAGTGCACAGATTCAGTTTGTACGTGCACAAATTCAGGTTGTAGGTGCACAGATTCAGGTTGTAGGTTCACAGATTCAGGTTGTAGGTTCACAGATTCAGGTTGTACGTGCACAGATTCAGGTTGTAAGTGCACAGATTCAGTTTGTACGTGCACAAATTCAGGTTGTAGGTGCACAGATTCAGGTTGTAGGTTCACAGATTCAGGATGTACGTGCACAGATTCAGGTTGTAGGTGCACAGATTCAGGTTGTACGTGCACAGATTCAGGTTGTACGTGCACAGATTCAGGTTGTAGGTACACAGATTCAGGTTGTTGGTGCACAGATTCAGGTTGTAGGTTCACAGATTCAGGTTGTACGTGCACAAATTCAGGTTGTAGGTGCACAGATTCAGGTTGTACGTGCCCAGATTCAGGTTGTAGGTACACAGATTCAGGATGTACGTGCACAGATTCAGGTTGTAGGTGCACAGACTCAGGTTGTAGGTTCACAGATTCAGGTTGTAGGTTCACAGATTCAGGATGTACGTGCACAGATTCAGGTTGTAGGTGCACAGATTCAGGTTGTAGGTTCACAGATTCAGGTTGTACGTGCACAGTTTCAGGTTGTAGGTGCACAGATTCAGGTTGTAGGTTCACAGATTCAGGTTGTACGTGCACAGATTCAGGTTGTAGGTACACAAATTCAGGTTGTAGGTTCACAGATTCAGGATGTACGTGCACAGATTCAGGTTGTAGGTGCACAGATTCAGGTTGTAGGTTCACAGATTCAGGTTGTACGTGCACAGTTTCAGGTTGTAGGTGCACAGATTCAGGTTTTACGTGCACAAATTCAGGTTGTAGGTGCACAGATTCAGGTTGTAGGTACACAGATTCAGGTTGTAGGTTCACAGATTCAGGTTGTAGGTTCACAGATTCAGGTTGTAGGTTCACAGATTCAGATTGTACGTGCACAAATTCAGGTTGTAGGTGCACAGATTCAGGTTGTAGGTTCACAGATTCAGGTTGTAGGTTCACAGATTCAGGTTGTAGGTGCACAGATTCAGTTTGTACGTGCACAGATTCAGGTTGTAGGTGCACAGATTCAGGTTGTAGGTACACAGATTCAGGTTGTAGGTTCACAGATTCAGGTTGTAAGTGCACAGATTCAGTTTGTACGTGCACAGATTCAGGTTGTAGGTGCACAGATTCAGGTTGTAGGTACACAGATTCAGGTTGTAGGTTCACAGATTCAGGTTGTAGGTTCACAGATTCAGGTTGTACGTGCACAGATTCAGGTTGTAAGTGCACAGATTCAGTTTGTACGTGCACAAATTCAGGTTGTAGGTGCACAGATTCAGGTTGTAGGTTTACAGATTCAGGATGTACGTGCACAGATTCAGCTTGTAGGTGCACAGATTCAGGTTGTACGTGCACAGATTCAGGTTGTAAGTGCACAGATTCAGTTTGTACGTGCACAAATTCAGGTTGTAGGTGCACAGATTCAGGTTGTACGTGCACAGATTCAGGTTGTACGTGCCCAGATTCAGGTTGTACGCTCCGTATCCACGAAATTCTGCAGGGACGAGCTTGTACAACTTACATTCACCTGTCATTGAACTGAGGTTTTCTCACCGCAGTGACAAAAATCGAAATCTTGTATTTTGAGAAGTGACTTAGGGGCGTATTAGTTTATAATTGACTTTTCCTGCAAAGGAGGATAGTTTTGTTACTTCTAAAATCCTTACAAAACCTAAAATCCAAAACATTCTGACTTCCAGTTTATTGAGCCTCTTTTCATACTTGAATGCGCGCAATACTCATGCCCGACTGTTGGGACTTCTTTCTTGAAGTACTTTTAGTCCAACACACAAGTGTAAGCACATAGACCGAAGGTTCCTCTTCCCAGTTCTGAGCCTTTTTGCCGGATCACTTCATCAGTGGACCTTTGCTTAATTGTTACGCTCTTGTTTGGCAGGAAAGCAACACATGTCTGGTGGTCCGGACTGGTCCGGAGCGCGTGGCTGGGCTCGGCACACACCGCCTCCCTGATTGGTCGCTCCAGCGGTTGGACAGGGGCGTGTCATTAGCAGGTTACGTAATCGGGCCGCCTGCGTTTGAGAGTGGCTGACAGTAAATTAAAAGCGACTGTCGGAGGCTGATCGACCTTCTAGCGCAGCAGAGGGTCGCTGGTTCTGGTTCTGCAGGAGAGGTAAGGGTTCTGCTTGGTAGGGATCCACATGAAGCCCGGTGCACGGAAATAAGATTCAACCTGCTGCACTGACCTTTTTTCGTTGCATTTGCTTTGAAATTTGCCGCATGTCTTCTTTTATCAACTTATCAACTAACCTAATTAAAGTACGTTGTGTGGGGAAGATTTTGGTCTTTTTCTTTTAAAAATAAAGGTTGCAGGTCAGAAATATGACTTTTTTTGTAAACTTTGAACTTTGTGTCTGATAACTGCTGTCAGCCCTGCTGCTCATCTGATTCGTCAGCAGCAGAGCGATGAGCTGCAGCAGTCATCTGATTGGCTAGCATGCGTTGGCAGGACAACAAGCCCCGCCCATTGTCCGAGTCAATGAACTGCCGTCAGGAGCGGCGTCACTGCTTTTCCAGGCGGACGCGGCTTTTGTTCTTACAGGTGTTTGTGTCGTGTCTCTGTACTTACATCGTTATTACAGACACGTGAGGCAGAAATTCGTTTTGCTTGAGTGACTTATTTAATTATACTAACAGTTATGGCGCATTAAGTAAGAAACAACTCTTGCTGATGCAGTATGAAGTTTGAGTTGTGACTGAGTTTCTGGCAGTTTTGGGTGCTGGATAAATAACAATGACACCCTTCTAAATAATGTAAGACAGTTTAACAGCATCTTAAATTACCTTCTTTCAACTTCACTGCAACTTCATTGACTGTGGCGTGCTGCAGCCAATAAAGGGCCATCCAAATGTACCCGTCTTTTGTCTTTTCTTTCTCGTTATGTGGCTTCACCCTGACGACAGCGAGGCTCACTGTGTTCCATTTGAATTAAATCACATTTGTTTGTTATGTAATGAGCATCTTTATCATCATGATCAGTAATGATCAGTAATCTCCAGTCATCATCTGATCCGAGAACACTATTCCGGTGATTAGTCCCATTGCCTTGCATCTAAGAGGTCCTTTCTGTGTGGAGGTTGGGGTTTCACTCTCCAGTAGCCTGGCTTTTCTCTGGCTGTTCCGCCTTCACCTCACTGACCAACTATTTAAACTCAAGCTGACTTTCTTGGAACAGATTTCCACATGCATAAAGTCGTCCTAGCTCCATTTATCGTGATCACTTTTTAAACATCAGTCTATCACCTTTGTGTGTTCATGACCCACCTGATCCTGCAGCACAGTTGTATTTTGGTCATATTTGAACTCTGACAATAAGCTGAGGTCCGTGCAATAATGTTTTAGAGCTGAAGGCTCATAAAGGAAAACGAACCAATGGAGCAAGCAGATTCTTTTCCGATGTTTCACAGTTACAGAGGACACGGACATGATGGAAAAGTCCATCCTGTTCACAGATGGGAGGCCAACAAATACCATGCTGTTCAAGCGTATTCTCTGTGTAGTCAAACTCTTCTCTGATGGTGCCAGGATAAGAAAAAGTCTCGTAGATTATGGGAAGTATGAAAAATACCAACTCTAAACAAAAACATTCCAGGAAAACTGGGACGTAAAGAAGCTTTTACTAGTTTAAAAGGTTATCATTTCTTCCCAAAACACTTCAAAGGTATTCTGGCATTTGAGATATTGAGTGATGAAGAGTTTCAGGTGTTGTTTTTACTTTTATTCTTCCTGCAAATATGTTTCAAGATGCATCACAGAAGTGTAAAGAAGCTTTACCAAGGACCCTGACACAACCCCACACTATCACAGAGCCCGACTTCTGGACTGGTTGGATGGTCCTTCCCATTTTTGGGATGCGGTACACGGATTCTGTTTCTTCCTAAAAACATTTGGAACATTGACTTATCAGATAATACCCTTTTTACTGGTGAGGGTCCATTCCAGATGCCTTTGAACTTAGTCAGCTTCTGGAGAAGGTCACATGAGGCCTTTTTGTGTCGTATTTGTGAATGTAGCTTTATGTTGTCGCGCTTGCAGTGCCGTCTAAGTCTTGGCTATCGTGTTTAGTCCCGTGCCTTGTCCTTCTCACACTGAAATTCCTCCAGATTTCTAAAATAGTTTAACTATATTGTGCACTTTTCTAGAAGTAATTCTCAAACTCCCTCTAATCTTCCTTTCTAGAGCATTGCTTTTAAATATTTCAACAAGTTTCTCATGCAAAAGGCGAGTCGCAGACACGCCTTTCCCCCTCGAGACTCAGACTTGGATAGATACTTCTGCACTAAATCTGTTGCAGTCGCACCTGACTTAACTGGCAGGCTGCACTCCTGCCGGCAGTCGTCTCACTGATGAAGCACACCTGGTGGACATCTTCAATGTAGAAGTACTGAGGCTGCGGGTTGGCAGTACGCTGCGTGGTGATAATCATTGTACAAATACGATAATCATCATGTTTGTACTATTATTATTGGATTTGTATGATAATTCTGACTTCCATACGATGTACAATCAATAGTCGGAGGTGTAGGATAATTTACAAAAGTGAGACTTCTTTACAGCTCAGTTAGTCAGATTCAGAGTCATTTGTTCGTAATTATTCTGGTGTGTCGTCACGCTGTGTTTGCTTTACCCTCACTTTTTCTCTCACATAGACAATAATTGTGTGATATTTATGATATTTTATGATAATTGTATTTGAAGTACATTAGTACAATGGTTTGATTTTGGGTATGTGGGAACACTGATGCCAGAACGTCTTTGCTCTCTTGGAGTTCACAGCCACCTTATGGTTTTGAGTGTTTTTTAACTTCTCAGTTTGATTAGGTATCAAGAGACTGATTTTTTTTTTATTTGTTTTTTGAGTGTCTTCAATAAAGTTTTCAGTGGTTTCCTGGTTCTCCACTACTTCATGTCAGAATCATCATTACAATCACCAGCTGGCATCATCTGTTTGAAATAAGACCTCACCAGCTTGAAGTTTGGATTCCAACTTTCTTTTTAAGTGTGTTCCAAGCCTGAACAGCAACAATCACATGCACATCAACAAAAAAATGCTAACCAATAGAGAGTCAGTCCAGGTCAAATGAGATGTTTAGATCCAAGCCTAGTTTTCTACATCTACAATCTCCCAACAAGATTTTGTGTCAGATTTTCCTGGTATGTGATCCTGTTTTCCCAGAAAACAGCGAGGCCCCACAATGAAGATTGCGGTGATTGGTCAGAGCCTGTTTGGTCAGGAGGTTTACAAGGAGCTGAGGAAGGACGGCCACACCATTGTTGGAGTCTTCACTGTCCCAGACAAGGATGGCAAGAGCGACCCACTGGGTGAGAAAGGAACCGACCGGATCCTCTCTGCTTGTGTTCTTCCAGACGTCAGTGGCTAGAAAACAAACTAATGTCCAGCGTTACTCCAAAGACTGCCTTTCCTCTGTCACCAGTTCAGATAGCAGACCGTTTACCCGTTGATACGGGTTATTGGGAATGCTACGAGTCCACGTGGCCCAAACGTGTGAAGCAAATGCAGACATGTTTCAAGCCTGGTGGACATGTAGCTGTTTACACCGCCGGCCTCGCGCTGGTCCCACAGTGGGCCAAAGGTGGGCCGCGTCTGGGCCACAAGCTTGCAATATTAAGAACCTTTTTATTCTTAACAAATGATAAGTTTGACTAAATTCAATCACAATACTTTAATGTGCTTTTATCTGGCCAAACATGGCCTCTTATGGTCCACATTAGAAGCAAAAGCGTTTTTCTTTTAATTTTCTGCCATAAGTAACATAAGAAAATGATTTAATGGAACTCGGCCTGATTATTGACAACAAATCGCTGCAGTTATTTGCTGGTGGATTTGCATCATTTCTCTTTATCGTAAGTCTCTTATAGATCTTGCTTCTTGCAGCTGCAGAGGCGGAGAAGGACGGGGTGCCTGTGTTCAAGTTCCCCCGCTGGCGAGTGAAGGGCCAGGCCATCCCTGCGGTGGTGGCTCAGTATAAGGCGACAGGTCCCGAGCTGAACGTCCTGCCCTTCTGCTCCCAGTTCATCCCCATGGATGTCATCGACTTCCCCAAACGTGGCTCCATCATCTACCACCCTTCGCTGCTGCCGCGCCACCGCGGAGCCTCTGCGATCAACTGGTAACAGCTGGTTTTTCATCGGAGGTGGAGGTCCGAACGAGGTGGGGTGTGTTTTATTTCACCGGCTGACTTCACCTCCACAGGACCCTCATCCACGGCGATAAAAAGGGCGGATTTACAGTGTTCTGGGCTGACGATGGTCTGGACACCGGCCCAATCCTGCTGCAGAGGGAGTGCGACGTTGAAGCCAATGACACCGTCAACACCATCTACAAGAGGTTTCTCTTTCCAGAGGGAGTCAGAGGCACGGTCAGTGGGCTGCGCGTGCGTGTGATAAATTCATTAGAAATTATCCTGAAAGAACAATTCCTATATATTTAGAACTAGACGCGATTCTAACACCTTTTCAGCAATGTTAAAAATCAGTATTTATTTATTTTATTTAGAGTGATACTGGATTTGTGTCCCTGTGAGAGCCGCACAAGTGTCCGTAAACGGCCCGGGGCTGGGAGAGTTCATCTGATGTGTGGTTTGAGAACAAACTGTTCATATTTGTGAACACTTGTCATCGTGCGGTTTCTCTGACAAGCGTTCAGCGTGTTCTGGTTTGTCGTCAGGGTCCCAGCGCATCCTGTGGTCTGTTTAAAAGATGTAAACATTTAACTTGTGGTCTTTCCATGAGCAATACAAAACTGATCTTATTTTTCCCATCTTTATTGTTGTTTTGACCTTTACTTTAGCCTTTGGCAGCTCGCAAAGTTGATGTGCAATAACCTGTTCATACAGGACGCAACGAAATTATATCTGTTTGGAACTAAATGCACAAACACATTAATTGACTGTTATTCTGTGGATTGTTCTGGACTGGCTCTAAACACTGGAATTCTGACATCAAATCATTTGTCAGCTGCTACTTGAACAAAGGTTGACTTCCATGACATTAAATCAGTCTTGTGAATTTTCAGCCTAATGATGCTAAAAGGCAACAGTGGTGAGAAACGTGTGCAGTGGCTCTTCGTAGCTTCATCAATAAGAGGAAAAAACTGTTATGTATAAAATACATGCTCTTCATCTTTTAGGAGACATGAAAGAATACTAGACAGCTGTGATTGAAAATACAGATAAGACAACATTGTCACTTTGGTCTGAAGATCTTTAACCCAGTGAGCTGCTCAGCTGATCGCTGAGCCCAACGGAGCAGGATTGTCCAGCTTCGTGGCTGAGTTGCTGTCGTTCCCAAACACTTCCATGTTCTTAAACAGCTGACAGTTGACTGTTGAATCAGGAAACTTCAGGACTGGATTTGTTGCACAGGTGACATCCTGTCACAGCTCCACCTGGACTTCACTGAACTCCTGAGAGCGACTCATTCTTTCACAAATAGTTGTAAAACAGTCTGCAGGCCGAGGTGCTGGATTTTATACACCTGTGGACATGGAAGTGATTGGAACACCTGATTCCCAATATTTGGATGGATGAGCCGATACTTTTGGCTATATATTGTATAGCTCCATCCACTTCATGCTGTGCTGCATTTTCTTTACTTTGGCCGAGGGTGGCCCAAAGCTGTAACAGCGGTTACTAAAGAGGTTAAAGAGCAGGTCGGAGTGGAGCATCAGTCTGCACCTCCCGAAACCAGCTGGAACGAGCAGAGCTGTAGACGCGTGGCTGTAAGGTCCATGTTGTTTGAAAGCGTCAGAAGTGTCAGCTTTGATAAAACATTATACGTGTGCTGAACAATGTGAGATTCACCTAAATGTATGTACATCAATTGGAGATTGCTTTATACATAAATTGAATTTCCTTTTGAAAACCAGTGTCATGCATTTGTGTTCTTACTACAAATCATGAGCAAATATGACATCATGTTTAGATGAATGCTTGAGTTTCAGTGCACTCAGACACCTTCATGGAGCAATGGTAAATAAATAGCTAATGTCAAAATGTAATGTGCTCATCTTTAGGCACCACCCTGAAGCGCGTCTCATTCGGCGAGGCTCTAAACGTTTGTTGGATAAATGAAATACAAATAAATGAAATACAAATAAATGAAACCAGCAGTTCCATGAACACGGATGCACTAATCCAGATCACATCTGTTACCACCAGTGAAACCTGTGTCTCTTTCATATCAGCTCCGGGTTGATCATTGAAACCAAAACGTGTTCCTGCACGTCATGTGTCCTCCTGCTCATCTGCCTTCAGTTGGGACTGAAAACCACAACAGATATAGCAGAGTCCGGGAGGGTTTTCTTCAGCCATGTGAAGACGTGGTTCTGGTTTCAGGTGGAGGCTGTGAGGCTGATCGCCAGCGGGAAGGCCCCGAGGATCACCCAACCACAGGAGGGCGCCACATACGAGTGCATCCAGAAGAAGGAGAATGCCATGGTAACATACCAGATACCTTCATTTCAAATACCCCTTAATAAAAGAAACAGGGTGGCGTATGATGAAAACACTTTTCTTTAGAGACAACAACTTGGTAAGGACGGCAAGCAGATCCACTGAGGTTGGAAAACATACTTTATCCTTGAAGAAAAATGACCTTTGAAGTTATTCTGTTCTTTGAGAATATAAGCATTTGAAAGAAATTCCACCCTCCGGGGCATCCCAGAGACTCGTGTTGGGAAACTCTCCACTAGTATTTTGTTCCTAGGAATAACACAACATGGGTCCACCAGCAACATCTAAGAGGATTATTTAACATGACGACACCAAACATAAGTCATTAAATATTGATATGGCCACTTTAAGTGTTTTCCTACAGTCTGTGAAATTAGGAGCAACGTTGTGTGATGCTCTTCTGAGCATCAGGTTTGTGCTTGTGGCATCTAAGGTGATAACGGTTTTCCGGTTGACAGATTGACTGGAACCAATCTGCCGAGGATCTCCACAACTGGATCAGAGGAAATGATAAAGTGCCGGGTGCCTGGGCGGAGGTTGATGGACAGGTAACAGAGGAGCATCACAGATTCGGAGTTGACCGAGTCTCTGAATGTGCAGGACAGGACAACAGCTGATGTAGATCCAACCTGCTTTATGAAGTTGTGCTCAAGTGCAAGTTTAAAACCATCCTCACCTGTGGGTGCTGCCGTTGTCTGCTACGCCTGTGTCGCTGCAGAAGGTGACCTTCTACGGCTCCACTTTAGTGGACCACAGCAGTGGATCTGCTGGAGAGCCCCTGGAGATCCCTGGAGCCAGCCGACCCGCCGTCGTCACCAAAGCGGGCCTGGTGCTGTTTGGCAATGACGGCAAGGCGGTGAGTCAGCTCATTAACTTGATTGATTCATTTGTCTTTTTCTTGTAATGATTGTTTTGGAAGAAAGTTTTTCAAAGCTTTTAAAAATTCACAAGCTTTTGTCCCACAACTCGACTGGAGACGTGACGGTGACTAAGCTGGACCTGGGCCACAGTCTGAACAAAGTCCACGTCAGATGGAAGTTTCCCACTTGGAGTTTGCTAGATGGGTTTTCCAGAAATCAACTCCCTTCAGGAGCTCGTGAAAGCAGTCGACTTTACTCAGCAAAAAGCCTGCGGCCAGTAACGTTTCAGGCTTAAATCCTCAAAGTCTTCCGTCTGCAGGAAGAAGATTTTATCTTCATGAGGTCTAGAGAAACTTCGTTTCTGTCAGCTGTCGAGCCCTCGGTCCACAGCTTCACGGGTTCTGTTTGAATTCACTTCGGAGCACTTCAGTTCTACCTCATTAATCCCTGAAGGAAAACCGTATCAGTCTTACTTAGGACGATCTGTTCTTGGCTGAACTGGTTTCACAGCGGGTATCGATAGTGGATGGATGGATGGTTTCTCAGTTCATTTTTTTGTCTGCAGCTGCTGGTGAAAAACCTGCAGTTTGAGGATGGGAAGATGATCGCTGCAGCACAATATTTCAAGTGTGGTAGCAGCGCTGCTGTGGAGCTCACGGAGGAGGAAAAAGCCTTCGCCGAGCAGATGAGGGTATGATCTGCTCTCGCTGGAAAAAAACGTTGGACGAACTTCTCACGTGAAGCACAAAGTGTTGACGCTAAGCTGCTGACCTTTTCATGTAACTTCTTGCAGTCGGTGTGGCAGAGCATCCTGACCAATGTGAGCCAGATTGACGACGCCACGGACTTCTTCAGGTCTGGTGCTGCTTCAATGGATGTAGTCAGGTAATGAACAACATGAGATGAAATAAAGGAAAGTGTACAAAGAACGTGTGTGGAGTTCTGGATTCTTCCAAGTACTTTCAAAGCTTTGGCAGTGTTTTACCAGCTTTCTGAGGGCGTCACCAGGACGGGTTTGACGTGATTAGCTGGCGTCATAAAAAACTGTCTTAGTAACTTTCCGTCTTTGTGTTCCCCTCCATCAGTAGCGTTGCTCCGATGTGCTGTAGGTACAACTGTGACAGAACTGACAACAGCTGAGGGTCGCAGCCACCACTTTTATGATTTGCACCAGAAACAGCTGAGATTGGCTCAAACGCTGTCATTGCTTATCAAAGGCAGATTCACTGTGCGTCTGTGCTGGAGTGCTGACTGTGCCGACAGGTTCGGCGTTGGTAGGGAATGACACGTCACCTAAACAGCGTTGTTAACGTAGTTCTCAGCTGGAAGGTAACCAAAAATGAAAAATCTCCAGTGTGCATTTGTGAGTTGACTTCTAAGCAGTTTGGCGCCGGTTGCCACGTTGTCATCAATCATTTAGCCTGAACTGAAGCTGTCAGTCAGACTTGGAAGACATGAGTAAATAGTTCTCATGAAAACCATCAATGGAAGGCTGCGAAAGCACACCTCTGCCAGGGCCGAAAGAGAAATCCATTAAATTACAAATAATACTAATAATAATTGAAAGCAATTGGAATTTCTTCATATTCTTGCATGTTCACAAACTGTTGATGCCCTCAGGCTTGTGGAGGAGGTAAAGCTTCGGACCAGCAGCTGTCAGCTGCAGAACGAGGACGTCTACATGAACACAACATTCCAGGATTTCATCCAAATGTGCGTCAGGAAGCTCAGAGGGGAGGATGAGGAGGAGGAACTAGCTGTTGACTACGTAAGTCCTTGTGCTCAAACACCGGGTGCTTGTTGCTGACGAGGGCAAAGATGATGCAGGCTGTTGTTCACATCATTGAACTCCGCAGGTGGAGAAGAACATCAACAACATGACTGTGAAGATGCCTCATCAGCTGTTCATAAACGGAGAGTTTGTTGACGCGGAGGGAGGGAAGACCTACAAGACCATCAACCCTAGCGACGGCACGGTGAGATGACGTAAAAGTCGGGGAGACTGAAACCTCATATTCTGTTCACAACTGGGTCACTGAGACACGGTTGCAACTGGACAGTCCTGAGTGCCTGTCAGGTTCAGTCGAGGTGTACTTACTGATGCTGCCGGAAGTAAGGAGATCGGTACCGGCGAGAGTTTACTCCTGCGCACCAACCGATTCGAATTGTAAATTCAAATAAATAAAAACATAAAATAACACTGCTGTTGGCCAATACCCAAAGTCCGGGTCTGGAATCGGTATCAGGAAGGAAAAAATGGTGTCAGTGTGACTGAATAAGACGATTACTCAAAGTCAGAGTCAAGTTTATTGTCAGTTCTACCACATGTGAGGTTCATACAGAGAATCGTAATTACGTTACTCTCAAACCCTCGGTGCTGCACAATTAATAAATTAGGAATTAGGAAAAACCTTTCAAGTTAGCTCTGAAAACCGAATCGTTAGAAGATTTAATCATTTGTCCTATGCAAAAGAAAGGAAAAAATAATTCAAAAGAGTTTTAGGTAAGAAACCAACAGTAAGTTCTACTTCTGCCGGTTAAGTAAGTTAGTCCGGTGTCGAGGTTGCTGACGTCCCCGTCCCGGTGGGCGTGCCTCCCTCCCCCTACTCCTCTTGTTGTTGTCTACATCCTGTATTTGTTTGTCTTGCAGGCGATCTGCGACGTGTCTTTGGCCCAGATAAGTGACGTGGACATGGCAGTGGCAGCTGCTAAAGAGGCCTTTGAGGAGGGGGAGTGGGGAAAGATGAACCCAAGAGACCGAGGCAGACTCATCTACAAGTCAGTGCACCGACACGGTGGTCAAGTCTAAGTAGTTTGGTCACGGTATCAGAAAATGTCCAGAAGGACCTCACACTAACAGTCATGTTGTAAACACTACAGTTAGTGTCGTATTTTATAAAGTCACGAGTGTCCAACCAGCTGCCTCCCCGACTCCAGGCTGGCGGACCTGATGGAGCAGCACCAGGAAGAGCTAGCCACCATCGAGGCCGTAGACTCTGGAGCCGTCTACACTCTGGCCCTCAAGACTCACGTGGGCATGTCCATCCAGACGTTCCGCTACTTCGCTGGCTGGTGCGACAAAATCCAAGTAGGTCGGGGCAAGTCCCTCATAGGACTGCGGAGGAGTTTCAGCATCACAGTGTCACAAATGTAAATGGATTTTGAATTTGTAATATTAGTTATTAAAATGTTTTTTGTACGTAGGGCAGTACCATCCCCATCAACCAGGCCCGGCCCAACCGTAACCTGACTTTCACCAAGAAGGAACCAATAGGGTGAGAAATTTAAGAGACGTTTGTTACCAGCTTCACTCTGGAAGTTGAAAGGAGAAAACAAGGGTATCTCTGTGATACTTGGATGTTCTTTGTGTTTCAGTTTTCTTATTCTTACGCTGAAAAATCATGGTTTGGAAGTAGTTTGACACAGGCTGCTGGGTAACACTTTATAGGTTTTAACGGGGTTCATTTTAGTCACCAGGTTTCCCAGTTTGAACCTGAGTAAGACCTTACTCTCAACAACCCACTATTCAATTCAATTTTATTTATATAGCGTCTATTACAACACAATTTGTCTTCAGGATCTTTCCAGAGACCAGAACATGACCCCTGAGCAATTATTACATAAACAGTGGCAGGTAAAAACTCCCCTTTTAAGAGGGAAGAACCCTGGATCAGGACCTGGATCATAAGAGGGGACCCTCCTGCTGAAAACCAGCCTTGTAGAACAGGAAGTAGAGAGAAGAGACACAGACACACCGTCAAAGGTACAAGACAGGATACATCAGTATAATTATCCATCAGCAGCAGACCGACTTCTGTGTGTATATGGGTGATATATGGATAGATGGTGATCCACATAGATGAGGACTGCAGGTCAGGATGTCAGCAGGTCTCCAACAGAGACATCTACACAGAGAGGTGGAAGTAACACTGGGATGGTCAGAGGTGGGACTGCAGGTCAGCAAGCAGCTCCTGAGGCTCTGGTCCACAGGACATGTACAGAAGAGGAAAAGAGGGGCCAGACAAGCACAACAAACTACAAGAACAATGGACCACAATTATGCTCATGGGATACTGTTATTAACTGAGGATTGAGATGAAGAAGATACAGGGAAGGCAAAGAGAAACAGAGAAGGTGAAAGGCACCACTCAGTGGATCATGTTGGTGCCCCCCTGCAGCAGAGGCCTATAGCAGCATATCTACACCGAAGCTGTTTAAGATGAGCTGCTCTAATCTGGTCCTGTAGCTGCAGCTTTGACTACTGGCCCTGACACATTAAGGTACTAAATATACACTAACTATATGCTTTATTAAACAGAAATGTTTTAAGTTTAGTTTTAAAGGTGGAGGTGGTATCAGCCTCCTTAACCCAAACTGGAAGTTGGTTCCAGAGTGATGGTGCCTGATAACAGAAAGCCCGTCCTCCAAATCTACTAATCTAATTTCGATACTCTAGGAACTACGAGTAAACCTGCACCCTGAGAACGGAGAGCTCTATTAGGAACGTACGGTACTATCAGGTCTTGCAAATATTGCGGCGCTAAGCCATTTTGGACTTTATATGCCAGTAATAAAATTTAGAATTGTATTCTAGATTTTTATTTATTTTATAATGGAGGGAAGCTAAAACTGGAGAGACGTGGTCTCTCTTGTTGATTCCTGTCAGCATTCCCGCTGCTGCATTTTGGATCAGCTGGAGGCTGTTAAGAGAATTACTTGGACATCCAGCCAACAACACGTTACAGTAATCTAGTCTAGAAGATACGAACGTGTGAATTAGTTTTCCAGCATCACTCTGGGAGAGGATGCTCCTAATCTTTGCGATATTACGGAGATGGAAAAACGCAGTTTTACAAACCTGATTAATATGCTGTTTAAATGACAAATCCTGATCAAAATAACACCAAGGTTTCTCTGTTTCACTGGAGGACATCACAACACCATCTAATCCCTTCCTGAGGTGTTTGGACCACAAACAACAACCTCTGTTTTATCAGAATTTAGGAGAAGTGGTGGACATCCAGTCCTTGATGTCCTTAAGACACCTGAAGTTTGTCTGATGGTTCTGTTTCATCTTCATAGACAGATACAGCTGCATATCATCAGCATAACAATGAACATTAATGCCATGGTTCCGGAAAATACTACCATACCATACAAAACCATATGTTTTGGTAGTTTAAACTGAGGAAGGTTATTTTTTGTAAATAAAACAAAGGGATCGCAGTATGCTTACGCATTAATATCACTATTTAATTCTAAGAATCCGTCTTGTGACACAGTTCTGCTGTACAAAGTCTGTTGTAGAGACCAAAGGCAAAATTTACAAAGACATAAACACAAGACTTTTCAAATATTGCATACATTACAAAAAGCAACTTAAAAAAAACAGTTTACGTTTAACAGAAATTCAAGTCAAGTAGGAGCAAATATACAAGTACAAAAGCATCAGTGAATAAAATAACAGCCTCTTCAAAAGGATGCGCTTCGAGCTGGCAGAGGGTGTCTGTGTCCCACTAAACTGGGATCTGTTCCCCTAAAGGTCCGGCCTCCGGTTCTGTTCCTGGGAGTTCTGGGATTACAAAGAAGGCTACACGCTCAGGGGTTGGGTAAGAGTGTAGCTTTGCATGTGGTGAGAGGGATTTCAAAGGAAGTGGGTGCGGAGGGGATGAAACCGAAGACCTTTCACCTTCCATCCAGAAAGCATCATCAATTTAAATCGACTGTTTGGGAGTTTGGCGTTTTTAAGCCACTGAGGTCGCCGCTGAGGTCGCCGCTGAGGTTCACTAAAAAACCTCCACGCACAAACTGCTTCTTGAGTCAGACCACCCTCAGAAGAGCACGCTGCCATTCGAACCCTCCATCACTGGGCTGATCATATTCCCATTAAGGCAGGAAAAGGCAACACGGGTACATAAATACAGACGGGGTCAGACACCCACACACAGAAACCGACGGGTGTTGTACACTCAGTTCCGTGCAGAAACGAGTGCATGGACCTTTACATTGGAGAACGTAGACAACAACTCCACGAGCATCCTGACCAGCACAGGAGAGCAGCTCATCAGGCCAGGATTCAGCAGCCCACCTCACCTCAAAGATAAAGGACACTCCTTTGAGGGCAATGTCCTTCCATCCATCCGTCCACCGCCACTGATCTGGGTTCGGGTCGTGTGAGAACCGGCCTCAATGGCTCCTCCGTAAGACGTGTGACTGAAGGGATGGTTCAGGGCACTGCAGCCAGCCATGACTATTGGCTTCATGCAGAACTGAGGTTTTTGGAATAATCTTGAACGTATTTGCCTCCTGAACCTACTGAAGGCTCCACTCGCTTTTCTACTCTATTCTACTAAATCTATGGACCCCAAGTTTGTTTGTTTTTTTCAAATCAACAGAACTCTAGAATTTGTTTCCAAATCCAATAAAACATGCCATCATACGGTGTGTCGCTTGTACCCTAAAATGTTTTTATTTCTCCATTTTAGCGTCTGTGCCATTGTTATTCCTTGGAACTATCCGTTGATGATGCTGGCCTGGAAGACGGCCGCCTGCCTGGCAGCTGGAAACACTGTAGTCCTCAAACCTGCGCAGGTCAGACTGTTCTTCTTTTAATATTCATAAAGAAGGACATTGTGACGTATGTGATGTCATTAACATATTATCTGCTTCCAGGTGACTCCACTTACAGCACTCAAGTTTGCCGAGTTGGCAGCACGAGCAGGACTGCCAAAAGGGGTGATCAACATCCTGCCCGGATCAGGTAGGAAGGCGCTTTGACCCTGCTTGGACTGTAAAGGCATGAAGTCTGCAACAAGAAACTCATTCTATTCTGCTCCTGTAGGTGCTCTGGTGGGTCAGCGTCTGTCAGACCACCCCGACGTCCGTAAACTCGGCTTCACGGGCTCCACCGAAATCGGTAAACACATCATGAAGAGGTGAGCGAGAGACAAGCACCTTCACAAAACGTTGTCAGACAAAAACGTACATCACTGCCTTCCTGTTTCTGTTCTCCTCTTCAAATACAGCTGTGCTGTCAGTAATGTAAAGAAGGTTTCTCTGGAGCTCGGGGGAAAATCGCCACTCATCATCTTCAGTGACTGCGACATGGACAAGGCTGTGCGCATGGTGGGCTCATTCATGGGGGTTTTCCAACGTTACTCAGCACATTTGTAGCTGTCATTGCACCACCAACCAGTTGCGGTCTGGCTGATTTCAGGGCATGAGCTCAGTGTTCTTCAACAAAGGGGAGAACTGCATCGCAGCTGGCAGGCTGTTCGTGGAGGACGCCATTCACGACCAGTTTGTAACAAAAGTGGTGCGTGTCCTAGACTAGAAACGCTTCTGCAACGCTTCTGCAACGCTGTCATTTTGAGATTCAGGCCACATGCACGTAGTGCTCCTGAATAGAATGAAGTTCAAGCATCTTCCCGACATGACCTTGACAAAGATCATTTGGATGTCTCTTGTCTCAGGTTGAAGAGGTCAAGAAGATGAAGACAGGGGATCCACTGGACCGCTCCACAGACCATGGTCCTCAGAATCACAAAGCCCACCTGGACAAACTGGTGGAGTATTGTCAGACTGGAGTCAAGGAGGGTGCCACGTTAGTTTATGGTGGCAAACAGGTCCAGCGACCAGGTGAGGCAGCGGAAGCTTAACCATACAAACCGCTCTTGTGACGCACCATCTGTGGAGCCTGCTTGGATTTATTCCTTGTTTCTTGCACACAGTAGCTCTATAACCTGCGGTCTTCTTATACATGTGCTTCCAGGTTTCTTCTTTGAACCCACAGTGTTTACTGATGTCCAGGACCACATGTACATCGCTAAAGAGGAGTCGTTTGGCCCCGTCATGATCATTTCCAAGTTTAAGAGTGGGTAAGTGACAATCAGCGCTGTTTACCATGATAATAATTTTGGTCTGAACTTCTCTGCTGTTGGGTTTCCTTCTGACATGGATCTCTCGCTCTTCCTGCAGTGAGGTGGATGACGTCCTGAGGCGAGCCAATGCCACCGAGTACGGCCTGGCATCAGGCGTGTTCACACGGGACATCAGTAAAGCTCTGTATGTCAGCGAGAGGCTTGACGCCGGCACCGTTTTCGTTAACACCTACAACAAGACTGATGTCGCCTCGCCTTTCGGGGGCTTTAAGCAGTCTGGATTTGGCAAAGACTTGGGTAAGAAACGGGCGCTTTCTCCGTTTTAATCAGGAGTTCTAAGCAGAACTTCTGTGATGAATGAAAAAGGTTAAGACGATTAACATGATCTTGATCAAGATTCATGTTTGACCGTAGCTGTTAAAAGCAGGCTTGAAGCCAGGGTGCATATTTTTGACACAACTACATTTATAACAATTATTATATATGAGCATCATGTATTTCAGGATTGTACGACTGCTCATTGAATATTTACTCTGACCTGCCCGGCGGTATAAAAGTGCAGTAGGACCCTGGTGGACTGGTGTCCTGGTGGACACATGGCTTCGGTCCTCGTCGAGAATCTGCAGCCTGGACAGGCAGGTTGGGATTATGTAGCAGAGTGAGATAAGTGACAGCGTTAACTGAGGGCGGTTTTTTCCAACTGTTTGCTCTCTGCGGCTGATGATGGCGTTGGACTGACAGGACCTAATATCTGCACATGCACCGTGACTCGTGGTGCGTTACAACGCCACATTCACCAAAACTGAAAAGAGTCCAGATTTCCTCTGTTTAGTTTCAGTTGTACATTATAAATACATTTAGGGTTACAGATTGTGGACATTGATCTTAAACTCATGTCAACATGGACCCTGCCTGAGCATGCTGGGAAACCAACCCAACCGGTGCAATATTGGAGGATGTGGCTGTTCGGGGCAGAAATTACATCTGCTTTCATCCGTGAAGGTCACATTGCGTTTTTGTGACTTCGATGAAGATTTGTTCGCGTTGATGCAGAAAACCACTAAAATGCAAAGGGTTTATTGCTTTTTCTTCCCACTATAGATGTGATTTTACTTCCAGGGGAACAATAAGTTCACTTACGCCGCTGCCCATCATGTCCTTGTGTTTTTTGGTAGCAGTGCAAGCATGCTCACCATCTGTTGCTCCAACAGGACAAGACGCTCTCAATGAATACTTGAAGACGAAGGCGGTGACCATTGAGTATTAGGAGGAGACGGGGGACAAGTGGACGCTGACGGAGGACCACGCAGACAAATGTACTGGTTTTAAGACGGCATGTGCCTTAATGCACTAACAGATCACATGACATAAGCTGATCTGTCCAACAAATCATTCAATCCTGAATAATGTTTCAGAAAGTTCTGAGCGATTCAAAAGGTGGATGTTTAGTACATCATCTAGAGGTCTTTTTTTTTTTTTTTTTATTAAATACATTTTAACAGTTTAACAAACATTCATGTCTAATATAGCTCACAATATTCCATTAGTCTTTAAACCAACATTCCCAATAACAACGCTTGGGAAACCTCGATGAGCAGATTACTGTTGGAGATCTTTGTTTTTAACTGTTTAATTGCATTTTTATAATCTACTAACGTAAGACCTGACCTCATGTACTGGTGTCCCAGCTGTAATTTACCAATGTTATTATCTTTGTATTTGAATATAAATAGAGTTGCTACAAAAACATGTCTCTTTGTTATAAAACGGTATCAAACATCTTAAACATTTCAGCATTTGATGCTTTAATAAACATGCAAAAAATTCAATAAAACACTAGATGATTATTTTAAACAGCAAATAATTAAAAATATGTGATTTAAACCTGCGAGGGTTTCGATTGATGGACAGAAGTCGATGATGGCGTTGTGGGTGCATTCATCATTTCAGTGCAGCATGCTGCAGACATCATCCTCGAGGGTCGGGAACAGAAAAAAGCAGGAATTTACCCTCGCTGTCCTCCCTCTAACGAAGTAAAACGAAGAGATTCCATCATGTGAATGACTGTGCTTCCTCTGAATCATTATCACGATTTTAATGTTAACTGAAGTGATGTTTCCCTCCACCGTGAATGAGTCAGATACTGTAAAAATCATCTGATTACCGTCAGTCTTAGTATTAGGTTAATGCAATAAAAATAAATGTTTTAATGGCATCGTTATCTAGTTAATGAAGCTAAAACGAGAAACGTGGGCAGTACCGCTGGAGGTACCGCCCCTTACTGCTGCCACTGAGCGGGCTTGTTCCTGCCAGATGCCACCTAACTTCAGCAGCTGTGAAGACCTCTACAAAACAGACTTTTGGTGGTTGGAGGTTTGAAGCGTTCAGGTGTGTTAACACAATGCCAAAAGGGAAAGACTTAAGCAATGGTCTTTGAGAAACAGCTGTTGCGGCACCTCATTCTGGAATATGTTAATAAACCATTTCCAAACAATGTGGAGGTCAGAGTGTGGAAAAGACGGTTTAAGACGGCTGTTAATCTTCCTGAATGTCCCAGAACATTTATTCCAAGTTCAAATCGCACCACGCTAAAAAAGAAATACAAAAAACCCCACCAAGAGCTACATCTGAGCTTATGGGTCCCGCTGGGCGTGCTGAATGTTACGATAAACTACAAACCACAAGATGGCATTTGACATTGCACAGCAGTGGAGGGCTGATGATCTTTGGTTACTTGTGCAGGACCTGTGTACCGCGAGGACCATGTTGTGCACTAGAGTGTTCCTGGGGCAAATGTGAAGTTATGTGTCGACTAATGTTTGGTGAAAACTGAGTCACGCAACAGGACAGAGAGCTGAAGCACGCCAGCATATCTTCGTCTGAATAGTGGAAGCAGAAAAGAATCAAGGCTTTGAGATGAACCAGCTGAAGTCCAGACCTAAACCCAATTTAAATGCTGCAGCAGAACCTTAACAGGGATGTGCATGAACAAGGCCTGAAAACCTCAATGGACCACAATAATATGAAAAAGAAAAATGTCAAAATTCCTTTTTGACCATGTGAGAGACTGAGTCATACAGAAACTACTTTAAGTGATTGAAGTATGCAGGTTACTGCAGTCACCGACGGAGCGAAAAGACCTCCCACTGAGGCCTCCAGTCATTCTTCAAAGGGGAATCAACTAGAGCCAGACATGTTTGAAGCCAGAAGACTGCTGGCAGTGTTGTAGAGCTGGACTTGTTTTCAGCCTCACCCATCACAGCTGTGCAGATGCTGTGTTCAGATCAGCGTTTTAAGGGGAGTTACAAGCATTTCAATGCATCACATACTTCCACATTATCTCTCGTCTCTTACGTTCAGGGTTTTTCATGTGAATCAGAGAAAAAAAATACAGAAACCTAAAAGTGGGCCACAAGATGGCAAAGTGATGCACTATTATTTGAGCTTACTGTAATTATTTTTTCTGGCCAAATTCTAATCTGTGAAGAGACCAGCCAGGGAACAGTGCAAACACGGGCTGGACAGAGGAGAGCATCACTCAGGTCTTCGTATGGATCTGGATGTGTCTCATCATGTCCTTCTTATAGGCGAACGGTCTGGAGCAGATGTCGCAGCGGTACGGTTTCTCCCCCGTGTGTTTTCTCATGTGAGTTATCAGGTTGCTCCTTTGCCTGAATCCCTTCCCACACACTTCACACGTGTACGGCCGCTCCACAGTGTGGATCCTCATGTGCACGGTCAGACACTCGCCTCGAGCGAACGTCTTGCCACACTCTTTACAGCAATATGGCCTCTGTCCTGTGTGAATCAGCATGTGCCTCCTTAAATGGGTCCATGTGGTGAATGTTTTACCGCAGATGTGGCACAGGTTGTCATCCTTGTGGGATTGTAAGGATTCAAGTGCACTTTCTGCTGGTGATGTATAGCCTGAAGGACAGAGAAAAGGCATTTTTGCATGTGATTTAACATGTATGACTAAAGAGCTCCTGCACAGAAAAGATGCTCCACACATCCGACAGCTAAAAGGATTTGTCCTTTCTTCCATGTCCAAGCTGGGGCTGCTCTGTTGAGGCTTCACCCTTGTTTTGGACTTCACAGATGTTGAACTTGAGTTTGACGCTCGGCCCTCCATCCCTTCAGTATCACTGGCATCGGGTTCAGTGTCGGTATCGGAGGAGATCGGCTGGCAGAAGTCAGACCTGTTGTAGCCATCTGCTTCCTCTTCAGACGTCCTCGCCTCCGCGGAGGTGTGGGCAAAAATCATTTCTCCATCTGTTTGTCCCTGAAAACAAGAGGACGACAACTCTGTGCTCCCTTCAGACTGAAAACAAGCAACGGCTTCGCCTTGTAAAAGGCCTGGCGGTGTCCATTTGTCTCGATTTGTCCGGGGCTCATTTTTCATAAATTCTGGTGCGAGCTGCTTCACCTGCAGGTGAGTAAACGCTTCTTCTTCAGAAACCCTGAGAACCTGGGAGGCTGGAGACACAAACAATGTGGATTTAACAAACGTCTTGACCTACAAGATGTGACACGCAGTAATACAGGTGTCACAGAGAAGGAATGACTTTTATTACTAATCTGTAGTTTTTACAAATGTGCTTACTGTCATTCTACATGGATGGACCAGAGAGTTCAGAGGAACATCCCATTACATGTTCAACTTTCATGTTAGTAGGTGAATAACAAATTATTTCTGGATGAAATACGACTCCGTTTATAAATAAAAGTAAAAAGAAATGTGATTACATGGAAGTTTAGCTTCCAGAAAAAGAACCAGCAGTCCAGTGAAGGCAGATTCACCGCTGTTGCTGCTCTTGGTGAGCGGGTAGCAGACGAAGCCCAGGCGATGCCTGGGCGAAGCCCGGGCGATGTCTATGCGATGTCTGGGCGAAGCCCACAAGGAGTATCTGCAGTTCTGATAGACTTATTAATCTTTACTAAAGAGCTCAAACTGTACCACTACCCTTTGATGTATTTCATTTGAAAAAAGATTTAATAAATGCCTTTTTAAGTTGAGCAAATTTGTGCAATTTGGCTTCATTTCTGAATTCTAAAACTATCAGCGTCAACCACAGTAAAATCTCCTCATGGCCTCAAATAGTAGATTTGCGTACTAGTGAACTTGTTATATGTCAGTGCTGCATGACTGGAAAAGGATGGGAAAGTTTTCATTGTTATGCAGATGATACTTCACTATAACTATCAATGAAGCCAGATGAGACCAGTCAGTTAGTCGGACCACAAGCACATCCAAAAGACATAAATACCTGGGTGATTTCTGCTGCCCTGCTACTACAGCAGGACAAAACTGAGGTTGTTGTCTTTGGACTGGACCACTTCAGTCTCTAACTACGTCGTTACTCTGGCAGAGAAAACCTACGCAAGCACAGGGAGAACATAAAAACACCACACATCTCCTGCCGGGATGCTGAACCCCAAGCCACCATACGAACTCTCCAATTCAGTTCATCCAATTCATTTTAGTAGATTTCATATTTAAAGATCCATACAATGCCAAATCATATATTAAAAAACCTAGTTAAGAAACACAACAGATTAAATCAGATCTTCACTTTGGTGCAGTCTCTCATCCTGAGAGAGCACAGGGGACAGTAGAACGGAAACAAATTGGCAGTGATTAAAAAAAAAAAAGTCCAGCAGAACCAGATGCAGGCAGAGCGGTCATCTGCCTCAACTGGTTGAGGGTCTGAGATGAGAGGAAAGAGAGACCGACAAATACAGAGATTAGTTCAGGGATACCTGTCTATGAGATGCAGAAGAGAACAATGGTAGTTGCGATAATGACAGATACTCTACACACAAGTAGAGTAAAAAGAAAACAGTGATGAAGGTTCCCGGTACATCACCTGAAGCAGCACATTAGAAAGGGATGGCTCAGGGAACCAGAGCCAGCCTTACCTATAAACATCATCAAAAAGGAATGTTTTAAGCTTAATCTTAAAAAGTACACTACGAACTGGCCTGACAAGAGAGGAGACTGATAACTGAAAGATCTGCCTAACATTCAGCTTTTGGGAACGTCCGGAACCACAAGTAAGCCTGCAGAGACAAGTGCTTTGTTTGGGAAGTCTGGAACTGTGAGTTATTTAAAGTAAGAAGGAGCTGGGCCCTTAGGGTTTTATATGTAAGAAAAAGACCTTTAAAATCTCTACCCAGGATTTAAAAGAAAACCATGAAGGGAAGCTAAGATTGGAGACATACAATCTCTCCCGCTAAAGCTCATCAAAACCCGTGCTGCAGTATTCTGGATCAGATGGAAGCAGTTGTCTCATTTTGAAGCTCAACAGTAAAAGAAATCAGTTTAAATCCCTGTCAAAAATAAGTACAATATTCCTCCAGAAGTACCACATACAAATGTAATGCCACCACATGTCATGAGTTCATTTCTGAAGCACTCGTCTCCAAGGACAACAGCCTCCTCAGTCTTATCTGAGGATGGCATTACTTTGCTTTCTTGGAATTTGAAACATTCTGGGATTTGTCCTTTTCTTCATACATAAAAATAGAACCACCTCCCTTCTCCTTTGGGCTTACTCCGTCTCCGGGTCACGGGGGTCTGTCGGAGCCTATCCTGACGCATAGTAGCGAAAGGCAAAGGTCCACCTGGACAGGTCGCCAGTATATATATATATATATATATATATATATATATATATATATATATATATATATATATATATATATATATATATACAAAATATATAAAAATGAGGTATGAAAAACTACTTAATGCATTTGTTACTTAAACACTTGACTGACCCAATTCCTAATTAATATGATACCCTAAAATGACTCTAAACAGCCTTCAGCTGATCCAAAATGCTGCAGAAAGAATTCTGATGAGGATTAGCAGGAGAGAGAACATATTTCTCCAATCGTAGCTCCTCTTCATTGGCTTCCTGTGAAATCCAGGAGGGAATTTAAAATTCTCCTCCTCACATGTAAAGCCTTTAAGGGCCTAGCTCCGTCTTATCTTAAAGACCTCACAGTGCGACATTATCCCAACAGAGCACTTGGCTGTCAGACTGCAGGCCGATTTCTGAGTCCTAGAGTCTCCTTCTCCGCCTTTAAGATTAGGCTTAAAACTTTCCTTTTTTGATAACGCTTTCAGTTTTCACTGGCTGAGCTTGCCCTGAACCATCCCTTTAGTTACACTGCCACAGCCCTGGACTGCTGGGGAAGCTATATATATGCATATATCATTGTTACGGTTGATAAGTATTGATTTTGGTATTGTTTATTTTTGTGAGTGTGTGTGTTTCTTTCCTTCACCTAGACGAGGCAGATGGTTGCCAACCGTGTGTCTGGCTTATCTGCACGTCTTCATGTTACCAGGGACTTGGTCCTCCCCACTGTCGCCTCTGCACACTCAGGACAGAGGACTGAACTTCAAGAGTTCAGTACAGAGTACAAAGGGTCTCAGAAATGCATATATCAAATATGCAACATATAGCATTATAGAGTCAGTTTAATTTAAAATTTGGTTGTTTATTTTCTCTGTGAAGTGCAAACTGGATCTGCTCTAAGGTTGTGCAGATACGAAAAAAGGTGGAACGGCTTCTCATCTCCTTTAAAATGTCGAACCATAGGTGAACTTCAAACACTGTGATGAACAAAAACAACGTAAACAGAAGCGTGAACATAAACAATTAAATAAAAACAGTGAACATAAACAACATAAACAGAAATGTAAACATAAATAAAAAGTGAACATAAACAACGTAAAGAAAACTAAAATAAAAACAGTGAACATAAACAATAAATAAAAACTGTGAACATAAACAATGTAAACAGAAATGTGAACATAAACAACATAAATAAAAACAGTGAACATAAATAACATAAATAAAAACTGTGAACATAAACAACGTAAACAGAAATGTGAACATAAACAACGTAAATAAAAACTGTGAACATAAACAACGTAAACAGAAATGTGAACATAAACAACATAAATAAAAACAGTGAACATAAACAACATAAATAAAAACTGTGAACATAAACAACGTAAACAGAAATGTGAACATAAACAACATAAATAAAAACAGTGAACATAAACAACGTAAATAAAAACAGTGAATATAAACAACATAAATAAAAACAGTGAACATAAACAACGTAAACAGAAATGTGAACATAAACAACATAAATAAAAACAGTGAATATAAACAACATAAATAAAAACAGTGAACATAAACAACGTAAATAAAAACAGTGAACATAAACAACTTAAATAAAAACTGTGAACATAAAAAACGTAAATAAAAACAGTGAACATAAACAACGTAAATAAAAACAGTGAATATAAACAACATAAATAAAAACAGTGAACATAAACAACGTAAATAAAAACAGTGAACATAAACAACTTAAATAAAAACTGTGAACATAAAAAACGTAAATAAAAACAGTGAACATAAACAACGTAAATAAAAACAGTGAACATAAACGACGTAAACAGAACTGTGAACATAATTAAATAAAAACTGTGAACATAAACAATAAAATAAAAACAGTGAACATAAACAACGTAAATAAAAACTGTGAACATAAACAACATAAATAAAAACTGTGAACATAAACAATAAAATAAAACAGTAAACATAAACAACGTAAACAGAACTGGGAACATAGACAACGTAAATAAAAACTGTGAACATAAACAACGTAAATAAAAACAGTGAACATAAACAATAAAATAAAACAGTAAACATAAACAACGTAAACAGAAATGTGAACATAAAAAACGTAAATAAAAACTGTGAACATAAAAAACGTAAATAAAAACAGTGAACATAAACAACTTAAATAAAAACTGTGACCATAAAAAACGTAAATAAAAACTGTGAACATAAAAAACGTAAATAAAAACAGTGAATATAAACAACATAAATAAAAACAGTGAACATAAAAAACGTAAATAAAAACTGTGAACATAAAAAACGTAAATAAAAACAGTGACCATAAAAAACGTAAATAAAAACTGTGAACATAAAAAACGTAAATAAAAACTGTGAACATAAAAAACGTAAATAAAAACAGTGAACATAAACGACGTAAACAGAACTGTGAACATAATTAAATAAAAACAGTGAACATAAACAACGTAAATAAAAACTGTGAACATAAACAACATAAATAAAAACTGTGAACATAAACAATAAAATAAAACAGTAAACATAAACAACGTAAACAGAACTGGGAACATAGACAACGTAAATAAAAACTGTGAACATAAACAACATAAATAAAAACAGTGAACATAAACAATAAAATAAAACAGTAAACATAAACAACGTAAACAGAACTGGGAACATAGACAACGTAAATAAAAACTGTGAACATAAACAATTAAATAAAAACTGTGAACATAAACAATTAAATAAATACTGTGAACATAAACAACGTAAATAAAAACAGTGAACATAAACAACGTAAACAGAACTGTGAACATAACATAAATAAAAACAGTGAACATAAACAACGTAAACAGAAATGTGAACATAAACAACATAAATAAAAACAGTGAACATAAACAACGTAAACAGAACTGTGAACATAAACACTTATAAACAGTGATGGAGCACGAACCTGCCGCCCGTCCGGACACCTCCTCCCCCGGTTTCGGAGCCGGCACCTCGGTGTCCTTCCCCGCCTTAGCCTCGTTCTGAAGCTCCAAGATGGTCCTCTCCACCGCGCTGAAGATCTCCTCCGCTGCTGCGGTCAGATGCTCGCTGACAAACACCCTCAACTGTTGTAATTTGGACATATTAGACGACGAGTAGAGACATCTCGCCATTGAAAGCGGCTCCACCAGTCTGGGTTTGACAAAAACATGCAGAAGGGTCGTGGAAGTCCAAAATCCTGCTGGGCGTGAACGCACCTACGTCACTGCGTCACCGCGCACACAAGGCATACAAATCAAGGATCACAACTGACACTTTGTTTCACAGTTATTCCAACATCTTTTGGACAGTCAGCTCAGTTGTGGGCGTCGTGGTTCAACCCACAGCCGTGGATGTGGGTGAAACAGAAACTACGTTTACATCATAATGCGCTTGTTCCGTTCACGTCTCACCTGCTGTCCGTCTGTGCGTCGTCATCCAAGATGCAACGATGAAAAAAGACCTCCATAGGTCTCTTTTTTTTGTAATAGATCACTTCATTGTCAGGCTGCCTGCGGTTCCTCGTGTTTCCCGAAGTAGAACAGCAAATAAAACCTTCAGTACTCAGACCCGCACTTTTGGAACCAGTCCGAGTTCCTGTTCAGGATGCAGACGCGGTCTCTGCCAGTCTTTTGTTTTTGTCTAAATATTCCTTGTCAGTTTTTCCTGCTTTGTATTTGCTCAGAAGTGGAGGTTCAGTGCAGTCTATCTCTGCTCCTTGGGCTGCTTATTGTTTTGTTTTTCATGAACTGACTTCAAATTAATATTGATTAATATATTATGAATATATTAATACTGCAGCCACCTTCTCACGCCTCAACCGTCTCATCTTCCGCTCGGGAAGCTCTCAAAGTTTATGTTTTATATAAATGATAATGTAAAAGTCATCCATTCATTTGATTACATGGAGCCGTCAAAGTACAGTTTGACATGAATATTTAATAAGCATGCGCTACAGCTGCAGCATTCAGCTTTGATGATTTTTTTTTATTTAAACCAGTCCCAGAATAAATGATAGTAAATAAGATTTAGATCATGAGGTGTGGTGGGTTTCTGACTGCTTTTGTTTTATGTGATGTGTAGCAGAGGCAGGAACCCAAACGTGACCCTGCTGCACTGCCCTCTGCTGGACACCAGCTGACTCGTCTGCCCCGCATGAGTCATGGTCTTGGATGTTTTATGTCTTTTTGACTTCTGTTTATCTTGAATATGCTTTTTCTTTTAAACCAAGTTCCTGTTTTATGTTGTATATATGTTAGGTTTGACCTTCCCTGCCCATCCCTGGCGATCCACACCTGCATCTCATCAGCACTCCGTCTAGTTCCCTTCTTGCTGGTCCGTTTGTGCTTTTTCTGTCCTGTCTGACTACATTCCCTTTTTTAATGTTTAATGTTTTTTCCTATGCTCTCATAATGTTTTTTTTAGTTGTTTTGGATTCCGGCATGTGCAGCTTCTTTGTCATATTAATGGACTTTAAACCTTCCCAACACCTCACAATATCCTGCAGTTGGATCTTCTCATATTCCATTTCTAACTGGGCTTAAATGACAAGTCCACTTTTAAAATGTATCTTTTCATTTCATTTCATTTTTATTGATTTATTCCAAACATGTAAAAAACCATTGTATAAAGCATAACATTAGTTATTATGAATCTATGAAGCTATAAATAAATAAATATACATAAAAACACGTGCACACACACATTTGAACATACAGAACCCCTTGAAAATAAATCTATATAAATAAATGGATTTGTTATAGATTTATGTACACAAAATTTAGTTTAGATAGTGGTCTCTGTAGTCCACCAACTAACCAGGTACCAGTCTGATGGACAGAAAACTCTCAGTTCTCCAGTTAACAGATAATTATAGTGATGGATCTCGTCTTTGGTACCTTTGACAATAAATCTGCTCCTCTCCTCGCTAAACACTTTTTATTGCCACTGTTTGGCTTTGATGTTTTTCTCCCACTGCCGTTCTTTATGTAATAATTAATCAGGGGTCATGTTCTGGAAATATCCGACAGACAATTTGTATTGTAACAGATGCCATAGAAATAAACTGAATTAAAAAGAATGGATGATTTAGTAGTTTTAGAACAAGGCCAACGAGCACGCGTCATGACCACTGACAGGTTGGGAAGAGCATGGTGGACAACAAAAGAACCAAACAGCTGAAACAGTCCTGTTTTTCTTTCTTTTTTAACTCCAATTAAGTATGCACCCTAGAGCAGAGACCCATTTCTGAAATGGGAAAGTTATGTGATATTGATATTTCTTCTTGTTGGTCTCTGCAAGTCGTCTGATCATATTTTCCCAGAGGAGAACTGAATTCTCAAAGTTAACATCTCCAGTCTCCCTCTGAACTTCCCGACAGCGGAAATCCCAACAGCCACAAGAGATTTTTCACCCAAATGGTAAAAATAAAGACAAATATCTTTTATTTTTATTAATATTATTATAGTAGTTGTAGTAATGTGTCAATAACAAGAACTAATTAAAAAAAAGGTTAGACATGAATCACTGTGATCATCTTCAGAAAAACCCCCTCAGGTAATCGAAAGGGGAAGAGTGATTTAAAAGTTGTGATAGAGGATGTACATATAGACGAAGCTTGTAGGTGTGATGATCGACCCCAAGATCTGCTGGAAACCTCACATTCAAGAACATATACAAGTACAGGGATGATGATCTGAGGTGAACCTGTAAACTGTAAATAACTAATAACTAACCCTGTAAATAGGATTGTTCATATGAGCATGACTGTATATTTGTGTGTATGTGGAATAGTCACGGTGCACTGGGACGTAGTTGGATCTCCTTCACTCCTCCTAGTCCTCCTGTGTTGTGGTCTGGCTCGGGGGTTGTTCGGGTTTGGATTCCCTCGGTGGTGCATATTTTGTGCCCCTTGGTTTGAAGTTTGGTTTTAAAGGTGGAGGTGGTGTCAGCCTCCTTCACCCAAACTGGAAGTTGGTTCCATTTTAATAACACGAAGTAGCAGATCATCTTTTATTTATTATTTATTTTGGGAGTCTGAGTTATGTTTTAATCCATTTAAGCAGTCATGTGATCAAAACTCAAGATGTGTTCACTGAAAAATATCAACATTTAAATTTACTAACCTGCAAAGATTATATGTTGTAGCTTATAAAATATAACAATGACAACATACTCATTTAAAATAGCCTATTTGCTCTGAAGCATTATTGACACTCTAGTTGCAGCAACACATTACCAAGACGGGAGTAGAGGTCCTCATCATTTCTGCTTATAAGATTGCTGCGCGTCAGCGCCTAAATGCACCAGTCGCAACATTCATCATTTGCGCTATTTTGAGCTTCTTTCTGCTGCTGCGCGTTCGTGTCGCGAGAGTCGGACGCGCGTCTCTGACGCGCTGGAGGATGGCTGCGTGTATTGCGCTGCTGTTGCCGCTCAGTGCGTTATGATGCGCCCCGTATTTACTGCGTGAATGTACTCCCGCCCGATGCTTTGGTGCTCGCTGTGATCGGTGATGGGCAGCATCCTGCAGCAGCGGTTCCCGCCGGGCTGTGTGGAGAGCGCTTCCATCGGGGGCTCTGAGTGGAAGAAGAAAGCAGGGTGGACAAACAGCTGGGGGGTCGGGGCCAGGTACGTCCATATATTACACTGCTCTGTGTGCCAGCTTCAGTGGCCGCACACACGCACACACACGCGCGCACACACGCTGATTCATTGTTTCTGACAGATAAGCGCTCACGCAGCACGTGCCCGTCACAGATACACGCATAGCCCCAAAGAAGACCACTTGAGTCTGCACCAGCAGCGGACGGTCACGTCAAGTCTAACATGTCTTTGTTTTAGAAGCAGAATGGGGAGGCGGCAGTCACAAAGGAAGCCTGCGCAGGCGCACTCAGTGCTCCAGATTCAGGAAAACATCCACGAAAAGGTGCGTGCTCGTCACCAACGCGACCGTCACTGTCACTATCTGACAAATGTTCGGGTTGATTTGATCTTTTTCTGCAAATATCATTGTTAACCGAAAAGCCTCTTAAATAGTCTTGAAGTTTGGGGCAAGAGGACAAAATATATTTATATTGTTTAACAGCCAGATAGAGCAACACTCACAAAAATTCACGCCAAGAAAACTGTAGGATTCTTACACTTTTAAGATATTTACTTGTTTGCAGTTAGTATCAACCCAATATAGTCCATGTCCCCCCAAACCTAAATAATTAGTGCACTGCTTTAGGCAAAAAGGACCGAGCTTGACGGAGGGATGAAGTATTACGGAGGGAGCTTCGTTAATGGGCTCGTTTTACTGCAGGGGCCTGGAGCTCTTTATTATTGAGGCTTACCAAACTGTTCTCCAGGATCACGTCGGCATGTCTTTCCACAGCTGAAGCTTGCTGTCAGAGCCCAGACTGTAAGCCCAAAAAGATGCTGTGGAGTAGACTGAGGAGAAACATTCACGCCAGATAATGAAGTATCTGAGCTGAAAGTCACTGTTCCATCACGGTTCCATCACGGTTCCATCACGGTTCAATCACTGTTCCGTCACTGTTCCGTCACTGTTCCGTCACTGTTCCGTCACTGTTCCATCACTGTTCCATCACTGTTCCATCAGGGTTCCATCACTGTTCCATCACCGTTCCATCACCGTTCCATCACCGTTTCATCACCGTTCCATCACTGTTCCATCACTGTTCCATCACCGTTCCATCACTGTTCCATCACTGTTCCATCACTGTTCCACTAAGATGCAAGAAACTGTTTGTGTTTTATCAGCTCAAGCACATTGTGTTTGTCTATTATTGTGATCATTGTGACTGATGAAGATCACATTTTATGGTAAATTAAACTGGAGAATCAGATCACTCCAGTGGATTTTTGGTGGATTTTTGGAACTTTGGCTGGGAGTGCGGGTGAAAGCCTCAGGTATGACTGTGTCTGTGCACACAGAGACCACAGAGAAGAAAACACAAGCCGAGCAGCCCTGTGACCAAGCGCAACACACTCCAGAGCAGGTGAGCTGACGGTCTGCAGGTTTTGTTTCCTTGGCTGCTTGGCTACAGAGATATTGACGGCTTCTTTTATCCCAGTTCTCAGGGAACCTCAGCGTCTGGTCCGGCGTCGCCTGCAGGGGGACAGTTGGACCTGAAGGTGAAGGCAGCTGCTCAGCGTTGCAGCCACAGAGAACACAAACACGCCGCGGTCTTCTCCTGCCACTGCCCCTCCAGTCTCCAGGTGGGAAGTCAGGAGGACAGCGACACGGACTTGTCTGAGACAGAAAGATGTTCTGTGTTGTACTCCAGTCGGGATCCCCCACAGCTTGAGCTCCGCCCAGAGGTCATTGAGGCTGAGGACGGCTCCTGTGGCAGAGTCAGAGGGAGGGCGCGTGGAGTGTTTGACTTCCCAGACTTCCTTCCTCCACCGTTTAATTCGTGGAGCCTCAGTCAGCTGGCGCTTTTCTACAACATGGAGGGCAGAGCGTCCCCTCGGGCCCGGCCCGTGGGCCCTTTGGAGAGGTACCTTGAAAGACTGTTGCAGCTGGAGTGGAATCAGATCCAGACCATCAAGGAAGAGAGTGGAAAGTCGGCGGTGCCAGAGCTGGTGTCAGGCTGTCACAGGTCAGCTACCGGTGCCTCGTCGCGCCTCAGTTCACCTAAGTGCATTCTCCAGTGTCAGCGCGCCTTCCCTCTCAGCTTCCTCTCCTCTCTGACCAGCCATTCCACCCTGCTTTCCGGCTGTGCCTGCACCTCCTGCAGGATCCACAGCTCTACCCACAGCCACGGTCATCCGTCCAGACTGAGTCCCATGCTGGAGCACAGCAGGAGACCTCCTTCCCTCCCCAGACGGAGCTACAGCGAGAGCCGGGTGCAGTCCTCAGACAAGTGCTGCCGAGCGCCGAGGCTCAGCAGCCCTGTGAGGACCAACAGCTACCTGAGGAGAATGCAAGCTTCAGGCAACATCCGCCACCCCGTCAGTGATGCTCCAACCAGGCCACACTTCATAATCAGAGACTCTGCGGAGCTAGCTGGGAGTGAGGAGGTGCCGGACTGCAGGGAGGCGGTGTTGAGGAGGAGGCGTGGCTCCGACCACAAGAAAGGTGGAGCAGAGAGACAACGGAACAGATCGGAGAAAAGATGGAGCGGCTCTGAGTGTCGCAAAGGAAGAGGCGAGCGGTGCAGAGAAGCAGATTTTAAGGAGCGGGAAGTGAAACCAGATGCTGTTACTGCCATTCTGGACAATTTACCGGGATCCAAACACTCCCCCGGCCAGAGGCCGAGCGGGCCGAAACAGGTGGATTTTGTTACGTAACAGCACGTTTAGAACTGAATGTGCAAAGAGGCCGCAACAGTGGCCGTCACCGCCTCTAAAATGAGATTATGAATGTTCATGTTGACAACCAGCAGTGATGTTTTAACATTAGTGGTTTATTCACTTGTTTCTGTTGTTGGCGCTTTACAGCGGCAGAACAGCCCCTGGAAAAAAATAAAACATATGGAAGCAACGCTGTTGGAGGACAGTCCTTCAGCCGTTTAACTCGGCCTAGACGAAGAGAAATCAGCGCCCCTCTGCTCTCCTCCACTAAAGCCTCCAGGACGGACTCACACTCGCCTGAACCAACGCTACACGAACCCAAGAGTGTGCGGGTCAACAAGTCAGAGGAACCTAGCGGAGATTTCAGCCATGCGCCAGCAGACGTTCGTTTTAGTAGTCAAAAAGCACATTTTATTACCACCCACCCTTTTTTACAAGGATAATAGAAACAACAAGATCCGGCAAGAAATGCATCTTTAAATGAGCAGATTACCATGTGATTCTCACGTGATTAGAAAATCTCTCATAATAAATTGAAACTGCTTTGTCATCGCAATATTGTTTAATATCGACATCAAATGCAAAAAATGAGAAAAAAATAATAGTGTAATATATTTACATGCTTTTGTGTTCTGAGTGTCTGTGACATATTTGGCCAACCAGATTAAAACTTTTTACCAGATTTTCTGCCTTTTTGGCAACATTTAATTAAAAGGCTCTAATGAGTCATAACACATTTAAAATGGTCAAGAGATTATATTTCCATGCAACTAAATTGGTTCATTGTGAAGATAGCGGTTTTTGTCAGGTAATATATATAAAACACACTGCCATAATACAAATAAAACATTTTATTGTTTTCTTTGTCTCAGTGGGCTGGTCATTGCTCGGGGTCTGTGCTATTAAGAAAGCAGAAAGTCAGTTTCACCACGTAATTGTTTATTTATACAAGTCATATCATTGCTGCAGTTTTCAGTTATATTTTAAAGTCCTACTTTCAGGTTCAGCTTGTAATCTAATGACCTGAAACTGAACCGGCGCGACCTGAGGTCATGCTGAGGACAGATGGGACAGATTTGTTCTCGTTGGGGACCGGGGCTCCGAATATTTATCTCTACCAGCTAAAAAACCCATCGAAACCCTGTCACTTGTTTGGTGCCACCCTCATTCAGTGACACGTTCAGGCTTGAAATGTAATGTGGGATCACGAACCCAAATCAAAGTAGAAAGATGTGCCCTTTACGTCTTCATCGGCACCCAACTTCAGCTCCAGATGCACGTGTACCTGTGAAGTAGGCAGCACAGATTCAACAACTCTGAAAAAGACACGATGAGCGGGGGCCGCGCTGCTGTCGCCATCTGGTTCAAGGCATGTTCAAAGCCCGTTTAGCAGTTTAGGAGTTGAAACAGCCTAGACAACTGTCCGCGTGACTCGCATACACACGTTTGTTTTTCCAGAGGCTGAACATTCAACTTGGAGTGCAGCTGAATCTGGTTCATTAACAACGTTTTAAACTGCAGCTTTGTAACTCCCAGTGTAGCTGGTCTTTGTGTGTTTTTTAATCGAATCGGCTCATGCTTCAGCGAACCGATCACCTGTGACGGGGTGTGAACACATGAAACATGTCTGTTAGACTGAAACAGTAGGAAGGGACATTCTGTAGCACGCCAGGGATACAATGAAGGTGCTGGTTATTGGAAACAGATCTAAAAAAGATTTTTAAGAGTTGTTCTGAATAACTTCAAACTCTGTCAGCACAAGATAACTAACAGAAATGTGCAGACACGTTCCAGTGATGTGAAGAAAGCTGCCAAGACTTCCTGATTTCTCAAAAAGAAAATAAAAATAAACAATAATAATGATTTGCACTCAAAAAGGCACAAAGCAATTTGAATTACCAGGTGAAACTTTTTTAGATAAAACTGAATATTTGCCTTTTTTTAAAGTTAAATCAGTATTTGATGTGACTTCCGTCACAACCAAGCAGAGATTTAACTCTTTATGGAGACAAACAGATGTTTGCAATGATATTAATTAGGATTCAACACTATTCGTGTTTCACAGAGTCTATGTCTTTTTTTGTGTTGGACTTTAAAAGAGTGGAAAATAAATAAGAATGTCTTTGAAACTCTGAAACAAGACAAGGCGCTATAAAGCGTTACTGTACTCGTTCTTGATCCTTGTGAATCCACAACTGAAAGTACATATTTATAGATATGCAGCAATAGGCTTTTATGAAACTATGCTTTTGGTTTTTGGATCAACTAAATCTTACAAAAACAAAATAAATTGAAGTAGCATGGACAAAAGTGATGTCATATTGTTGTAAACGTTCATTAGCCGTCAGCGGCCGCAGGTCTGTAGCTCCAGGACGCTCCTGCCAGCAGCTGTCTTGGTCCACACCTGAGCAGATTCCTTCAGCTGCCTCACATGTAAAGGAAACTTCAGTAGGAACTTCAATACATCCTGCATGGACTCAAGGCAGCTGTGACAGTCACAGACAGAGTCGACTTTAACCTTTAAAAGCTGATCACAACAATTTTTTTTTGTTAAAACAGGAAAACACGATCAATATGTAATATGGGAAGTATCTCGTAACAACATATGCACGTCTGTGGGAGCAATCTTTTGTTCCCAACATCTATTTCCGTTCAAAAAGAAGAGCGGCCGCCGTCTCCTGCCTCTGTTTCCGCCCGGAGGTATTTTTGTGTGCACTGCCATGGACGCTGAGTCGCAGCGTGTTTTGGAGTTTTTAACAGAAATTGAAGAAGCAGCAGAAGATGTTTTCTCCTCCAGACAACAGGTAAAGTTGTGCGAATTATAGGGAACAGTTGTCCACTTTATGTAAGACCCAAACGTGGGAGCTATCTCACAAATGTAGCGGCAGGAAAACTGCGCTTGGCCGTGTTTAACCGCCTGTAACGGTCTCTAACCGCCTGTAACGGTCCCTAGCCGCCTGTAACGGTCCCTAGCCGCCTGTAACGGCCTCTAACCGCCGCCTGTAACGGTCTCTAACCGCCGCCTGTAACGGTCTCTAACCGCCGCCTGTAACGGTCTCTAACCGCCGCCTGTAACGGTCTCTAACCGCCGCCTGTAACGGTCTCTAACCGCCGCCTGTAACGGTCTCTAACCGCCGCCTGTAACGGTCTCTAACCGCCGCCTGTAACGGTCCCTAACCGCCGCCTGTAACGGTCCCTAACCGCCGCCTGTAACGGTCTCTAACCGCCGCCTGTAACGGTCTCTAACCGCCGCCTGTAACGGTCTCTAACCGCCGCCTGTAACGGTCTCTAACCGCCGCCTGTAACGGTCTCTAACCGCCGCCTGTAACGGCCTCTAACCGCCGCCTGTAACGGCCTCTAACCGCCGCCTGTAACGGCCTCTAACCGCCGCCTGTAACGGCCTCTAACCGCCGCCTGTAACGGCCTCTAACCGCCGCCTGTAACGGTCTCTAACCGCCGCCTGTAACGGTCTCTAACCGCCGCCTGTAACGGTCTCTAACCGCCGCCTGTAACGGTCTCTAACCGCCGCCTGTAACGGTCTCTAACCGCCGCCTGTAACGGTCTCTAACCGCCGCCTGTAACGGTCTCTAACCGCCGCCTGTAACGGCCTCTAACCGCCGCCTGTAACGGCCTCTAACCGCCGCCTGTAACGGCCTCTAACCGCCGCCTGTAACGGCCTCTAACCGCCGCCTGTAACGGCCTCTAACCGCCGCCTGTAACGGCCTCTAACCGCCGCCTGTAACGGTCTCTAACCGCCGCCTGTAACGGTCTCTAACCGCCGCCTGTAACGGCCTCTAACCGCCGCCTGTAACGGCCTCTAACCGCCGCCTGTAACGGCCTCTAACCGCCGCCTGTAACGGTCCCTAGCCGCCTGTAACGGTCCCTAGCCGCCGCCTGTAACGGTCTCTAACCGCCGCCTGTAACGGTCTCTAACCGCCGCCTGTAACGGTCTCTAACCGCCGCCTGTAACGGTCTCTAACCGCCGCCTGTAACGGTCTCTAACCGCCGCCTGTAACGGTCCCTAGCCGCCGCCTGTAACGGTCTCTGACTGTAACCGTCATACCGAGTGTGAGGCGGTTTGGTTTCACCGGTATTGTTCTAGTTTGGGTTTGCGTCTCATAAGATGAGGACAAGAACTGCCAGAACTGGGTTACCGTGTTAAATGAGTTAGTCACTGTTTGGGTTCTGATCTGTTCGGTTTGTCAGTCCGATACTTGGAGGAGACGACGGCTCTGGACGGAGTCGGTTGGACGTTTGGGAAACATTACCGGGCAGTGCGGCGGGTTCGGTGTGTGTTTTTATGTGTGCGTATTTGAACAGGACCCACACGGAGCCTCACGTTTTCTGTTGAAAGTGGACCCCAACTTTTTACAGTGACGCGCCTCACCGTTCAAAGTTTGTGGAACGAGACAGACACTGGAGAGTGTGTGTGCGCGAGCGTGTGTAAATATAATGGAATCGCAATCTCTGTATATAATCTCAAATTTACCAAAATATCCAAAAAAGCATTGGAGTGGGAAAAAAATAATAGTATAAAGTCTTACGAAGCTGCAAAGAAAAGGAACTATTCGAACCAGCTGGTTTGAACTGGACCTGGACCTAGACCTGGAAATGAAACTGGACCTGGAGATGAAACTAGAACTGGAACTGGAGGTGAAACTGGATCTGAATCTGGAGGTCAGACTGGAGGCGCTGCGTCATTCAAGGCCAAAGGACAAATGTATACAGAAAACCACTTGATTCAAAGTGTTGGTGACTTTATCTCATGGCAGTGAGACCATTTAGTTTTTCTTCGGCGAGTTAGCTGAGGTGTTTCTGTTGGTGTTTCAGATTGTGGATCTGGACACAAAGAGGAACAGGAACAGGGAAGCGCTGAACGCCCTGAAGCATGAGATGTCAGATTCGGGTAAGTGGCTCTTCACAGCAGATCTGCGCCACCGCACCAGGAATGACTAGGATATGTCTGGAGATACTGGGGAAGATGGATGACTTAATGGAAAAAAGGACTTTTCAAACAAGTACAGGTTGGTTATGTTACCGGTTGTAGATATGAATTAATACGTGAATGTTTCTCTGCTGTTGTGAGCAGAGAAGGTGAAGGTTTGCTTCGGGAACATGTTCATCACATTCCCCAAATCCCAGACAAGAGAGATGATCCAGAAGGGTAAAGATTTTTAGATCATAATACCAAACATGTTGCAGATATTTCTTGAATTAAAAAATAAGAGCCTAAGACTTGTCTCGCATGTTCTGATTATGTCTTTTAATATTTGTTTGTTTGTTCCCTGCAGACCAGGAGCAGCTGGATAAGGAAATAAATGACCTTCGCAAAGGACTGAAAGCAAAAGTCAACCGTCTCAATGACATGCAAGGTCTGTCCCTGCCTGTCTGTCTGTCTGTCTGTCCCGGTCGGTCTGCCTGTCTGTCTGTCCCGGTCGGTCTGCCTGTCTGTATGTCCCGGTCGGTCTGCCTGTCTGTCTGTCCCGGTCGGTCTGTCCCTGTCTCCCGGTCTGTCTGTCCCTGTCTCCCGGTCTGTCTGTCCCTGTCTCCCGGTCGGTCTGTCCCTGTCTCCCGGTCTGTCTGTCTGTCCGTCCCGGTCTGTCTGTCTGTCCGTCCCGGTCGGTCTGTCCGTCCCGGTCGGTCTGTCCCTGTCTCCCGGTCTGTCTGTCTGTCCCGGTCTGTCTGTCTGTCCGTCCGTCCATCTGTCCCTGTCTCCCGGTCTGTTGCGGTCTGTCTGTCTGTCCCTGTCTCCCGGTCTGGCCCGGTCTGTCCCGGTCCACGGGAGGGAGTTCCCGGAATCAGAAAAGCTTCGACGGCTGCGGTCACGAGCATTCTACAGTTTTAGGAATTGTTCACCTCGGATAGAAACAATTAAAAAAAAAAAAAAAAAAAAAAGTCGGAGAATACCTGTATACAGATTTGAAATATAAATAACAAAATAGAAAAAATAGAAAGTAATACACAGTTTACGTAGTTCTCCTGAAGCTGTATCTCCGTCTCTTCTTTTTATTCTCTTTGTTTCTGGGTTTGTCACAATTGCACCATTATTCCTTGGTTATGACAATTTTAGAGCAGGTCACATTCATATTGCAGAAACACAACTGTCTGTATTTTAATAGCAGGCAGTGAACAAACGTCGTGTTTTCATCCTTTTTGTTTGTTTTGGCTTTAATTATTCAGCCGTTTGTTCCCTTTGGTGCCAGCTGCTCGTCTCCAACAGCTTAACGTCTTAACGTTAATGAGGTGGATCTTTGATTTTTGATTAGAAGTCCTACGGTACACCAGGACCAGGACCTGGAGGGCGAGACCGTGACTTCAATATCAGTGTAGCCACATTTGTCAAAAAGGGAAGCGGACGGACGGACTGACGCTTGTGTGGGGATGTACGAGGGGATGTTGGCAGTTACGTAGTGCACATCTTAAAAGGACGTACCTCCAATTTCAGTGATCAGTACGCATTAATTAGTCTTAAACTCACAATTCCATTATTGTCCCAGTAGCCACTTTCAGCAAGCGGGGATCAGACGTCGTGCCGCTGCAGTTTAAGACGCCTCACCAGGTGGTGGATCCACAGGAGGAGGTCCAGTCCAAGAACAGAAAAACCAGCTTTTCCTTTGTTATAAGACGGCCCGACCTCAGATTCAGAGAACAGTCACGTGGGCTACTTCTTCTGTTGATCTTTGGCCTTCAAGCCGGTTGAGGCGTCAAACTGTGACTGCCTTCAAGTCTGAAGTATTTCTGGACGGCGATACCTGATTTGTGCTGATGTCAGCCCTTGAGTATGTTCCCGTTGGTTGCTGTTGGAGGCTGGAGCCCAGTCTGTTGTCACAGTGAGGGCTGGAGACCTGGAAGTCGGCAGGGAAGGCTTTTAACTCCGTTTTCACGACGAGCAGAAAAGAGAAGTTATTTGTGTCGTTTCTGTGTCGATGCCATCATCGTGATATTTGTCTTTTCTTTGTTTAATTTGCAGGAAAACCTGAGCTGAGAGGCTACAATCTTTCTCCACTATCCAGCGATGAAATCAAAGCAATTAACAGCCTTTTGAAGAGATGATCTATGAAAGCCCTCAGTCATTCACAGCTGCTTGGAGCTGCAACGCTGCTGCTTTTGTGTAATCCACTCAAAGAAGAACAAAAAAACATGGAAGGAAAATTGATGTCATGTGATTAGTGTCATTGTGCCCTCGGCTAATCACTAACATTTGAGAAGAAGCTTCAACCCAACATCTGCAGAAGCTGTATGAGCAGCATCATCAGTCATGTGCAGTCGGAGCCGGGATGCGGGTGCTGGGCTCTCCTGCCAGTGCCGTCGCCAGCTGCCGCCGCTATTTCATTCTTTGTTGCAGAGAAGCAAATTACAGGAGATGTGTTGTAATTTGTTATAATAAATGTACAGTTTTGTAAAGTCATCAATCACCACTGGTGTGTAATCAGCCCTTTCGAGTCGTGTTGGGTCGGTTGCTGATTCTTAATCCTCTGCAGCAGCAAGTGTGGCCATGCATGCGCTGTTAAAACTAATTTCTAGGAAGGTTAAAAAGCCTTTTTCAAGAAACTTTAGAAACTTATTTTGTTGGTTTTAGGAATTCTGGTCAAGAACATGTTTCTTACCCCACTGGCAAAGATATTTTTGCTTAAGATAAGATAACTTGGACTAGATTTCTGGAATGTTGGTCTTATTTCTGGAGGGGCTGGATTTGCAGTGTGGTTGGTTGGAGTTCTGTGATCCGGTTGAGTCGGCTTCATCCTGTTCCCAGTGACCATGAACATGACTGACCCGCATCGAAGAGGAGACGCTCTTAAAGACGGCGTTCATCAAACAATACCTTAATCCACAGAAGGCACACGCCAGCTTCCCTCCTGCAGAGCTTGGTTGTCCTGCTCCTCTGAAAACCAGGAAACCGGAGGAGGCTGGCTCACCTGCTGCGTTTCCAGCTCTACGTACAAGCAAAGCTGGACTATTGAAGTGTGCGTGTTGAAATAAAATGCCTTGAAAAGGGAGAGTTCACGGAGACCTTCTCACTCCGTCCTCCGTGTCATCAAACCGACCCGACACCTGCTGCCGAGCTCTGAACGGGCGGTAACACGGACTTGGTCTAAACCAGTGTTTCCCAACCCTGGTCCTCGGGGCACACTGCCCTCCATGTTTTAGATGTTTCCCTGCTTCAGCACACCGTGATACAAGCAGCTGTGTCATCAACAGAGGTGTCCAGACGCTGATGACGAGCTGATGACGAGCATTAATTTGAATCAGGTGTGTTGAAGCAGGAAACATCTAAAACCTGCAGGGCAGTGTTCCCCGAGGACCAGGGCTGGGAAACACTGGTCTAAACCATCCACTTCGTCATTACCCGATTAACGGACCTGTGTTCAAGACTTTTTATTTCCATTGATGGGAATTGTGTTTCTTTGTGTGGACGGAAATGTGATGCGTTTCCAAAATGTCAGATTGGAAACGCGTCCGTCCGTGTGCCGTCCTCATCACATGTACCTGTCGGTCCAGATCAAGTAAAACGATCACGTGTCTGAGGAGCTTTCAGAGACTTTCACCTTGAATTTAAGAGATCATTTAAATAGTCTTTCCTGAATACCATTTATAATTGAGGACTTACCACCATTTTAAGCAACATGGCAGGATTTTTAAGAGGCTTTAAAGCTTTTGGACTATTGACTGAAATTAAGTTAATCGGCCAAGTGCAATCCATTCACTTGTCACTTGAAGAGAAAAAACAAACAAAAAAAACAACCCAAAACAGATGAAGGCTCTGGATCTTGGCAGCTGTTTTATTGAAGCTGTCGATGTATCTCAATGCAGGGGAGTCAGGCCATCGATAGGCTGCAGAAGCAAGCCAAATCTATACGAGACAGTAAGAACCTCAGTTTCAGCAAATCTTCTCAAAGTAAAACCACAGCTGGGCGCAACAAATGGCTGGGAATAACGGTGGCGACAAATGAAATGGATGAACGCTGAATCCTTTTCATGGAGAAGAAAAGTCCTTCACTTCGAGGGGGGTCAAGAATCCTCTGGAGAACGGAGAGGTATGATTGTCAAAGTCCACGACCAAGTGAACGTAAATACAGATGTTTACAAGGTGCAAACCACTGATAACGTTCAAGAACCTTGTATGAATTTTGAGTCTGGGTTCGAACTGGATTCGCTGATTTACAGTGACATGGTTTGAACTGGGTTGGACTTGTTTTCTGTGTTGAGGTCAACCGGAGAGGTTCAGCTGTGGTTCTGGAGAAGAGGAAGTCTGATCAGAGGTCGTGAAGCCGTCAAGAGCAGAGCCAAGGTCCAAACGTGAGCGTTCGGTGCACAGCACAGCTGGTGCATCATGTAAATGCGTTATTAAACCCCTTAACAGGATCTCGTCAAATTAAATATGCATCAGGAAACTATGTCAATGCAGTTGCATGAGTTTATTTACTGTTTGTGATGCAAAAACCAGACTGGGTCATTAAAAGATTTCCCACGTGCAGGTGTAGTTTGAAGGAGCCTGGTAGCTCTGAGTGAGGCGACGGCTGCTGGCTGCATAACCGTTCCCTCGCTGAGAAGCTGATGGCGTCTCGCCGCTACAGCAAGAACAGCGGGCCTCCATCATCCCTCATCATCCCTCCTTATGAGTCCTCTTTACATCAACTGTCTTCCAATGATCATGAAAATCAAAACAGAAAGCTTTATAAGACTTGTGCAAAGCTGGAAGATGAGGGTCCTACAAAGGGTATGACTGAGCTCTGACAGGGACTTTACCTTCTCAGTGGTGACACCAGACAGGCGTTTGAGTAGCAGCCGGAAAATCCCACCGGTGCCAGCACCAACTGACTAAACACCTCCGCTTTAATTGAGAAAATATGTAAGGACATGAAATAACTGCTGTTGAAAACAAGCATTGTGTGAAAACGACTAATACTGAGACAGAAGCACGTCCACGGTTCACATGTAGAGACGCACAGGTCCTTTACTTTTATTATACCTGTTCATGCGGCGGGTGTCCAACAGTCGGTGTATATTTACTGCCAAGTCTACTGCATGTAGGCAAATATTTGGAGAAGTTGTTGAATTCATGACAATATTTTAAAAATGGTCAAAGTGACTCCAAACAGCTGGAATGAAACATCTTCTAAATGTGACTTTCTCAGCTAATGAGCCATTTGTTTATCCTCAAGCTGTTCAGACCTATCAAATTAACATAATAGAGTGGCAACACAGGGAAAAACAGCAAAGCTGTGACATAATTCATCTGCACTGCTGAATGCTGACTGGATGTGCTGCCGGGTTGTCTGCAGAAAGCAGCTGCACACAGCCTCTGGACTCACCCGGTTGTGCTCTGGACTCACCCGGTTGTGCGCTGGACTCACCCGGTTGTGCGCTGGACTCACCCGGTTGTGCTCTGGACTCACCCGGTTGCGCTCTGGACTCACCCGGTTGCGCTCTGGACTCACCCGGTTGCGCTCTGGACTCACCCGGTTGTGTTGAGTTCAAGAGTCCTCTGTAAACATAAGCGTGGATTTAGACTTTGCTTAAAGATCCACACCTGTAACACATTTACTGGCAAATCTGTAATATACAGTGGCAGGAAAACAAACCCTTTGGAATAAACCTGTAAATTGCCCGTGCGTGCATGAAATAAAATAAGTTATATATATTTTGGTACCAGAAAAGCCTCCATGGCACAATGACATCTAAATGTGCCAAACGTTTCTCTTCAAAAAAACCTCTAAAAACTCTGTTTCACAGCAGGAAGTTACTTTGTGGTTTCTTAAACGGTGAGCTGGAGCAGTGGACCTCTGCGGCGTGGAGGTCTTCCCACCACTCCAAGGAGACACACAGTCTGGAGCTGTGATGGGATTTATTTTGTAAAGCAGACGCAGCTTTTTATTCTTTTCATCTAGTCAAGCTGGTGATACGTATACTTATATACTTATATATAACCTTGTAGTTGCTCAAAGAACCCACTTTTAAACCAGGTATGTTGTTTTTGTGCAGGAATCTCGGTGAGGCTCAGTGGAGTGGTTCGTTCAGTCTCTAAACTTGGATGGCAAACAAACACGTGATTATTTGAAGCCAACTAAAACCACCCAAAGGACCGTCCTCTTTGTTTGCACACCACCTCCGGCCCCGGTCACATACTTTGAACACCAAGAAATCCTTGTGACGTTCCAAACTTCAAGGAAACTTGAGGAAGGTGTTTGAGGTCAGAGGTACAATGATCTTTATTTCGCTTGTAAAAGGATGGGAATCACTCATCTATTCAATCTCCTTTTCTGCACAAAGTGCTAACATGAAAATAGCAGTTGTCCCGCTTTGGTTTACAAAAGGTTCAAACAAATGTCACTTGTTCTGTTTGCTGTGTCACAAAATCAGCTGGATGTGACTTTCTACTGAGTCACCTTCCACATGAGTCGCTGTTCATCACCAGGTTGACATGTGTGGGTTGTCAACCATGTGAAATGATGAAAAATGGGTTAATCTTCAAGTAATGGATTAATGTGGACTATAAAGCAACACATTAACTTTCTATATCAAAATAATATGCTCAGTTCATCTTCATTAGCGCTCATGACAGTTTAAATAGGTAGGAACAGCACAACGTATAGAAACGGTTATAAACTTGCCGAGCAGGAGGCGTTGCTCTGCTCCTAAACTCTTCTAGTGGTGCACAGGAGTGCGGTTGTGAGGGAGCTGTGACAAAAACTTTACTTACGGTAAAGCCACAAATGTGTATGCCATGAATGTCACATACTGATGACCCTAGATGGTCTACGAGAGGGAGTGTGTGGTTGTTTTTTCTAGATTTGGCCCTGCGATGGACTGCTGTCCAGGATGGACCCCTTCCTGAAGACAGCGAGGACAGTCTTCAGCTGACCGCCGTGAGCCTGAACGGGCGTAAGCAGGTTTAGATCATTGATGGCTGGGTGAGACAAGGTTTTCCCCCCGTCTGACTAATGGCGGTCAGTCCTGTAGCCTCACAGCAAAGAAGGTGCCGGCGGATCCGGGCGGATCCGGGCGGGGGCCTTTCCGGTGGAGCAGGATCCCCTGAGCAGGACTAACTGGGGACAGGAGATAGGTGGGAGAGGACATGAAGAGTTGTTACTTAGAGAACACGATTTGTGAATGCTTTTATCCATTCAAATAGGATTTTATAACATTTTTACCACAAATTGTGGGTTTAATAGTAAGATTTATCTGACTTCATTTAAAAATTGTTCTTCTCAAGTTCTTCTCCTCAGGTCCTTGTTTGTTCCTCTAGTGTTAAAATGAGACCATTCTTGTATTTTCTGAAGGGTAATAAGTGCGGAAACCCTTAATCACTCTTCAAGCAGCGGCCACCTCTGATATAAGTTTATACTTTAGATGATATTCCCCAAGGTGCTGACTCCGATCCAGAGTAACTCCGATGTGTTTCATCATGCTCAGGATGAATTCCTTGGATCATTGACGTGACCTCAGAGCATCACTTTTACCTGATGACTGAAAACAACAACCCATTTTTCACTTCTAACTTGTAGTCTTTCAGTCTAAAACCACAAAGAAAACATGCCTGCTTCCTTGTTTTGCAAGTAAAAGAGTCAATATATATCTTTTTCAGTGTCCCTAACCAGATGTTTTTCTTCTGGTTCTTACACTTGAAGCCCAAACTGGTTTTCCTGACGCAACCTTCCAAAACAACAACTACTCTCAGCTGCTTTGAACCTCGTCCCTCTTTTTTTACCTGGCTGTCCGCTTCCTGATGGTTTTTCTTTTCAGGTTTTTCTGGAATCAGATTCTCCGTGTTTGGGAGATACGTTTGCGTTTTCTTAAATCGAACAGTGAAAGCTACAATAAAAGTTACTCTTATTGAGAAATTCAAAAAGCCAGACGTCTCTGTTAGCGCCGTTTGTGTCGTTAATCCACCAGCAGAGGTCGCCAAGTGGAACAAGAACCTGCCACAGAACCTCAACTTCTCTTCTCTCCTTTACAGAATCAATCAGCGAAAAATAAAAGGCACTACAGAGAAAACCGTTTACTTTGCACGAGAAAAAACATGCTGTCATTAAATGTGTTGATATTTTTGCATTAAAATACTGAAATTTATTTTGGTCTCAAAACTTTTACACCACTTAATATCTTAACTAGATGACCACGACCATTTTAGATCAGTGCATTTAAATTATCTTGATAAACCCAAGCAGCAGAACAAGAAAAGTACTTTTATTTAAAGATTTCAATGCAAAACAAAAAAGTGTGATAAACTTGTAAAAGTGTAATTTTTCACCATTCTTCATGAAAATGAAATAACAAAAGTCTTGGCTTACATTCTGTCAAAGAGCTGTTTCAAATTTGATGGTAATTACGGAACTTTTCTTCATTTTTAAACTATTGGAATTCCCTGGAAAACTGACAGCCATCCACATCCACTCCATTTCCAGAAGTCCAGCAAGAGCGTTTTTATTGTCATGTTTAAGGAACAGGTCTTTTGTTTTCTGTAATTAAAGGATCAAATATGTTTCCGTCTTTACACGGTTTGCTGTTTTTGCAGGGTATGTATATAGTTTCAGTTGCTTTATTGGCTCCCAAAACTTGCATTTATTTTAGAACCACTACGTTGGAGAATCAAAGAGAGTCTCTCCCTGAAAACAAGGTGAATCCCGCAGAACGGCTGGCTGAACTTTTACTCCTGCTGCTGCTCAGACGCGCACATTTTCAACACATTTCATGTAAATGACGATACAATAGTAAAATTAACCATTTGATGTTTGCCTGTCATGATAAGATTTTTATTGGCTTGGATATGAAACAGTGTCATATAGTGATTGAACACAATCACATCAAATTGCAATAAATAACTCAACTCAGAATGATATTCAGAAACTGAAAGTGGACGCACAACGAACCAGCAGCTGGACAGCTGGACGTCTGTGTTTCTGGACGATTCTCAGTGTTTTCATTTGTAAATGGGACTGCTTGTCTGTCAGTCAGCCTTGTCTATACGCCTGTTGTTCTGGAAACTCCTGAGTACGTTTGTCTCCATGACGGGCCACAGCTGAGGCTGTCCTGTCGGCAGTCAGTGAAATTTACAGCTGTTTTACAGGTGAACAGCTCCTCGTTTCGGCTTCAGTCTCCAGTCTCACATCCGTCTTCCTAAAGCAGTTTTCTGTGAATTGTTGGCTGGAAAAACATGGTTCACCTGCCTCAACGCGGTCAACTAACGGCCTCTCACAACCAGGAGCACGTTTCTGTGGTCCAGTCTTGTGGGAAAAAGAGAAAATGTCTTTGTAAGAAATGTTAGAAGGGATACTGGAGGTTTCTGGAGTTTCTACAAGTAGAGCGGGAGGCAGAGGTTCAGCTTCAGCTCCCGTCCTGTGGAGCCGCCTCTCAGGACACAGACACCTTCTGTGCCTTTAAGACCGGTTTTAAGACTTATTCATAAATGTTATAGTTTGGGCTGGCTCAGGTCTTATAGTTTATGGTGCTGATGCACTGCTCTTTCCTCGGTCAACTTTACCCTCTACAGCCATTATTAACGTTACTAGTTTTTGGTTTGTCTCTTTGTCCTGGTGGCAGATAATCGTTGACTAATGTTTTCTGGGAAGAAAAGGAGCTTTGTTAAATGTTTATCTATTTATGGATGACTGGTTTAAATAAAAGGCCGGAGGAGAACAGGCGTGTTCTAAAGATTTCTTATCCGTTTTTGAACTGTGCTTCCTGGCACTGGCGGCCTCACCGGCGCTAGGATCCAGGGGAATGACCGCTCTCTCGTTTCTCACCCTCTCCCTCTCCTCTCCCTCACACCATCCTTTCTTCTCCCTGAACACCCCCTCCCTCCCCCTCCCCCCTCGGAGACTGATAAAGTCTCCGCCACACTTGGTTTCACACGCTGCTTCCTGGATGGATGGAGGAGAGGAGCGCTTCCACCACAGACACGCAGCATCCCTTCTGCCTTTCCAGCACGAACGCCACTTGTACGCCGCAGCAGCGGGAGCGACGAGCAGCAGTGGCCCGCGGGTGCCTCGTCTTCTTAGAGCCGCCTGTTCCTCGCTGCACACACCTGTCTTTTCCTCCTCATCAGCATCCAAGTGCTGAGCGCGTACGGGAGCATTTGGGAGGGGATTCATCTTCCGTGGACCTGTGACTACGTTTTTCCAGCCTGCGCGTGTGCTGCGTCTCCGGTTCTGCTTTTACGCAGCAACGGCGTCAATGAACTGACAGCAGAAAGGGACAAACTCAACAGTTGTGGCCGCTCATCATCTTCACATCCATGTGCATGTTACTAACATGTGGAGGCTACTACAGTCGTGGATTTCCTTCCTCGTTTTTCCAGCGTCCGTGTTGATGTGGGCCGAGTGTCATCCCGGTAAGTTTCCTGTCTTCACCAAGTCCCAGCACCGGGCTGTCTGGTTCCTGCTACTGCGCGAGCCCCATCACTGTGGCGTTGTCATGACGAAACGCATATGTAATGAGCTCAGTGCCAGAGTGAGTCCATAACCCTCATGCAGGTGTTGTGTGGAGAGACAGCGCACCCGCCCCCGCACCATCACACGCGCGAACACACTTAAGTTCCAGCCATCCTTTTAAGGACATTGCTCTGGCAAATCCTTGATCACATCGTACCACAAACCCCATCCTGACTGTAACCCAACACAATGCAAATCAGCACTGCTGTCCACCTAACAAGGCTCCCAGAAATGACCGTCTGCCTTGTGAGCGTTGTTCTCCACAGGGACCGCTGGTCCAACAAGGTCAGTGGTTCCAACCACACAGGTCCTGAGGTACCACAGGGATTTATGCACACACACAGTTGTCCTGTCTGCCATTATTAGCTTATAGACCCTGAACATCAACGGATCTCAGTTCTGAGCTCGAACACAACTGATGATGCATGTGCGCGGTAGCTGGGGACGCTGCGCCGTAACCTACGCTACCGCCGACCTGACCCTGGCCGACTGCCCCTGGCCGACTGCCCCTGGCCGACCTGCCCCTGGCCGACCTGCCCCAGCCCAGATCAGGTCAACCTGTAATATAACAAATGATAACGCTGCACAGGTTGGCGTTGGATATGTTTCTCAGCATGTCTGGCTACTGCTTGTTTTCATCATCGTTCACCGATATGGTGACGCAACATCAGTAAAAGTAACTGTCAGTCAACATTTGTCAGCTCCACCTCACATGAGCTCTCATCCATTTGCTCCGTTGCCAGGAAGTTAAACACTGCAGTATTTAGTAGTTTGATTACAGAGTGACACACACAACAACTGGAATTGCAAACTTTGAGGTACCGAACGTAGACTCTGCATGTGGTTGCTGCACTGAAGCTTTAATCACACGTAACACTGACAAGGACCCCAGAAATGACATTTTTCATCAATACAACCGGGCTTTGGTCCCCACAAGGTCTACTGGTCCCCACAAGTTTCCATTAGCAGAGTTCCAGGGTACTTTTACTTCACCCATGTCATTGGTGTGTCTCCAGGAACTTCCCGCTGAGAAGGATTTTGGAAACTTCTGTGGGGCTGAGAAAGTCCCTGCCTTGGGTACTTCAGTACTTCAGCATGGCCCAAAATAACAACTGCTGGATGGCGTGGTTGGAACATGTCCAGCCCTCTCAATGTCCAAACGGGGTTCACATATTGTCCAACTCCTAACCAAACCTGAACTTCATGGAAACCAGAAATAATATCCTGTCTTTCTAGGATTGGGATTTGGTCCCTGCAAGGACAGGTGGTCAAAAACCACTTCAGTAATTGCACATGAACAGGTCCTGACAATTTAACAAAGACAGGAACACACACACACCCATCACCAGGAAGCTGAGCGCTCACCTGAATCTCGACCACACAGGGGGGGGGGGTGTTGGAGCTTGGAGCAACATCTTCAAGTTGATGAAAGTATTGCAGAAATAACTGCAGCAGGTCTTCCAGTCGGTTGTTTAGCTCAGACACTCATCTGAACCACCTCGTACCCATCAAACTTCACACTCAGCTTCATCAACGGGGGGAATTCTCTCCTGCTTTGTCTCATCTGGTCCAAGTCAGTCCTTCTTCACTCTACACTTAGATCTATTTTCTCACTTTTTTCTTTTTAAAAACTTTAAATAAAATCAAACTAGAGGAGTGAAAACACAGCTGTCTGGAATGTCATTAAAAAAGCAGAGAGCTTGACGGGTTGGAGCTATTGCAGATACTAAGAGAAAGATGTGTGCGTTGTTGGGCAGCATTCACCAGAACCTTTATCTCAGCGCCTGAGGGACGATAGCTGGACTTCACATGTAAGAACACTGCCTGAAACGGATTTGCGGTGTCCCCTGTATACTGAGGTGAAGGTAGACCTCCTGTCTGTGTTTCAGGTGGTCATGTGGGCGTCTTCACAGTCTGAGTCCAGACTGGGGTGTGTAAATGCTCACATAGTGACAGATACGGGATCATGACTGCTTTCGCCAACTAGTCTTGTGTGCAGCTGTTCTGTGGAGGACCGGACTACATTTGTGGTGCACATAGAAACCTCCGCTTTGGTTGCTGCCAAACTGAAACGTTGGTTAGCAGAGACTGGGCGTAAGGTCCGAAGCAGCCATCATTTCAACTCTCCGCCAAAACCTCAGAATGGAAATCACATTTTCTGGTATGTGTACTACCAGCCTTAAATGAAGCGATAATAGCAGAGTCAAATTAGAAAATAAACCATGTAAATCAAATCTGACCTTGAATTGTGTCCCTAAACACTTAATTCCCTCAGCTCTGAAAAATCCCTGAAATGCCCCCGAAGCACTTTGTTCTCCATGCTCAGTGCTAATCCTCATGTTCGTCACCACGCACCCAACCTGAAGATTCATTAATTATGTTCAAAGGCAGTGATATTTGACAAAAAGGGGCCTGGAAGCCTCCTTTTCATCTGAAATTAAGAAGTACAAACAGACTTGGATAATACTGTATCTAAAAGTAGTTGGATGAAGGGATGGAAATGGGAGCATCATTTATATTTTAGACCTGTTCAGCTTGAACCCCTGCTACTTTTAGAACTGCCTTGGTGGTATAGATCCAACAAGGTGCTGGAGACTTTCCTCTGATATCCTGGTCTACATGAAAACATCCCACAGTTGTTGGCTGCACATTCGTGACGAGAATCTCCTGGTCTACTACTTCATAAACGTGCTCTGTTCGATTAAGATCTGGGGACTGTGGAGGACATTTGAGAACAGTGACCTCATTGCACGCTCAAGAACCCATTCTCGGATGATTCAAGCTTTGCGAGACATCGGAGACATCGGAGACAGAGGAGACAGAGGAGACATTGGAGACATCGGAGACAGAGGAGACAGAGGAGACATCGGAGACAGAGAAGACATTGGAGGCATCGGAGACATCGGAGACAGAGGAGACATCGGAGACAGAGGAGACAGAGGAGACAAAGGAGACAGAGGAGACAAAGGAGACAGAGGAGATAGAGGAGACATCGGAGACAGAGGAGACATCGGAGCCTGGCATTCCAGGCGGCTGTGTTTTCGTGGCCAGAAAACAGCACTCAGGTAGAGTGTGGAAGGATCAGCTGGTACTAAGAGGCATTTAGTATGCCAAAAAATCTAAAATAAATAAACAAAATCCCCCCGTCCACAGATACTTCCGCCAACACCCTGACCTGCAGATACAAGACAGATGGATTCACGCGTTCATCATGTTTACACCAATTTGAGCAGAAGATAGTGGGTTTATTGTGCTACATTGCATTCATTTTGTTAATGTTTTATTGCTTACTAGAGTTTTATTTAATGATTGTTTTAATCGTGGTTGAGTTTATACTTTACTGCTTCCACATCACTTTGGTCAGAACTGTAAGTGTGCGTTAGAGATGAACTTGGACTTTTGGCAGAAACTGCAGCGTATCAGATCAGGCAGCGCTTTTCCAAATCGTTTATTGTGCCGGTTTGGTGAGTCTGTGTGGATTATGGCCTCTGTTTGCGGCTCTCAGCGGGCAGGAGTGGCAGTGCGGTCTGCTGCTGTGGCCCGTTATCCTCAAGGTTCAGTGGGTTGTACATTTAGGGATGTTCTTCTTACTTTGGTTATTTGAGTTACTCTTTCCTTTGTTTGATTTTAAACGGGTTGTTTGACCTCTGGCTTCGACGACTGGGTTTCTCCCTGAGAACTACAGCTCAGAATAATTTATTGTTTTTGGAACATCCCTGTAAATGTGGATGCCACATTCAAAGCAACTTAAATCTCCTTTCTCCCCCTTCTGGGGGTTAGTTTGAGCTTCAGCAGGCCGTCTCAATCATCTCTACAGGCACTGAGCTGCTGCCTGGTGATTGGCTAATTAGGTTCTTGTCTCAGAAGCAGGTGGACACGGGCCTGTTTCAGAACTGAACTGAGCCAAACTCACGGTTTCCATTGCAAGGTAACTTACTCCTGTCAAAGAGTGTTAATTCAAGTCTGCTTGAGAAACTGAGGTAACTTATACTTGCTGTCTGTTACCACGGCAACTTACCCTGTGAACAAAATCTGGTCAGGAGCATGTTTCGTTCCACAAACCCCAGGTTCCTCCGTCTCCTCTCATCCATGAAGCTGACATGGGTTTAATTTCATCAAGTAATTTATCTTATAACGCACATTTTGGAGAAATCAGAACATCCTGTTATTGATGATTAGGCGGCACTGGTTAGAGCAGAGCCGGATTTGCGTCAGGAAAGTATATTAAGGCTCTGATTTGGTTGTGTGGCATACCCCGATGATTTAATGAGAGTTACTGTTTTCCTTCACAGTTGATTACATTCATACATGATCCTATCTGTCTACATAGCACAAAAATCACTCATCGCGGCCATGCCCGCAATTCAAACCCAATATTTCTTGATGTTTCACTTGAAAAAACTAAATCTAGTATTTGTTTTGTAAGCGAATTTTTCTTTCTGACAACACAAATGTCAAACACGGACTGTTAGAAAGGAGATGCAGGGCTGTGAGATAAGTGGCCCAGGCTCTGAAGCGCTTTCACATTTCTGATCCTTCTGTTCATTTATTCATTTATTTATTTTCTCATCTACTCGCTGTTTCCTGGCCACAAACCTGTCTGAGATCAAAGAAGACGTTCCCAGATTTGTAGGTATCCTGCAACATTCAGAAAACAAGACTATTTGTAATTAAGTAATCCCACATCTGTGGGAACAGAAATTTTCATTTAGGATTTCCTAGTGTGATTGGATGTGTTGACTGCAGCAATATTCCCATCGACGCTCCGTGAATCCTTTTTCCTTTGAGCAAAATGTTATCGCAGTGAGTGACAACCGTGAGCCTGGTATGTTCAATTAAGTGTCTCACTTATCTTTTTATACTTCATCTTCAAGTCTTTCATTCATTCCTTTTTTTCCTGCCAGCAGGATTTCAATATTACAATACATTCCTACATTCCACCACTCGTCATTCATGTTAAACGGTAACGGTAATTAAATATTTCTGTTACGCGCTCGCTTGCTGTATAATTTCTGCCACGACAACAGTCTTCCTGACGCTGCTGCAGCGGTGCTACTTCTCTGTTAAAAGATGCGCTCGAATTTACTGCACGATTACAATTAAAAAGCTCTACCGAAGAAAAGCCGGAGGATCTCCTCCATTTAGTTGACATCGCCACGGTGAATTGACAGGACCAACTCCCAAAATGAAACCTTAAACTCCCAGTTTCTCATGTCTAGGTTTGTCCTCTCAGAGTTGGTATTTTAGCGCAGCGTTTGTTGAACCACCTTCTGAAACAGGCCCCAGGTGGCGCTCAAAGGGGCCAGTGAATGCGTAATCAAAGAGATCCTTTTAGGCATTAGTGAATGATTTTCCTTGTAATGTGAGTCCAGGAAAATGGAGACAGTCACTATTCTGGAGAGCAAATATAAAAGATTTGTGTGGTTCAGGAAAACACACTGGCCAGGGTCGGAATGAGCGGGAGTCAGTCAAAGGTTTACAATATGGTCCTGTTGACCAACGAAGGCAGTTACCAGTCACACCAGCACTCACGGTGTTCGTCTGGACTTCAGTTTTAGACGAGTGGCTCTTGTTAAACACTTGCACTTTCATCTTTTCCTTGGGTTGCTTTGTTCCAGCCTCTATTTTTCATTTAATCACAAATCTGGAGAGAAATTTAGTCAAGCAGTAAAGGAGAGCAGCTGTGACAGGTGGATGGTGGTGACTGATGTCAGGAAGGAAAGAACAATTGGGAGAAACCGAGAATTTACATAAAAAGAAAGGGTTTCTTGTGTCGCTGAAGAACTGCGATATTTCACAGAGTCAATACTGAAGAGTAAATTAGAACTCAATGGTTTCATTGTGTTTGAAAAAATCGAACTCATCCAGGAGATGAATGTGTCAAATGGGAATGCCGTATGGAAGTCAGAGGACACATGCCAGCATCGCTGCAGTGTGAGTCGGCCTTTTGTTCTCAGACCACTTCTCTTTGTGTCACGTGTGACTGAAGGGTGAATCCTGCAAGCCCAGGATGTTGCACATCAGTAATCTGTCTTCCCATCGTTCTCCCTATTTTTCTCTCACTTCCTGTGTCACCCCCCCCCCCAACGTAATCGCATGCTGTCATGAGAACCGCCTTTGTGAGAATCTGAGGTGGCTGGCTGATGCTGAGTGTCTGGCAGACGATGCTCAGTAGAACCACATCAGAGCGCTTCTCTCCTGCTGGGGATCATCCTCCACAGACTGTCACTGCTGAGACTCTTATCTCCTCACTGCTCTGCTTCTCTGTTAATAAGGCTCTTAGTTGGGAGATTGACTTGGAACAGCCGGGAAAGGAAAGATTTAAGAGTCTGGACTTTATTGGCATTCAGTTGTTGCCTGGTACCTGCCAGAGTGCGTTCACGACAACAGCAGCTGCAGTAAAAATACAACCCAAGAAAAAGCTGGAGCGATATGAAAAACACACAGCGTGGCAGGGTGGGGTAAGGGGGCTACAGAGGCGGAGCTACGGGTGAACGGGACATCTCAGGGATTTCCTCAGACGTCGACTGACACGGTCGGACATCAGCCGCCTGTTTTCGGTCTTCAGAGACTCAGCCTTGCAGGGATACTGCTTTTATACCAAGTCATCACCTGTTTGAAATACCAGCTTTATATTTTTCTTTAACTGACTACCACTAACTTTAAACATTTTTGGGGAGATGGAAGTTGATGCGGGAAAAAAACGGAAATATCCTGGGTTCATGCTGTCTGCAAAGAAAGACAAGTTAAATTCAGTTTGGTTTTTCCCTTCACATCGCCCCAACGTTTCTGTTTTGGGGTGGTGCATGTCATAAAACGCGTCAACAGTAGCGTCAACTTATTTCAGACGTAAATATTCATTTAAACAAGATGTCAGGTGTACAAATTACTGAGACAGTCATCAGCAACTACTATTTTGCAGAATGAAGTTTGTGCTCTAAACGTAAGGGGCAGAAATATGGTTTTCACTGTGCCGAGTGTTTTCCCTGAGCGATGGCATTTTAAAAGGCTTTGCAGATCTCTTCCTGTCAACCTTTTTGTTAAATGCAGGTCTACAATGCAAACAAACAAACAAACAAACAAACAAACAAACAAACAGACAGACAGACAGACAGACAGACAGACAGACAGACAGAAAAACAAACAGACAGACAAACAGACAGACAAACAAACATATAGACAAACAAACAAACAGACAGATGAACAAACAGACAGATGAACAAACAGACAAACAAACAGACAGACAAACAGACAGATGAACAAACAGACAAACAAACAGACAGATGAACAAACAAACAGACAAACAAACAGACAAACAAACAGACAGACAAACAGACAGATAGAAAACAAACAGACAAACAAACAGACAGACATATAGACAAACAAACAGACAGATAGAAAACAAACAGACAAACAAACAGACAGACATATAGACAAACAAACAGACAGATAGAAAACAAACAGACAAACAAACAGACAGACATATAGACAAACAAACAAACAGACAGATAAACAAACAAACAGACAGACATATAGACAAACAAACAGACAAACAAACAAACAAACAGACAAACAGACAGACATATAGACAAACAAACAGACATACATATAGACAAACAAACAAACAAACAGACAGACAGACAGACATATAGACAAACAAACAGACAGATAAACAAACAGACAGACAGACAGATAGAAAACAAACAGACAGACAAACAAACAGACAGACAGACTAACATGTTCCATTTTGGAGCAAAGAGACGGAAATTAAAATATTTTTTCTTTTTTCCAATTTATCGATTATTCAAAAAAAGATTCGACAGATTAATTGATTATGAAAATAATCATTAGTTGCAGCTCTAATTAAAGTAGAAATATAAAATTTCACATCATGTATCACTGAAAAAGTGCTGGAATGACAGAAACACTGAGTTAAAATGATTTTGTAGGATATTTTCTTTATAAAAGCTTTTAGCAATAAGACAAAAAAGACGAGTTCAAGTTACATACCTTGAACGTAGTTCAAAAAAAGGCTGTTGATCGACTCGTTGACCGTGTTGGACACCTGAGATGGCAGAAGTCTCAGTTTAGACTTCTTACACCCATGGGTGTTCATGGTGTTCATGGGTGTTCATGGTGTTCATGGTGTTCATGGGGTTTCATGGGTGTTCATGGGTTTTCATGTTGTTCATGGGTTTTCATGGTGTTCATGGGTGTTCATGGGTGTTCATTGGTTTTCTTGGGTGTTCATGGTGTTCATGGGTGTTTATGGTGTTCATGGGATTTCATGGGTGTTCATGGGTTTTCATGGGTGTTCATGGGTTTTCACGGGGCTTCATGGGTGTTCATGGGTGTTCATGGTGTTCATAGGTGTTTATGGTGTTCATGGGATTTCATGGGTGTTCATGGGTTTTCATGGTGTTCATGGTTTTCATGGGTGTTCATGGGTTTTCATGGGTTTTCATGGGTGTTCATGGGTTTTCACGGGGCTTCATGGGTGTTCATGGGTGTTCATGGTGTTCATAGGTGTTTATGGTGTTCATGGGATTTCATGGGTGTTCATGGGTTTTCATGGTGTTCATGGTTTTCATGGGTGTTCATGGGTTTTCATGGGTTTTCATGGGTGTTCATGGGATTTAATGGGTGTTTATGGATGTTCATGGGATTTCATCGGGTGTCATGGGTTTTCATGGTGTTCATGGGTGTTCATTGGTTTTCTTGGGTGTTCATGGTGTTCATGGGTGTTTATGGTGTTCATGGGATTTCATGGGTGTTCATGGGTTTTCATGGGGCTTCATTGGTGTTCATGGGTGTTCATGGGATTTCATGGGTGTTTATGGATGTTCATGGGATTTCATGGTGTTCATTGGTGTTCATGGGTGTTCATGGTGTTCATAGTGTTCATGGGTGTTAATGGGTTTTCATGGGTGTTCATTGGGGTTCATGGGTGTTCATGGGTGTTCATGGTGTTTATGGGTGTTCATGGGATTTCATGGGTGTTAATGGTGTTAGTGGTGTTCATGGGTGTTCATGGGATTTCATGGGATGTCATTGTGTTCATGGGTGTTCATGGGTGTTCATGGTGTTCATGGGTTTTCATGGGTGTTCATGGTGTTCATAGGTGTTTATGGTGTTCATGGGATTTCATGGGTTTTCTTTGGTTTTCATGGGTGTTCATGGGTTTTCATGGGTTTTCATGGTGTTCATGGTGTTCATGGGTGTTTATGGTGTTCATGGGTTTTCATGGGTTTTCATGGTGTTCATGGTGTTCATGGGTGTTCATAGGTTTTTCATGGTGTTCATGGTGTTCATGGGTGTTCATGGTGTTCATGGGTGTTCATGGGTGTTCATGGTTTTCATGGGTTTTCATGGGTGTTCATGGTGTTCATGGTGTTCATGGGTGTTCATAGGTGTTTCATGGTGTTCATGGTGTTCATGGTGTTCATGGTGTTCATGGGGTTTCATGGGTTTTCATGGGTGTTCATGGGTTTTCATGGGTGTTCATGGTGTTCATGGGTCATCTTTCACTTTTCTTTATGATAAATTAATGCATATTGTTACTTTTGGCTGTGAGAGAAAACAAATTGAAATAAAAACACAACAGCAAAGTGCTGAGCAACTGAATCTTTTCGCCCCCACAAAGGCTCTCCTCTCTCATCCATCTCTGACTCCTCTAATTCACGCTCTTTTTGTCCGATGATGCTCACAAATATACAACGTCTCTGCTTCTGCTGGAGCCAGTGACAGATGGAACAGGTGTGTTTGTAAATCATTGTAAGCAGGCTGCTGTGTCATTACATTTCACTCGGGGCCTTTTTGCTGCTGCCATGTTGGGGGGAAGGGCTTGACATTTAGGAAGACGATGGGACATGCTCCATGGCACTTGGCTGCCAACATTATTATCACCAGTATCTCATTGCTCCTGCTGTTATCTGTCCTTTGCCTTTGCTGTGGGGCCTGTATGCAACAATCCAGATATTTTCATTAGCCCGAGTCAAAGATATGTGGCTGAGTTTGCAAGATGACTATAAGATGCAGTGGGGGTCAAAGATGAGCTGTAAGATTTTGGTTTGTGCTTTGTCACCTTGACTTTTGGAGTTAGTAACAAGAAAAAATATATGAAATCTTGGAAATGACATTTTTGCTGTGATAATCTCGCATAAACGTTAATCAGCTCTTTATCTAAGTAAGAATCATAGATAAACACAATGTGGTTAAGCTGATAACACAAACAATCACTATTTCAGTTCACAGTGTTTGAGGACCAAATAAGTGAAACGATGAAAACTTCGCTGGATGTTTCGATGAAAACATCCCTGTTCACCGTCACTGAAGAGGCAGGGTAACCTTGGGAGAACGCCATGATGGAAAAAACTATTCTGGCTACCTGAAATTTTAGACTTCACATTAGAAGTTGTAGTGCTACTGGGAAAATGATTTTGTTATTAAAAAAAAAATTGTGTACTGAACAAAAGTTGAATTGGTCTGGAATAAATACTTGGCACAGTATGTGGCAAAAGAAGGGCCGAGTCATCCCAAATGTGAAGCGTGGAGAGAGCACCATGATTTGGCCCTATTCCATTGCCTCAGAGCCTGGACCACTGGTATCACAAAAGGGGAATATTCATTCCCACATTTACCAGGATTATGTTGGGATGGTTGTCCACCAGCTGAAGCTCAGTAGAAGCTGAAATGTAGGACAATACCCCTAATGGTGGAAGTAAATTCACCACAGAAATCCTTCAGAAAAAAATAAAATTCACCTTTAAGAGTGGAAAAGTCAGAGCCCAGACGTAACCCCCACTGAGATGCTGGGAAATGACCCTGAGTTTTTCCACTCACACAAGAAATCCTACAAATGTGACCAAACTGAAGCAGCTCTGGACAGATATCAGGAGCATCCTCTCCCAAAGTGATGCTGGAAAACTAATTCACACGTTCGTGTCTTCTAGACTAGATTACTGTAACGTGTTGTTGGCTGGATGTCCAAGTAATTCTCTGAAGATCCTCCAGATGATCCAAAATGCAGCAGCGTGAATGCTGACAGGAACCAACACGAGACCACGTCTCTCCAGTGTTCACTTCCCTCCATCGGCTCCCCGGAAAACTTTGAATTCAATTCATAATTTTACTATTTGTGGATAAAATCCAAAATGGCCTAGCGCCACAATATTTGCAATATTTGCACATGTTCCAAACAGAGTTGTCGGTTCTCAGAGAGCAGGTTTACTCGTAGTTCCTAGAAGATCCAGATGTAGATTTGGAGGACGGGTCTTCTGCTAGTGGTCTCTGTAGTCCACCAACTAAGCAGGTACCAGTCTGATGGACAGAAAAGTCTCAGTTCTCCAGTTAACAGATGATTATACTGATGGATCTGGTCTTTGGTACCTTTGACGGTGTGTCTGTGTCTCTTCTCTCTACTTCCTGTTCTACCTGCTGGTCTTCAGCAGGATTGTCCCCCCTTATGATCCAGGTCCTGGTCCAGGTTTCTTTCCTCTTAAAGGGGAGTTTTTACCTGCCGTTGTTTATGTAATGATTCCTCAGGGGTCATGTTCTGGGTCTCTGGAAGCCACCTAGAGACAACTTGGACTTAGATCAGCTTGTGTTGTGTATAAATAAAATTGAAATTGACAGAGGAACGGTCAAAAGTCTTTCTGAACCCGCTGCAGGTTTGGTTCAGACGACCAAAAGATTGAAGTCATTACTGCCAAACTAGGTTTGATTAACTATTAACACCAAGGCTTAATTGACTTTTTCCTACAATATAATAACTGTTTAATGGGCTTGTTCAAGAACATGCAGGAGACTGTATTTGTTTGTGTGTCACCAGCGTAGATAAAAAATCGATCACATCTCCTGGGAAATAAGCACAAACACATACATACAAAGTAAATCACAAACGATTCTCACACATTTTCTTGTCACTGTAGGTGCTGGAAGAGATGAGTACTTGACACCAGATAAATAGAGAAAAAGAAAAAATACAGTCAAAATATAATGTGAAAATATGATAGTTTTCATTTTTCTACAGAGAGCAGATAAATCGAAGAGAAATGTTGATGACAGTCAAAGCATACACAGGAGCTTTTTTTCACAATTTCCGTAGCACAATTGACAGTAAAACATCTGTGCAGGGCTGTTCTGTGTTGACGGGAGCTGTGATTGGCAGGCTGTCAGCCTCCATGGAGGCTGACAAGCCCGACTGACGGCAACACCAAACAAACACAGAAGAAAAGGGGACGAGGGGAGGGAAAAGATGGCAATGGGGGATTCAAATACAAAACAGCAAATAGAGAGTTTATCCTTAAATAAAAACATGTGACATTGTCAGTTTAGAAGCTATAAAATGCACTTTGACAGAGACGTGGCTGATAAGTGCAAGGCGGTGTTTTTTCCTTCTGTCCACAGACCCTCCTTCCCCGTCTGCAGCCACCTTGGCACATGTCAGGACTTCCAGACTGGATGTTCTTTTGTCAGGCTAGATTAGTGGCTCTCCACTCTGGAGCAGTGACAGCTCTCCGATACAGCGGTGAAAGGTGTGGATGGCTTTTCCTGACATTTCCCAGAACTCTCTCTCATTTTGAACGGTGAAATGCACTTTAGTCAGCTCCGCTCAGTCGCCCCTGCTGACAGTGAAATGGAAGCAGCTGTTTCTCCCTTGTGAAAGTTACTGTAGGGGAAGTGTCACCATCTTACCATGATATCTGATGTGTCAGTCAGAGGCCAGTCCTTATGTTGATAGTGTACTGAAATTCAATTCCCTGAAGTGGCCATATCATGCTTCTCTTCTCTTATGCTGTATTTGATCCGGACTAGATTTACCTCGGGACCTGCTGTAAAACTAAATTACACCCCAAAGTCGGGGTTTTGTGATAATCTGCTGACATTAACTCCTCAACACGTCAATGAGGCTGTAAGACCTGGACTTTCTACTCAAACTAAAAGGTATACATTTATGTTTTGTTCCAAATTGTGTGTGTGAACACAGCCTTGGGTGTTATCTTTGACAAAAACATGGTTAAATCATTGATCAGATTAGTGGTTATTTGAATCAATATCAATTACAGATCCAGACTTCTCATCTCTACAGAAGTCCGGATGATTTCTGGATGAAACATTGACTGGTATCTCCATCGGTCTCAACAGGAATGAGGTTGACTATTTTGTCGTAGACAAAGTGTCCTGGAGGTGTTCGGCTCCGTGTGCCAGATGTTCAGCAGACGAGCGTGGCTGACATCAGGTTCAGGGACACGCGTTTCTACTCAGCCTCTCCTCTCCACGCACAGTCCTCTTTACAACTCCTCTCCTTCCAAACCCGCCTTTTTTGTGTGGGGTTCCTCTGTGAGGTTGGAGTAAAGACAGCGAATAGGTTTTCCCTCTCCATTCTTCACTGCCAGACGAGCAACAATGTTCCACCTGAAATGCCTTTGGATTTATGGTGTGAACTGCAGCCATCTTTCTTGTGTGAATCACATTGATGTTAGGTGCTCCAATTCGCCATGTCCCTGGGTGGACGGATGACCCGCAGGGGATTCAGACACTACACTAACCAAGCCTGATGCTCCTGAAGACCTTTCTCCGTAACACATTGAGAGACAGAGCCTGACAGGGTTAACAGAGGCCAGGAAACAGTTTTACTGCTCATCCACAGCTCTGATCTGTTTCTTTCAGAGTGTAATTCTTACATTTTCAGTATTTGTAAGCAATTATTTGTTATAATAAAAAAAAAAAGAAAATCCAACCCATTTTTGCAGACATATTTTTAAAGCGCCTTTAAAGAGCTGTCTGAATTTTCTCTCTCCTGCTGTGTTGCAAACTAGCAAATAAAACAGGTTTTATGCCTGAAAGCACTATCTGGTGCAAAATACAGCATAAAATATTCATATTTTCTGAAGTTCTTTTCTGTTATAGACGACATGACATGCAGATTTACACTTATTGATGTGGCCAACTGCATGTTTATTTTTGAGGGGAGGTAATAATAAAAGGTTGGAAAGTGTCATCACTGGCTATGAAAATCTGAATTAGTTGATACTACATCCGTACTGGGATGGAGGAAGAACACTCCAGCACATTTAATGCAACAGCCTTTTATTCAGCATTTGAAAGGGTTATCATTGGGTATAAAGGTATGACCTCACTAGAGTATAGTAGTATTGTATTAAATGCACCGGTGGGGAACTCTAGCCGTCAGATCAGAGCTGCTCCTATAGTACCAGTCACTCCCTCCACATCTAATTTTTCTAATTAGGCCTCATCAATGTCAGACTACACCACCTCCCCTCCTCCCCTCTTCTTCCCTGCATCTCCAGCTGAAGATGGTGAAAGAATAAGCTCTGAACTAAGTTGAAAATGAGCCTTGGTTTACACGACCAGAATATTTGTTTGATGGTAGGAGACACTCGTGGGACGCAGTTCAGGGAAGAAGAAATCAGACTTTTTAATCTTAAACATGAACCTACATACGATATGTGCTCTTCCGTGAGCCTGGAGTAATCTTTTACAGTTGTTGTTGTTTTTTTACTACGTAGTTAAGTGTCTGTGATGAAGAATGTACATATTTGAGTGTATTTTGGTAATGAAAGAGATCAGAGTTCACATTGACAATACTGACATGACATTGTCACCACATCCCAAAGGGCCCAGTCGGACTGAGATCGGCTGACAGTGGAGCCCCATTGAGTACATTTATGGGGCTTAGAGCATGTCAAAGTCATCCTTCAGGCCATTACACCATTTATTTATACAGCATCTTCAAGTTGTCTCTAGGTGGCTTCAAGAAACCAGAACACGACCCGATCAATTATTACATAAACAACGGCAGTAAAAACTCCCCTTTAAGTGGGAAGAAACCTGGACCAGGACCTGGATCATAAGGGGGGACCCTCCTGCTGAAGACCAGCAGGTAGAACAGGAAGTTGAGAGAAGAGACACAGACACACCGTCAAAGGTACCAAAGACCAGATCCATCAGTATAATTATCTGTTAACTGGAGAACTGAGAGTTTTCTGTCCATCAGACTGGTACCTGGTTAGTTGGTGGACTACAGAGACCACTATCTCAACAGGTGTAGACAGCAGACACTGAGGTGGTCAGAGGGTGGGACTGCAGGTCAGTGGATCATGTTGGTGTCCCCCTGCAGCAGGTCTACAGCAGCAGATCCAGGATGAAGCTGTGTTGAAGACCAGCTGCTCTAGTCTGGTCCTGCAGCTGCAGCTGTGACTACTGGTTCTGACACACTAAAGTTTACACCAACTAGATGTTTTACTGAACACAAACGTTTGAAGTTTGGTTTTAAAGGTGGAGGTGGTGTCAGCCTCCTTCACCCAAACTGGAAGTGGGTTCCATAGTGATGGTTCCTGATAGCAGAAGACCCGTCCTCCAGATCTACATCTGGATCTTCTAGGAACTACGAGTAAACCTGCACCCTGAGAACCAAGAACTCTGTTAGGAACATGAGGAACCATCAGGTCTTGGAGAAAATCAGGAGTTTTACAGTTTAAGACTTTATACACATGTAATAAAATGTTGAATAGGATTCTGAGTTTTCCAGGGAGCCGATGGAGGGAGTCTAACACTGGAGAGACGTGCTCTCTCTTGTTGATTCCTGTCAGCATTCCCGCTGCTGCATTTTGGACCAGTCTAGAAGATACGAACGTGTGAATTCGTTTTCAGCATCACCAGCCAGAACAATTTATCCAATGCAGGATGGATTCATGCGTTCACCTGGCTCATGACCCATTGTGACTGATATGGGCAACGGTTATCTGAATTTATTTTTTATCATGTCAAACCAGCCTGACACTTCTTTTGCATTTTCTTCCAGAGAACTGCTACTCACTGTTTATTGTTGGTTTTTTGGACCATTCTCTGTAGTCCATAGAGATGGTTGTGACGATCTCAGTAGATCATTCGTTTCTGAAATACCTAAACTAGCAACCACATTCACAGTCACTTTTCTTCCCCATTTTGATACCCAGTTTGAGGAAACCATGTTTACCATGTCCACCTTCTTTGAGTTGCTGCCCAGTGAACAGTTGAATGGGTTCACCCAAAAAAATGTCTAGAGTTTACTGGAACCCAAAAACTGAAGATTTGTCTGACCTTTAATAACGTCAACATGATATACAGAGAAGAAGGTGTGAAATCAAATTCAATCTTATGCGTATGTCTTTTATCAGGCCTCTGTTGACACAAGATAAAATACTGTGTGAATAGCAAATGGACCAGAATCATTTCTGCTTTGGTCCAATCCAGAAACCATAGTACAAGTATCAACACTGCCCGAGTAAACCACATATGTGTAGGCATGTAGAACAATGACGTCCTTCATACAGGCCAGCGAAAGGAGCCGAGTCTGGGCCTGTGATAACAGTACAGCCCAAATGGACCGATGATGCCTTTCACTGTGTGTTGACACTAATGCAGATGCTGATTCGAATACAACCAAGTTACTTCTGAATTGATTTACTTTCAGGTTGGCCGGGCTTGGAAAGACTGATAGTGTTTGTTTTGCTGTTGGTCATGATCATTTTCCTTAACTAAATGACCTCTGAAAAACATCAAATGTCACAGATTATTGGAGAAAAGATAGATATGGGGGAAATGTTGTTGAATTGTTTTTCATTAAGGATTTATAATGGGAAATTGTTGTATTAAAAGACCCACTACAATTTAACCACTTTTTTTTTGTATCTTGAAGTGGCCATATTTTGCTTTTTCATGTTTTCTTGCTTATTTACAGTGTTATGATGATAATTTATTATTTTGCACATGACTAGAAGCTTGAAGAAAAGGAAACCCTGTGTAGTTGTATCCCTATGCAAAAAAACAAATTCCGTTTTCAGGGTCCCGAGAACGCCACCTTCTACCTCAAGCCTCTACGGCGTGATAGAGGGAGTCATTTCCTTGCATGGTCATATTCCCCAGGCAGTGCATGTGCAAGAGCAAGAGCTTCAGTGGATGTTATAAAAGTGGACGTTTATAACTCCCGTGGGGGGAAGGGGCTGTCTGCAGAAAGTGGAACAGAGTACTCAGGACCCAAAGAGAAGACAAGCTTTTTAAGGACCTCAAATAATTAAGCAAAATGAAAAAATATAACATTGTTGACGTGGTGAAAGTTTTTAGTCTTGTCACACTTAGTTTGGCCTGGAAGGCATCCTCAGATGGCACCACTCGCCCCAAAACACAACGTTGTGGTTTTCAGAAGAGAAATTGACAGTAGTAGTAGAAATGCAAGATAAGCTGAACAAGATAGGCAAGCAATGGTAGTTTAATATAGTTTTGTTCATTTTTGCTGTGTTCCTTTTGCCCACTGCACCAGAGAAAAACAGAGAGCAGGATTAAGGATCAACACAATTTTATTTTATGTCGTGCAAAATTCGGCCGAGACTCATTCATAAAAGCACAGATCAAGAAATGAGCGAAGGGCCGAGAGGTCCCTGCGCTTTTATAATCCCAAAGAGGTGTTACATCTTTATCCTGTTTTAACAGATGGCTTTCTTTATTCTGTTCTTTGTCAAACCTTTTGGTGTCACAGTGTTCACAGAAACCCTACATCCTTAGGACAGGTCGTAAACATGAGTCCAGGAATCCCCGGAGGAACGGAAAAAGCAAGCATGTTATGTCATCATATAGGCATATACTTCACAAAATATTTAAGCCTTTTTCTTGAAATGTTAACAGTTACTTAACCTCACTTTATCACTGATTCCATTCTGACCCGTTGGTGCCGCCACATGTCTGGTGGCACCATTAACGCGAAAGCAACGTGCACACACTCAGCAGGAGTAACATGTAAATGTGCAGACACTGTTCTACTGACTGAACCTTAGACTTGATCTCTGATCTAAGACTTGAGGATCGGGCTCACAGCACACGTCACCCGATGGGTTTGCAGAAGAGTGGCTTTGAAGCCCCGTATTCTCTCGTAATGTGGGGCGCCGGCTAGCTGGAGCACACCGCCTGATGTCAGTGAGGTTTAGTTATGGATGCCAGCTCTTTCAGCTGATCGGATGAGCTGCCGGACCATGTCGAGAGGATTCCCATTTCAAATGTGGCGGTGGTGGTTACGTCAGAGTTGACAAACCGCTGATTGCTTCACAAAACTTGGCCATTACTGATGAGGAAGTGATGATGGCAGCCATTGGCTAAGCTGACTGTCAATCAAAAGGCTGTGCCTCACATCCTAAACAGATGTGTTCCTTTAACCAAGTGGATTCATCTGACGTGGCACCAGAGTCTAGTGGATGTCAGATCAAAACATTGCAAAAAAAGTAAGGAAATTAGTGTTTGGTAGGTTATTTATTTGTTGATGCTTCATGCAGTAAATCTTATACGGTTGGAAAGCCTGTTTCTTTCCCTTTTAAATGGCGCCACGTTTGTCAGGATCATGTATTTGTGGGAGGAGCAGCACAGCCGAGTCTGTGGGTTGCACCTGTGAAAAATTTGCCAAACCTTCTCTGCCAAACAGCTTTGACTCTTGTTTGGTGTTTGGTGGGTTGAAGTTTGAAGATACAACACATATTTAACATTTTATCCATTTAACAAACAGCAGCCACGGCAGCCTGGCTCCTCCTCCTACTCATGTTGGTCACCAGCAAATTTTATATAAATTCACCTGACGTGGTACAAAAAGAAAAAAGAAGTAAACATATATAAAAATAAGATTTACCTAAAGGCACAGTGGAGGTGCTTCAGAGAAGGTTGAGGGACACTGACACTCTGACCACTGACCACAGTTATTGATCCAGACAAGTTATAAAGTCAAGGTTTATAGTCTACTGTCACTATATTAATAACAAAAAACATACATGGTAGCAAAGGGTTATATAACTACTATTTCTAATATTACATTTACAATGACAAAAAAACAATCATATAATATATGTTTATGGGTGTCCATCAGGTCTGATGGTGAGGTCCACTTCTGTCTTTAACCTTGAAATTTCTGATGCCTGATAAGTCCTATCCTGGACCACAGGTCCTATTGCAGGTAGCACATGTGTGTGTGGGGATGTTGTTACTGGCAATCGTGAGTGCGTTTCTCCTCCTCAGCCTTTGTTGTCCCCTGGTTGTCCTATCATGCTCCAGTACTCGGACTCCACAGCACAGTCGTCACCAGGTGTTACGGTCAGCAGGAAAGTACTCCAAGTCTCCAGGCTTGATGTTACACTTTTTTAGCACTGCTTTCAGATGGTCTTTATAGTGCTTTTTCTGCCCTCCAGCAGAGTGTTGGCCTTGATGTAACTGACCATACAGCACTCTGCCAGGCAGATGAAATTGGGGCAGCCCTATGACATGCCCCAGCCATTGTAGATGGTACTGGGTGGTCATTGCCTCAATGCTTTTGCTACCTGTTTTCATGAGTATTCAGTGTGAAGTACATGGGCACACAAAGACTGATCACTAGGACGTGGTGCAGCTGCGTATGTAGAAGTGTTCCAGGGACTTTATGTGCCGGCTATAAATTACCCACAATAATATATGCCAAATAATAAGATACCCACAATAACATATGCTAAATAAGAAAAATAAATTGTGTTTTACTACTTCTTGTGATTGATGCTTTGTATGTAAAACAAGCAAACAAATAAATAATTAAATACCTGTGTAGCTCAGAGTATTAAAAAAATTGTTATAATTGTGATAATTGGGATTTTTTTATAGAAAATCGGAACCTGCAAAATAAATGGTGTTTACCTGTGTTAGACGAAATCTCATGTAGCATATTTTTAGAATTTCACCTCATTGTAAAAGTGATACCTGAATGTGACTTTAGAGCAATATTACACTTATTCTCCGGTTATGTAGTTAAGTTACATTACATTAGATTCTGCAGTTTCTGGTGTAACTTTGTGAGGGTTCTGAAACGTGAATGTGAAAGTGAGATTGCCCATTTTTTCCTCTCCCTTTTCTTCAAGCAGCAAGAAGAGTAAATTACGTTATGGAATAAGTCCAAACATAAGGCAAGAGTATAATTTACTGCTGTTTGCTTTAAAATGGATTATTATTCAAATTAGATTATGTTTGTCCTTAAACGTTATGTCATTTCTGATTTCACCTAAATGACATTTGAAATGGGAGGTCCTGCTGCAAATGTTTCCGGGTGCTCCACAGATCCTCCGACATGGATCAGCTGAAGGTGCTGGGAGCTGTGGTGGATTATTTCAAGACACTTCTAAGGGAAGTTTGCTGGGATCTGCAGTCAGTCAGCCTGCAGCGTGCGGGCTGAGGCTGGTAGGTTTGCCCAACTGCGCTTGATTCTTTCCCTCGGAACAGGTTGGATGCTGTTTCAGTTGTGACGCTTGAAATGAGGACGTTCACACAAAGTTGATCAAAACGAATGTAAAGTAATATTACTTATCATCACAGGTGTTTTAGCTTGGCTGGCTTAACGTATGCCTCCCTGACTGTGACTGGAATAAGGCGAGTGTGTTCAGCCGGGTTCCAGCCCTACTCGTCCTGCCTATTTGCAACATGGTGCCATGCAGTGCAAGAATAAAGCATCTTCAAAAGCACTCTTAAGAAAAGCTATGGGTGGCATCACAGGGGGGGGTTTCTATGGGTATAAGAAGGAAAGGAAGCTCATATCAGTGCTGCATGTAATATAAATGCTGTAAGATGTAATTGAGGTTGACGTTACATAAGAGCAGTTACGAAAGTACTGAGAAAGGGAGGACAGACGAAAGAAGAAAGTGAGAGCTGTTCACCCAGGGCTAAGGAAATACTCTTTAATATATTGACTTTTGTAATTATTTCCAGTTTTCAGAGATGTAACACAATAGTTTTTGTTGTTATTTTATTATTTAAGGCCCATAATGTTTCATTTTGGTGATGAAAGTGTGGTAATAGCAATCGTGAGGGCTCTGCTTTGGCAGGGGAGTGGCCTAAAGGGATCTCTTTTTACAGAACCCAGAATCCCTGGTGGCATCTCTGTCTGTCTATTTATGTCTTTGCATATTGAGTCTTTTTTGCATATTTGTATTTATGCATGTACACACCACATCCGTGTTCCTGTTTAATGGATGTAGTGGTAAACAATCCCCTGAATATAAACCAGCCCTCTCCAAACACACAGCATGGCATTCATTTGCTTTGTAACACCTTGAGTGTGTAGAGATTGACAAGAGCAAACCGTCAGCTCGTTACCCTTACTAGGGTCCTGGAGGGTGCATGGGAGTTTGCCCAAGCCAACCACATGTGCTTTGTGGAATTTAAGAAGAGATCCCTTGGGATATCCTGTTGGAGGGGCTCTGGGACTATGTGATACTGAGTCCATTGTGGCAGGCTATTCAGGTCAGGAATGAGGCTGCAGGGTTTTTTTTTAGGAAAGGCAAGCCGAAGTGTCGTCCAATCTGAGCTAAAAACAGAAATCCACAAATACAGGTAAATGTACAAATTCTCGTGGTGCAGATGTTGGTCAGAAACAGGCACAGGTCAAAAATCTAAAAAGGTAATAAACCTCACAGGCTGGCTACAGAGCAGACAGGAACACGTACTACGATCTGGCAGACAAATCACAGACTGACTTGTTTAAATGCTGAACGTTGATGAGCCAACCAGCTGCAGGAGACATGAAAGGGCGGATGAATTCTCCGAAACATCCATAGCAACTGTAAATGCACCATGGAGGGATTTATAATTTTTGAGATGGGGAAAGGTCCAACAAACCTGGGGGCCAACTTTCTGGAGACAGCGCGGATAGGCAGGTCCCTTGACGATAACCAGACCCTCTGTTAAGTTCGGTAGGCGGGAGCTGCAGAATGGTGGCGATCACCCGGTACCTTCTGGTGGGCTAAACCCCCAGGAGTTAGGCACTGCCTTATCTCCAGATCAAATGACACCTGCGGACAAAGACCTGGGCAGAGACAGAGGGTACCTCCTGTTGTGAGGGAAGCAGCGGTGGCTGATACCTAAAACAAAGTTGAAATGGGGAAACCCTGTGGAGGTGACATACAAAGAATTGTGAGCATACTCCATCCAAGTGCGTGCTGGCATGGTGGACTACCTGAGTTATTTGATTGGAAATGGGCAAGTTAAGTTGTGAAAGCGAAAGCCATCCATGCATATCCAGTGCCTGCAACCAAGAGGAAAGAGGCTTTTGCAGGATTGTCGCGGTGGTGTACTAAATGTATCCCCCGCTTTGGTGAGCAGGACACAGGTCGAACAGGTCGAACTGATTAGTAAAGCTTCTGCACCACATTAGGTCAGGTGGTTGAAAGACTGCAAGAGGACCTTCAACGATCTTAAGTCAGCCGTTGCAAGTGACTGTTTTGCTTATGTAACTTACTTGATGAATGTGTTTGCTCAGCAGGTGTATCCGGGTCTAGGTTCTATGAGGAGATTTGGCAGAACATGACCCAGTTAGGATTTGAAGAGAATTTGTGATTGCTGCAGACCTAGTATTTCCTTTTTTTAAAATAACACACCAACAACTGCCTCTCTTTGAATTAATATATTAAATGAGCTGGATACGATCTTCCATGAACCCAGTGATCAATGGGAACAATTATCTCAAAGTGTGGATTTCAAAAGAAAACATCTGTAATTCACAACCTTAATACTGAGTATATTTGGAAAAAATTACACTTTCCTCAAATCATTTCCCTTATCAGATCATACCATCAGGGTTCACTGTAGGTCCCAGAAATCCAACCTGGGTCCAACCTGGGGGCGGATTCTCTTTCCGTATGACGGATGGTTTTTGTTGACAGGGGAGAAAATGTAATGGCGATCAACTGGTTCACTCCCCTTGTGTTCAGTTGTATAGGAACGTTGACATTGATTGGTGAAGAACAGGGTCGTTTCTTGCAGACACAAACGTATCACTTTGTTCTTAATCGAGGTGTCGCTACTTGTTACAATGGAGAATACAGTTGCAAAATTCTCTGAATATTCACACACACACACAATCACACTCACACAATCACACTCACCAACACACACACTCACACACACACAATCACACACACTCACACACAAAGGTTTCCAGAAATGTTCCATCCATTTGCACTCCTAACGGAGGACAGAGATGACGTTTGCATCTGCTCATTAATGATGTGCAGGTCCTGCTGCCGTCCTGTCCCCATCGATCTGACATTCAGGGCGAGGAAAATACTACTCTGTTAAAATAATATTGTCTTTTTGTGTGATATTATAGCCTCAATAAATTCCTCCCACACCTGTAAATGCAAATTACAGGAAACCTTTTAGTTTAACATTTCACACCGGTTCAATTTTAAATCTTTTCTAAGGGTACTGACTAATTCGTCCAGGTCATTTTCATTAGTTTGATATTTTTAAATGGTTCTGTTGAACTTAATTTATGACTTTGCCAATTTCAAGATATTTCAGTGACTGTGGGCTATCAAGCAATCTGTCCATGTGTGTAACTGCCAAATTTGTGCTAAATCCTTTTTGGAATGGGGTGCAGGTTTGAAATCTAAAAAGGGACAAGTTAACCAGTCAAATGAAAAAAAAAGAAAAAGATCATAATAATTTAAAAATAGATATATCTTGATTTGAGTTTCTTGCTATTATACATTTTATTTGCATTTTCCATATGATCCAATCCTTTTCTGATTTAGGCAGGAAGATATTTTTATTTTTCCATACAGCCTTCTGTTGCACATCACCAAACTTTTCACACAAATAATGAATAAACTATTCTGAGTAACTCAAGCTTAAAACTAGTGTTAAAGGATTAAAGGGCATCACCGAAGCAACCTCTTATGACCCCACTGGCTGATTTGGATTATTGATTATCGTAAATCATGCATGATAATGTTGTACTTCAGTATGATTCATGAGAGCAAAACACCAAATTTAAGAGCATGCCTGAAGTCCTACGACTCCGTCTATGGACAAGCCAACTTAAACAGAACTTGAAATGACGTGTTAATGCGACCCAGCACATCTCCTCCATAAAAAGGGAAACGTAAAATAAACATAAACATAATTGAACAGAAGTTAACACTATGAAGACGCTGCAGGCGAACACGTCTAAAGTTGGTCTCTTCTCCTGAATCATGACCGGGAAACATTCTCCGTTAAGTGTTTTTGATGCATATTCAGTAAATGTAACAATAGAGGGTTTATTTACTGCAGCACGGTGGCTTGGTGGTCAGCACTGTTGCAAGAAGGTTCCTGGTTCGATTCCCGGCCTGGCGGGTCTTTCTGTGGAGGTTGCATGTTCTCCCCGTGCTTGCATGGGTTCTCCGGCTTCCTCCCACAGTCCATAAACACGCATGTTAGTTGATGATTCTAAATTGGCTGTAGGTGTGAGCGTACACGGTTGTTTGTCTCTGTACGTGGTCCTGTGATGGACTGGTGGCCTGTCCAGGTGGACCCCCGCCTCTCGCCTGTAATGAGTCGGGATCGGCTCCGGCAGACCCCGTGACCCTGCAAAGGATAAAGAGGGTATAGAAAATGGATGGATGGATTATTCACTGCTCTACATGTTTATGATGCATCTTACATCCCATCCCAAGTCAAGTCGTACAACAAAAGGAGGTATGTATCATCATACGGTCTGTTTTCAGCGTTCTCGTCGTCTTACCCAAGATTGAGCAGATCCGAGTCATAAAATGTGAGATGTAATCTCACAATAATCTTATAAGACTGCAAAAATCGAGCAGTCAGCAAAAGCCTTTAGACCAAATTCCAATGGAAAGTGAAGGTTTTTCTTGTCCCTGGCTGCTGGCTCAGTGAGTTTTCTCTGCAGAGTGATGATCCTTATGTCACCGCAGTCAGAGGAATCTTCGCTGAGCCCCCAGCTGACATCCTTCTGTTTGTGGAACTTAGCAGCTGGTCACTCAGGCTTTCTGTTGCACAGACTGCTTCTTGTCTGAGGCCGAGTGTAACTCCAGGTCCCGTCTGCATCCCCGCAGGTCTGTTTAAGTCTGTTCTTTAATCAAGTAACGGAAAAGCTCGCTCCACTTGTCATCGCCAAGTGCTCTTTGATCTCGCTGCCTGCTTTCGTTGCACCGCAGGTTAATTTCACTTGTTGCCCAGAGTAGCTTCCTCATATCATGTAGGGGTTGTGATTGACAGAAGAAAACACTATGTTACTTAGTGGATGATAAGATACAGCATTCTCAGACATTATAAACTAAATTTACAGACTGCTGAGCATAGCTACGTTGTTGGTGCTGATGATTTCCAGTCATTTGACAGCACTTTATATTTCAGCATGTTTGTTTTAGAAGAAGCCCACCTGTAGGAAGTGAAAGATATCTCAGGGAAACTCCTAAATCTGTTTATTTATTGAGGTCCTAAATGTTTATGTGAGGTGGGTTTGAGAGCTCCTACCGCTCGTGTTTTCTGACACAATCTGCTTAATGACGACCTCCCATCTGTGCACTCAGTGCAGCGCTTCATGTTTTAGTTATCATTTTGCCGATATTTATGAAGTACTATGGGATTAGACTCCGGATGTGTGCATGGGACTGAAGGATGGGTGTTGTGAAGCAGAGGTGAGTGGTCACAACTGTACTCATAAGGAACTTTATAATTCTATTAAACTATGCAATCATTATAGGCCTCATAAAGTAGACATCTGGACTTAAATGAGCTTCCTGTTTAGGTGGCAGCTGGCACTAAACCGTATCCTATATGTTCTCTGAGCAGTAAACTGAGATGACGTACCGCCGTAGAATAGCTGCATTTCCTTTTAGTAGCCCCTCATGCTTCCTTTGGCATTGCCGGTAAATGAAAACGTAGAGCTTCTTTCTCAGGGGGACGTTGTTTTGTGCTGCAACACCAACAAGACAGTCAACCAGATTTGTATGGGCATATTGCATTAAACAAAATAATATGAAACAAATCAGTTTGGTCACATCAGTCTCCAGGAAATGACTACTTTCTTTTAGTTCCTGTATTCAAGGAAATTCAAATTCACTGATCATTAACAAATGTTCCAGGGAGACGGATGTGAGGGAAAGCCAAAAGTTAGAAAAAAAACATGTGGCTATGATGAAAGTAGTTCTGTGTATTTTAAGTAAGTGATCTGTGTATAGTTTAAAAACTGGGTTTTCGATGTATTTCTTCAAATCAAATGCTTCTTTCTTGTCCTTGGAGATGCGTTACAGTGTCAGTTTGGTGCTGTTGCTGTTAGTCCTTAAAACTCTCTGTTGTTTCATCTCCAGCCTTGTTTTCTCCATCTCTGAGCTCCTGTGTTCATATCTCGTTGCGCTGCTTTTATCCATCATGGCCATCTCCACCTCTGCATCACTGAAATACACTGTCAGGAAGAATCCAGAATCAATAACAGAGACCAAACCACAGTTTCATTCTTGCTATAATTCATTTCCATAGCCTTGGTAAATCTTGCTATTTTCTTTTTTTCAACAACTTGCAGCCCCCCCCCCCCATCAAAATCACTGACATGTCCATGTAAATCTAAAGTATTTATGCTGGAACTCAGTTGTGTACAAAGTGGGACACCGTAAAATATAATTAATTAAACAGAATGCAGTAATTTGCCACTTATACAGACATATTTTAGTTACAGTAGACTGCAGAAAATATACGGTTAAAAGAGAGGTGATGTATCAGCAGGCCAGTTCAGCCCCTGGACTCTTGGATACAGGATGTGGTTTGACATTGTCTTGTGGCCAGATGCAAGGTCTTGTGGAGCTGAGTGGAGTGGAGTGGTGGCCTAGTGGTTACAGTGGTGGGCCAGGGCTTGAACCCAGGTTCAAGCCCAGGGCTGCCCACAATGGTAACTCACTGGGGGCCCCTGAGCAAGGCCCTTAACTGTATTCACAATTGCTCACCGGGCGCTGGTTCTGGCAGCCCACTGCTCACTAGTGAAACTTTAACTGATGGTTAAAAGCAGAGGTCCAATTTCGGTGTGTATCATACATACATCGTGTGCACGATGTCCATACTGACAAGAATGGTAACTAAAAAAAAAAAAAAAAAGGCATCTGGATGTGAGCGTGTGTTTTTTCCGTCCATTACATGTCCAAGCTCACCACTTTTATCACCACTGATGAATCCTCACACAATCAGAGATGCAGGCTTTTGAGCGGACCCCAGAGGATACATGGTTTCCTCACATTTCATGATTTCTCCATATTTTCAGTCTTTTAATGATATGTACTGTTGCTAAAGAGATGTTCAAAAGTGCTTTTATGTTGAGGAATATTATCCAGATTTTTTTCTCCACAGATTGTAGATGGTTTTTCATGGATTGGTGAACCTTTGGCCGTCCTTGCTTCTCGGAAACTCCATCTCTTTAAAACGCTCTTTTTATACCATCATATCATTGGCCTGATGCCAATTAACGTAGTTAGTTCGGTTGTTTTTCCAGGTGTATCATTTTAGTACAACTTTCATCTGTAAAAATACAAAGAAAAAACCCCACTAACACATCAATACGATGTTCGTAGACGACAGTCAGTTAGAGAATATGCTCACAACCATTAGTATGGCTGCATATTTCTTGTTTGAATTTGTAGAGTGCCCCAACGTAGCGCGCAAAACGCTTCACAGCTGCCTTTTAAAGCTATTACGAGCTGGTTCCTGGAGATGCAGCTTTG